>JAKXYG010001103.1:0-340000 GCA_025895645.1 Cardicola forsteri
TTATTATTATTATTATTATTATTATTATTATTACATTAAGCTTTAATATTTTACTAGAGATACATTCAGCTTAAAAATACATTTTCATTATCAATAAAAATAAATAACAAGAAAATTACGAAAATGTAGTAGTACAAATAATGGGAACAAAATACTATACTTTGAATGAATTATTATAAGGCATTATGCTGTAGGATGTCCAAATTAATTCAAATAAATAAGCGGATAGAGTGATTCCTACTTTGATAGGTTTCTTACAAGTTCAATTTTGTTTAATTCTGGATTGATTAATATCGTAGATAAGTATGGCAGATATAAGTATTTGTATTGATTATTTTTGGCTTTCACGTGCAGGTAAGTTCTCCTGGTTTTTCCAGAAGATTGAGATTTGTTTAATTAACTGTTATTGCTAAACACGTTTGATGAATAATGTTTGTAGCTACCCAACCTAGCCTAAATAATTATTTTTACGCTGTTTTGTCAGCTCCAAGAGGTACAATGATGAAACTACAAAATTGGTTGGACATTATACAACAGCCATCGGTAGATAATAATCGATATTCATTTATAATATGCCACCTGATTGGTTGATTTAAATCAACCAATAGAATAAAATAGCAAAGAACCAATTAGATATTTTATCAGTTAATTTGATTTAGAACTTGACAAATAAAAACACCAAATAAATACAAGTTAAAAAGTTAGATGTTAAGCCATATTTTCGTCAGTGGTGTGTAAAAAATACTTTTTTTTTCAAAGTGGATATGTAGTGTAACTTTCTAAACAAACGCCCATAGTCAGTGCCAACGGTAAAAATTCAAAATTGCATTTACTGTAAGTAATGAATTTCCGAGTTTTAAATTCTTGTACCATACATATATATAATCAAAGGTCTGTTTCTGAGTGCTGTATCGAAACAGGACGTTACATTTTTTCATAGTGACGTTTCTAACGACTTGGGATACATTTTATTACGACGTAGCATTGATGTAAAATGCATCTATTTTATTGATTTTGATACAGTATAGCAAAATAGACCAAATGGAGAGAAATTTTCTGTTTTTATTCAAAACAAAATTATTTTTAATTTTAGATTTAGAATTTCACGATTTAGATGAAGGATTGATGACAGAAGCGTCAAATGTGAAAAAACTACAAGTTCCGGCAACGGGACCGAATGTGAAGAAGAAAGTATTTTCGAAAAAAGTAAGCAGCACAATGCAATCGATGAGTCATTTTTCGTTTAATTGGCGTGCATATCAAACGATCGCTCTGCATTGTTCCAGTATGCAAACGGAACGTCGTGGCTAATAGACAGAATTGTAATGCAATGACATGACCGGTTGCAGAGATTGACGAGGCTGCTCAAATGTTTGTCGGTGTTTTTGACCACATAATGACATATATAGGAAATGCTTAACAAAGTCCCAATTTCCAATGATGGTGCTATTCTTGACTGTTCCTCCTCCATGTGGTGCATCCTGGACAAGGTGCCCACAGGCATCTAGACTAATAACAGTACGGATTAAGTGCACAACGTAATTATTACGTCAGAACACAATATGGTATATTACATAACAGCTATTGATTAATGATAAACATATTTGAGTTACGTAAGTGGGACTTAAAAGAAGGAGTTGAATGAATAAGTTATTTTGTTGTGGCATTATTCTTTTTTATAGCCATTTGAAATTGGGTAGATGTGGATTGGAGTTCAATTGTCAGCACTTAATGTAGACCTTCGTTCGGCTTTGTTAAATGTCCGTAGATCATTTGAACAGTAAAGACCATACATGCAGGCAGCGCTCGATTTGGACCTGAGTGGGTTCGATTTCCATCACTGGTACTAAATACGGGTCCACGTTTGACTTCACCAAAATGTCTACTGCTGAAAGTCCTCTCTCGTAAAACATTCAAAGTAGTGAAAATAAATAAAAAATTATATATATATATTTGAATAGTATTTATTATTGTTGTTTTGTTCGATTTAATTATCATTGCTTGGATGTTTTACGATAAATATTTTTGAGCAAGTTAACATTCAGTGTTGACCCTGAACGTTATTCTTACTTAAAATTATTTATGTATGAGAGCGATTGAAGGATAGAAATTAAATTTTGAACAAAGATCTTAATTCGCTTTTTTATTGAACAATTTAGGAGAAATTATTTTTAGCAAGTGGACGATTAACGAAGTTAACAATGACCCGCATTTACAATACCGGGGGTACATAAGGTCTAGCGTAGTACCACTTCGGTACAATATTTTTCTTCTTCAAATAGCAATTTTGTAGTGTCAGCGCTAAACTACTGCTGCTTGTAAAATTTTAACATGTTCTAGACGGAGAATGTGCCGCCTTACGAAATCGTACCGTGCATGCGCCCGGTGGCCTTTGTTGGCCCGGCCCTCAAAGGCTACGAAGTGACGGATATGATGCAAAAGGCCATTTTTGATGCCATGAAAAAACATTTTGATGGAAGGTTAGCGTTTGTTTCAAATTAAAACAAGTTTGTTTAAATTGTTGTAAAAGTAGACAATTCAAGTTTTCGATGTGTATTTTCGCGTTTTTTAAATGGTTTGTCACTGAATTTATTTTTAAATGTGGACGTTTGATTGACACATTATAATAAGTTTATTCAAGTTTTCATGCATAATGGCAATATGCGCTATTGGTAAAATGAGGAATATTGATTTGCAATTGGTGTTTTCTAGTGAGTATCATTGAAAAAGTACATTCGTCCCGTTGTGAAATGAAAATGATTTGAGTCCAAGATTATTAGCAACCTGGCCTCTATGAAAAAGATATTGGTAAAGAAATAAAAACAAGAGGTACAAGAAGTGAAGTTTTGATTTTGATTTGGATGATCTTAGCCGAAATTTCAATGTACATTGAAATGGATCAAATTTTATTGTCCCAGAGTAAACTGGTTTAATAATTCGTCAAAGCACATATGCTAAATGCTTTGAAATATTATAGTGTACTAATTAATGTCAATTGACTGTACTTTGTCTCTACCAATAAAATACACAGTGTTTAAATGAAAGCAGTTTAAACAAAAACATTCAGGACCAACTTTGATCGTGTAGGCGTTTTTGAGAAACATTTGTCAATTTACAACTCATTGGAAACGATAGTCTCTTTATGATATAAAAGAGATTTAACTCATTGGTTAAAAGCTTGTCCATTGCCTGTACATAAGGCAAAATTTTAAATTAATATTGATTTTTATAATAGAATTATTATTATTATTATTATTATTGATAATAATAATAATAAAAGCATAAAAATAAATGTAAATGGTTCCTTTTGCTATGGAGGGCTTGAAGAGACAAAGAGAGGGATGCTAATGATTCTGAGGATTTGAGTCTCAATTTCCAATGATGGTAATATTCCTGACTGTTCGTCCTCCATGTGGTGCATCCTGGACTAGGTGCCTATAGGCATGTAGACTAATAACAGCAGGGTCCGAGTGCACAGCGGTATAATTGGGCTTCCGCTACGGTGGGTGGGTGCAAACATACACCCAGAATATTTAAAAGGTATCTAAAGGTATACGTATACCATATGTAGCCCTTGGGCTAAGGGAGATAACCCTGACAAAATATCAGGCGGCCTCGTCAATCTTTGCGAACAGTGGCGACGTCACAAGGACGCCGTCTACCAGCCGAGAAACTTTGCTATTCTTCCACGTTTCTTACGCTTATCAAGCTATCGAAATCGATCGTATATATGTCGTATAAATATGGGAAATAATGAAGAGGTTCCCACGTCACCAACCAAAATGAATGAATGAATGAAGAGACGATATTTGAAGAACGGAAAACCACGAAGTCATTATTTAATCAAGCTATGATATAGAAGTGAAAGCAATACAATTATAAGTCACAGGATTGATAGTGTGAAAACGGGAAAGAAGTTCCATCCTTGATGTGCACAATTGTCAATATTAAAAATGTAACTAATAAAAACAACCTTTTTAATTATTATGTTCAGAATTATTGTGAGTCGTGTCAGTACCAACATTTCTTTGGCCAAACGCATTGGTGCTTTGCTCCATTTGGACAAGAAAAATATTTTGGAAAAGGGACGCGGTCGTCAGCTTGTTTCGTTGCGTAAGTGCTCAAACTTGTGCAATATTATTTTCGTACACATTTACGAGTAATTTTTTTAACCATCTTAGGATATGATTATAAATTTATAGTTAAACACTTTAACTACTTATAAGTAATAAATAGATTTGTTAAAAATAAATAAGTTTTTTTAACTTGTCTTTTTTGATTGTTAATACACAAACAAATTAAATTGAATTAGGCGCTTTATTTTAAGCTAAATTAATTATGGGGTTGTAATACCAAATGTAATTATATTATCTTAGATATAAATTATAGATAAAGCAATCTGTTATAATTGCTTATATTATTTTTACTTAAAATACTAACAACAAGCATTCTATTTCTTGATCACTCATTTATATACAGAGTGACCCAAAAGTTACCATCTATATCTAGGATTAATTCAAATTTTGAAAAACGGGTTTTAATTTGAGAAAAAGCTTTATTCACAGTATGTGTTGCAAATAACTACTTCTCCACGTAGCGACCATCAATGTACCTACAAAGCTCGAAGCGATAGGATGCTTCTCAAAACACCCTTTTCAGCATTTGTGGTGTTATCTCTTGAACTACATCAGCAATACGATTTCTAAATTTAACAGCATCATTAACCATTCTTTCAGTGTACACCTTAAATTTAATTAAACCCTAAACTACTACCAATACTCGTTCTTTTGTGTTTATTTTCCTCAAATGGGCTTGAAAAATAAAACATAAATTACACATACATTGACAGTGGTGTGAATCAGTATCAGTGTCAAGCGAGAAATACTCCACAGGTGTGTCAACAACGATATTGCATGCCTTTTTACTAAATAAATAAAATATGTAAACCATTTCTCATAATTCCAATCAGTTCTCGAAATAGATAGTGACTTTTAGGTCACCCTTTACATATGCATATATACCAATATTATATGCTATTATTTACCGTAAAATATTCAAATTTGAAACCATTTGTCTGGGTGTAACACACATGTTTCATTGGTTGAAACTATTAATCATAAAATGTTACAATACAAAATTATATGACGGTTTGGCATTCAGACTAGACAGACTAAAGAAACAATGCGTTAGTATTTTTTTAAAGTGAATAAGTTTATTGTTAAAAAGAAAAATGCATAAATTGTTCGTTGTACCGAGGTGATAGAATATGATAGCAGATGTACAAGGCCCTTGTTTAGAAGTTTGATACATGTTTATTTGCTAAATAGCTACAGAACCATGGCTGCAGTGTTACAAGTGGATGAGTTGATAGATTCGTATTCCAATGGATTGTAGTTTGAGTTCTACAGTTGGACCTTTGCTTAGCCACATTGAAGAGTATACGACAACATTTAATCAAAAAAAAAACCCAGTAAAATATCCCAAATTCTTCTTCTCATTATTATTGTTCTAGTAGTACAGCGCTCGAGTGAAATTTGGGCGGGTATGGGTTCGAGTGCCACCGCTGGTACTAAATGCGAGTAGACGTTCAATTTTGCTGAAGGTTTACTTGCGCTACAGCGCTTGACCTGGACCTCAATGGACATGGGTTCAAATCCTACTATCGACACTACAAATGTGGGCTCACGTTTGGCTTCGCTAAAATATCCACTACTGAAAGACATATTTCTCGTAAAACATTCAAAGTAGTAAAAATAAATAAATATAATAATAGTAATATTCATCATTTTAACTGTTTAACAGTGGAAGTGCAACAAGATCTGGAACGAATTTTTCATTTGGGCAGCAAAATGAAGTTGCTATTGTTGGACTGCGATACCGTCAATCATCCCAACCAACTTTCCAAAACGTGTTTGGCACCCATTATCGTCTACATAAAAATTGGCAGCATTCGAGTGCTGAATCGTCTCATTAAAACGCGCGGAAAAAATCAGAAAAAGAATGCGGGTGTCCAAACTGCAACGGCTGAAAAATTGTTGCAATGTTCGCCGGTTAGATTTTTTGGCAAATTTACTATTTTTTTATCTTTATTTTTTTGTTTGCTACTTTGAATGTTTGCACGAGAAACGCATCTTTCAGCAGTGGACATTTTAGTGCCGGTGATGGGATTCGAACCCATGCCCACCGAGGTCCAAATTCGAGCGCTATACCGCTAAACCACCCTGGCACAATTTGGTTTCCACTCTAATTCATTGGTGTCATTAGCGTACAAAATGCACCAACCTATTTGTACTATTTTTGTCATAATGTGAATCTCTTTATTGCGAATAATAAGTTGAAGTTTGTTGGCTAGAAGATTGCTTCCTTGGGATGGCGCCAGTGTTTACAGGAATTGGCAAGGTGATCTTCTTTGGGGGGGGGAAATGAAAAGGTTGATGCTGATTGACGGATGTGCAAGAAACATCCGAGTAGAGACCTTCCACGCTTTTGTGACTTTGAGTCAGACTCGTCATTATTTGTCAACAAGGGTAGAATCTTGTTTTCCTTCCCGCTCAATCTTCTTAACTTCGGTCATTCCCCAGTTGGATGAAGGAAACCAACAGCCTTGGGGAGCATAGCGGCTGATTCCATCTCGAATATTTTTTGTGATCAAAGTTTCATTGGATATTGACACAGGGTATAAGGACCTGCAGCCTGATTTTCTGTCAGGGTGAACTCCCTTAGCCTAGCCGGCTACATATGGTAAACGAATAGCTTGAGATACTTTTTAAGCATCTAGGGTGTATGTTAACATCTATTCACTGAGCGGGAGTCCGGCGAAAAGCAGTTATATTGCCGCACTAGAGTGCCTGTAGGCACCTAATCCAGGATACATCACGTGGAGGAATAACAGTATCACCATTATTGGAGAGACCTTATAAGTATTACTCAAATTCTCAGGATTATTTAGCTTGTAAATAATAAGTAGAAATAGTATTCAAAAACTAAATTTTATTAACAAAGTAGTTTGAGAAACCGATGAGCACATAGTTGTAAGGTAATGGAAAAGGAAGCATTAAAACAATGATGAACTGTCATTGGATATCATGCAACCAATGATAATAAAGTGTTTTGTCAAGTATAGAATAAGCGTATGGTGATTGGTTTAAAAAATGCTTTAGAAATAACCAACCAATGATAATAAAGTATTTTGTCAAGTATAGAATAAACGTATGGTGATTGGTTTAAAAAATGCTATAGAAGTAACCAACTGCTTAGTCAATTAACCACTCTTCTATAGTTAGTTTTTTTGTTAAATGTTCTTTCTACATATCTATTTTCAATGTCTTTTTTTACAGGAATCGTTTGATCTTGTTATCGATCAGAACACTTTGTCTGGTGCAACCGAAGCTCTGAGCGACTTTCTTGAAGGCTACTGGAAAGCTACACATCCACCAGTAGTGACTAGCAAAGCTGAACGTTTATTGGGTTCTACTAAAGCTCAAATGAATATTATGGACCTAGATTCGGATAGGCCACTGGTTCCCATGACTCCAGGACACCCTGGACTCAGTGTGGTCACTAAGGTGAAATGTCAATTTTTGGTATTAATTGATCTATTGTAAATATCAATTGCCATCTACTTGAACTTAATTAAATATTTGCTTTACTCCAACCTGAAGAAAACAGTTGGAATAACAATCTTGCATTCAAGAAAAAATTATTTATTCGTGGGTTTTGAGAGATTAATTTTATTTTAGAATTGTCAGATTTACTGTACTGCTATTTCATTCTTATTTGGAAACATCAGCAACACATACCTTTAAAGTTTTTACACACATAGGTGAACCCAGGGTTCTCTTACTTGCTAAACCGGTAGTAACTTAGTAGCATTTGAGGACACTGGGCAATTGGAATTGGTCTGATTCACTATCAATAATAAATTTACAGATCGAAGGTCATCCATCCGTAGCTCAGTGGTTAAGGGCGCTGGCCTGACATCAGATAGGGTGTGGGTTTGAGTTCGTGTGTGTGTAAAACTTGAAAGTGTATACTACTGCGATAATTCCAGATAAGGATGAAACAGTTGTACAATGCTCCTGGTTAACTTAAGACTAATCGGATTTATTATTCAAATGAATCTGACAATTCTAAAGTAAAAATAATCTCTTAAAAACCCACAAATGAATAATATTTTTTATGAATGCAAGATTGTTAATCCAACTCTTTTCTTCTTAATGTTCCAATGAATCTGACAATTTTAAAATAAAAATATTATTGTTTGAGAACTATCAGGAAAAGTGATTTTAAATGTAAAAAACAGCAACATAAAAACTGTGTAAATTTACAAATAATGTAGCCATTGTTCAATGCTCTTTTAAACACCAAATGATTGATAACACACTAACGTAAACGTTCGCATTTTTTGTATATGTATTTTACCTAATATTAGTTCAAAATTGTGTATAATTATAGTCGGCTTTGAACGCGGGATTTACAAGTCAAGAAATTAGTACTTTAACTGGAGCACGCGCTGCAGGTTGGGCTACGGAAAACGGCATGCCAGCCGACAACGAACATGGTTTGACGGGTGGAGTTCACTGCGGAGGCGAAAGTATGGGCGGCGAGTTTGATCCAAATCACAACGGCCGCATTCATGCTGCAGCCATGGCTGCTGCAGCTGCTGGATTGTCGCCCGTATCCCAAGAAATTCACCCATCATTGACCAAGTCACCAAGCGAACAAAATGGAACGCCCGGGCTGAGTATGGGCATCGGGATGGGACTGGCCGGTGGTGTTGCAGCAACGATCAATGCTGCCTTATTTCAAAATTATGCTGCTGCGGGAAGACCGATACCTCCTGCTGCAGCTGCTGCAATTTCGTCGCGGCCGTTGAAGGATTTGGGAATACATCAAGTTGAAGGAATGGATGGTACTCTAAGTAAGATCAATATTTTTTATGATTTCTTTTGAATTAGGCAATTTTATTTGGGGAAAATGGTTGAATTGTTTGAAAGTTTATTTTCAGATTTATTGCTTGAGTAAGAAATGTGTTTTAATTTGTCAACATGATCAGTTTTCGATACCGACGTGATACTGAATTTATTTCTGCTGAAATTGAATCTGGCGACTTGCGTTATTTTTGCACAAATTAAAAAACGACTTTTACTAAAATTATTATTATTATAAATGTACACTTACCAAAATGCACATTTAATTTAATTAGGTGTTTTGAAACAGTTTTCAGTCACATTTCTAATAATCTACCAACCTTTCTTTTAATATTTTAAAAAATTTAAAAACCGTTCCTGCTAATCTTTCGGGGATAGTCTAGTGTTACAGCGATTAAACTTGAAATTGGGCAAATATGGGTCTGACTGCCATTACAGGCGCTATATCCAGATCTCCGTTTGGTAACGACATGCTTTCTGCCAAACATTTAAACTGTGACAACCAAATAAATAGTCAAGTAATTTTTACTTCCGATATTATGCGGTAAACAAAATCTAGTTGCTTTCGTTCGAATACTTTCGCTGTCGCTTAAATTATCGCCAACAATTGCTTCTTTGCTTCCAGTCTACCAGAGTCGGTCGGCCCGTCAAGCCAAACAACGTCAAGTCGAGATGGAACGCGTTCGACAACAGGCCGAAGCCAAGGCGTTGGCCCTGCAAGGAGGCCGACGTCGCAGACGGGATCGGTTGAAGCAGAAAGCCCAGGAATGGGATCAAACAGCTGTAGGCGACATGCAGATCGACGAAAATCAGCGGCCCTTAGAAGTTCGGTCAAACGGGGAGCAACAACTTAAATTTATGAATCGAGCATGTCCACCTGACAATTGATTATTTTTCTTAATAGAATTAGTGCATTACTATTATTATTATTATTATTATTATTATTATCAATGCAATGATACATTTTTTAGTAATATGTACGTGCATTTTCCAATTATTTTAAATTGTTTTAATGTTTTCATGATAATTTAAAGGCCTTATTCAATTTTTAAATGAATAAATAACAAATACGTACTAGAGTAGATAATTGCTTCTTTCTCAAAGTGAAAACGGATTGGAATCTATTTTAAGAAGTTGGCACAAATTGGATGTTAGTAATTTCTTTAAAAAAAGAAATTAAACTCTGCAGTTTTAGGGCAATATGGAAACGTGATTGTAATAGGAGGCTACAAAGTTGCTTTACGCGTTGTAGACTATTCGTTTGTTACCTTAAACTACTCAAGACTCTGTAACACAAGGGTGGTCCGGCAATCCAACGGTAGACTTGGACCTGAGTTCGAATCCCACCACCGGCCCACGTTCGGCTTCGCACAAATATCTACTGCTTGAAGATGCGTTTTCCGTAAAACATTCGAAGTAATAAAGATTTCAACTTTTTCCAGGCCAAATAAATTAGTGTTCGCGCTCCGCTCAATCTGCAAATTAGAGCATAACACGATGGAATTATTTTTGATTTAAACAATATTATATTCCAATTTATTCTTTACATGTACACATTAACACATGTCTCCCTACCATTCATTCTACCGACAGCAACAATAGTTCGTAGTTTGTGTAGTAACCCTAATTCCTATACGAAAAGAATGTTGGCTACGAATTGAACTTAGAGTGGGGGCTGACGAGGATAATAGACCACTCCCTTGCGATGACGCCAATGTTCACAGGAATTGACGAGGCGATCTTCGAAGGAATTGGGGGTTGACAACTGTACAAGCCTAACCGGCTACCTATAGTAGACACCTTGGGATACCTTTTAAGCATTTTGGGAATCCAGTGAAAACCCCCGTTATACCGCTGTGTACTCCGTCTAAATGCTTATGGATACCTAGTCCCGGATGCACTACGTGGAGAAGAAACAGTCAGTAAAATCACCATTATTGGAAATTGAGACTTTATAAGCATTAAAATCATTAATATCCCATCTTGTAGAA
The DNA here is from genome assembly GCA_025895645.1 of Cardicola forsteri. NCBI lineage: Eukaryota > Metazoa > Platyhelminthes > Trematoda > Strigeidida > Aporocotylidae > Cardicola > Cardicola forsteri. Next base: position 10,922 of record JAKXYG010001103.1, read on the forward strand.
ACTGTAAAATAAACAATGACCAAGGCATCACCAAATATTCCCTGTCAGTACTATATTTGAAAAACATTTTTATTAATAATGTTAGCACAATTTATTTTGGTTTTTAATACTTTATTTATTAATGTTAAGATCAAATCCTTAATTACATCAATTGGCCTATGTACACCAATGTTTATAACTAAGGAGAAATGAATTCAACTCAGTCTACGTCTTCTATTAATTTTATTTAGAAGTTTAGGAAGGTCAAATTAGGGTCCACATCCAGTGCCATCGGTAAGACAACATAGCCAGTTTCGACTCTACCTTATTTTGTTTATTTATTGTTTTACATAAAACGCATCTTTCAGCAGTGGAAATGAGGATCCGAATTTAGTACCGAAGGAAACACCCGAATCCATGCACTTTACAATCCTTAAGCATCACAAGTGAATCAATATTATATACAAGTTTATTTCTATTTTTAAAAATACATATAAACATGTATTATTTCATGCAATACCACACAATATCCAAATCATTTTTTTTTCATTTTGGTCGGTGATATTTATACATGTAGAACGATCGATTTCGATGGATTGATAGGCGTAACAAACGTGGAAGAATAACAGTTTCTTGGCTGGTAGGCGGCATCCTTGTGACGTCGCCACTGTTCGCAAAAATTGACGAGGCCGCTGATTTTTTGTCAGGGTTATCTCCCTTAGCCAAAGGGCTACATATGATATACGTATATATTTAGATACCTTTTAAGTAACCTGGGTGTATGTTTACCCACCCGCCGTAAGCGGAAGCCCAGTTATACCATGTGCACTCGGACCCTGCTGTTATTAGTCTAGATGCCTAGGGCACCTAGTCCAGGATGCACCACGTAGAGGACTAACGGTCAGGAATATCACCATCATTGGAAATTGAGACTTATAAGCATTACTCAAATCCTCAGGTTTTGCTCATCCCAAATCGTGGTTCAATAAAAGTAAGGAGATCCCAATGCAAATACCATCCTTCTAAGTACACTGTAATATTACCAATTCAGTTATAAAGCGTGTAAAAATTCCACCGGTTAATAAAAAGAGGTTTAGGGTTTGAGCACACGATTAACAACCTGGCGCGTCTGTAAAAATTATATTGCTAAAGAAACAATACGACAGCATTTGATTGAACTCGGGGAACAAAAGTGAAAACAGCAAAATCCAAATCGAATATCAATGTAGCCCAATAGTATACGTATACTTTGAGATAACTTTTAAGTACTCTAAGTGCATACTTGCACCCGCTCGCTAAAGAGGAAGCCCAGTTATAGCGCTGTGCACTCGGACCCTGCTGTTATTAGTCCAGATACCTATGAGCACCCAGTCCAGGATGCACCACGTGGAGGACGAACAGTCAGGAATATCACCATCATTGAAAATTGAAACTTTGAAAGCATTACTCACACCATTAATATTTCAACTAACTGCCAAATAATCAACCGAAAACATAAAAAGCATCAATCTAAGCGTTTTATTTTTCAATTCAATTCAACAAATGTACACATAATGCTTTAATAATGCAACCTAACATTGGCGCTTCCTCATCAAACGATCGAAACGTCCCGACGAATCGATTTTGGTATTGTCGACAGTTCCAACGTTGCTACCAACAGATGGCGGAGTTTGTTCATTAGTCGGCAGTTCAGTCAAGGGCGGCGTGGGTGTTAGACAATTAGCGTTGGTTTGATCCAAACTTTTAAAAATTGTCAAGGCCTGTGCAATAAAAATGATCGTGAAAACATACGTCGAGCACAATCGCTCATTGCCAGCATACAGGTAAAAGTGTTTTTCGTTGAGCATTATTACCCGTTTAGATTGTTCCATACCACTCCATGTAACAAAGGGATGCTAATGATTCACGCGGATTTGAGTAATGCTTATAAAATCTCAATGATGGTAACATTCCTGACTGTTCATCCTCCACGTGCTACATCCTGGACCAAATGCCTATAAGCATCTAGATTAATAAACAGCAGGGAATTTTTATGAGGTATTTAAAAAGTATCTTGAAGTGTTGTGTACCTTATTTAGCCTTTGGCTAAAGAAGATAATTCTGTCAAAAAATCAGGCGACTTCATCAATCTTTGCGAACAGATGCCGTCTACCAGCCAACAAACTTTGTTATTCTTCTCTACTTGTTACGCTTATCAAGCCATCGAAATCGATCGTTTGTTATGGCGTATGAAGAGGTAACTGTGTCGCCAACCACGTAGGAAAGTAAAGAAGTTGTAGATGGCGAATCGACAGCAGTTTTGTAACTGCCCTTGTTAACAAACGTCGTCTGACTTTTATCAAAATCGTCTCCCAACAGTCAAAGACTAAGTTGGTGACAGAGCCCCACCTCATCATTAATTCCAAGTTGAATAGCTTCTTGAATTCCTAACCCGAAAAGGTTGTCGGATGCGAATTGAACTTGGGGGAAGGGATAAATGAAGTTTCTCCGGCTAGAAGACCGCCACTTTGGGACGACGCCACGATGACTACCTTTTAAATACCATGGGCGTATGGGCTAACATTCATCTGCCGCCCAGTTACATCGCTGTGTACTCAGTCTCGGATATGTATTAGCCCAAGTCCGGGGAATGTACCATCAATGTAAAAATCAAGGATATCACTAAAACAAGCAAAAACCTTGTAAGCATTCGTCAAATCTCAGTCATCATAGATATTCCAGTTTTATCAATTTTAAAATTGCAAAATGCCCTTTTCTGTCCTAAAATCATCATCCCCATGTCGGCTTTATTATCAAAATACCAAAACGTTTTGCAAAAACATTAACTTTTGCAATGTGTACTTAATGAACGACACTTGCGAAGTGTGTGACATTAAATGTTAATTACATCACCCGAGTTAAGCCTCAATGAACTCTGTTTGCTGCATTAGGGTAAGCAAACGGACGCAATTAAGTAATTCGGAAACTGGGAGAGGGTTAGCATAAATAAAAGGACTGAGTTCGCGTGCTACAATGTCCGTCCAAATTTTCCATCCGGCTAATAAATGGGCTTCCATAGCTATTCTGGCTGGATGAGTGGGCGATCTACGTAAAACATGCTGCAACAGGAAACCACTGTCAAGTTGCACGATTTCCTGCAATGTTCGTCCAAAAGTACCCTTTTGCACAACCTCAAACTCATCAGTCATCTACGTTGCTCGCAACTGGCTGTGTAATTTTCTTATTACCAAAAGAATTCCTGCCAAAGTTGCCAATATTATTAAATTTTTATATGCATAATTGGGTGTTTACCGTTTGCAGTTAGTAGAAATCACTAAATGGGTTTAACTCGGGGGGAATATAATTAACATTTAAAATCAGCATGCCTCAAGTATCGTTCATTAAGTACACATTGTAAAAGTTGATGTTTTTGCAGACTTTTGGTAATTTGGACTAGTCTGGGGGGGGTGTTTATCCCCGATGACGAGTCATCTACAAAACGCACTTGCACAACACGTGCGCCACTTACCTGAGCAACCATCGAAGCAATATCGCCAGTATTGGATGGTAATAGGATGGTGTTTGATTGTTTGGCCAATCCGCTGAAAGCGCCAATGTATTGTTCGGCTACTGCCAGTTGGACTGCATCTACGCCGTGCTGGACGGACGAATGGATACACAAAGAGAAGCAAATAGAAAAAATGTTACTATATTGGCTAGATACTTTGCAATTCAATGACACAGACACTGTAAGTTGTAAAAAAAAAGTTTAACGCTAAATATTTCTATTCACACACTCGGATACCAAATCGACGTTAGTTCAACGACTTTACCATTGTTTCCAACTGAGGGGTGAAACCGACCCCTACTTAGCGCGTCCACAGGTGGTGGATTGTAAAACGACCTTTAGCAATAAAGGTTAGCTGTGAACAAGGCTGTGCCAAATAAACAACCGTGGACCAGACGGATACTCAGGCGTTAAGGTTGTTAACGCGTTGACAAGAAGGTGACAACGGTTATCGGTGTCACCCTGCGTATTATCATCAAGCAGCCCTATTGAGGGACAGCACTGCTTGCTCCACCCGGAGAAGGCCTAAAAAAGTTTCGCGTCTTCTCACCAGGATGGCTGGCCGCGGCTAACTGGTCTATATACTCGCGGTCAAAACTCTTACAGAAAGCAATTCATCGTAGTCAACAGGGCAGATACTGATGAACAAATTAAAAAAAACACCATTCTCAGAGCTCAAACAAAGCAAGATCTTGACTCGCGACGCTCCTGCTCTGTGAATATTACTCGTAATAATGCACCGGTTATTACATCTAGGATTTGTCCATTAAAACCAAAATGTCCGCTTAACGTTGCTCGACTTGAACCTGGATTCGAATCCCACCACTGGCACTAAATGCGAGCCCCCACGTTCGGCTTCGCTAAAATATCCACTGCTGAAAGATGCATTTCCCGTCAAAACATTCAAAGTTATAAACATAAATTTAAATAAATAAATAATAATAATAATCGTCGGAGCGCTCGACTTGAATCTGAGTAAGCATCGGGGTTCTAATCCCACCACCGGCACTAAATGCGAGCGCCCACGTTCGGCTTCGCTAAAATGTCCACTGCTGAAAGGTGCGTTTTCCGTCAACCATTTAAAATAGCAAGAATAAAATAATAAAAAGTCACATCTATCTAAAACGACGTTTGGGTTTAACTTCTAAACATGTTGATCTGACAACACTCTTGGCACTACTTAGACAAATTCAACTCAATTTTGAAAAAAAATACAAATATATGTTTTTTGTTTAACTAATGTTACATACTTGCGATTGTCTTTTATAACATTACCTATTTTCCTGTGCTAAAAACTACATCGACTGAAGTATCTAAGCCAATAACTATGATAATAAGTCAGTCTGTCAATCTAAAAACAACAGCTTTCACTGATGCAACCCAGATATTGATAGTCATATTCTCAGGAGGAGGAACAACAAGTGTTGGTGACAGAAGCCTCCCTTCATTAATTCCCAAATTCGCACAATATTCCATAGCATGAAACAGCAAAGACAACCTGTTTCTTACATTGTTTGAAATTCCTTCGGCAATTGTTTTGATAGCATTTGCCCGCGATTCCGCAACCAACCGTATAGCTTCCGCTTCACCTAAACAAAAAATAAAATTTAATTTGTCAGTAACACAACTGCCAGACGGCGGGGGTTCAAGTCTCACCGCCGACATCCTCCTCGTTTAACTTAGATGAATGCTCACTTGCTAAACCCTTTATACGTAAAATATTTAAGCATTACAAAACCAAATAATAAGAAAGATGCGTTGTTTTTGTTCTATATTTCACCGGTGCTTTTATTAATTAAATAAGTGAACATTTCACTAACTAATAATCCACAAATATGTGAGTAATGCTTATAAGGTTTCTAATTCCAATAATGGTGATATTCTTCACTGTTCCTCCTCCACGTGCACAGCGGTATAACTCGGTTTTTACTAAACTCCTGCTCAGTGAATGGGTGCTACCATATAACCAAGATGCCTAAAATGTATCTCAAGGTATCCATTTACCACATGTAGCCGGTTAGGCTTGTGAATCCGTCAACCATCAAGTTCTCTAAACAAGATCTCCTTGTCAATTGCTGTAAACGCTGACGTCGTCGCAAAATGACTCATCGGTAACAACTCAATCCTCTAAGCATCGCCTGACGTGGTCACCCCTACGTATTTCCCATATTTATTCGACATGTAGAACGATCGATTTCGATGGCTTGACAAGCGTGGAAGAATAACCAAGTTTCTTAGCTGGTAGACGGCATCCTTGTGACGTCGCCATATTCGCAAAGATTGACGAGGCCGCCTGATTTTTTGTCAGAGTTGTCTCCCTTAGCCCAAAGGGCCATATGGTACACGTATACATTTGAATGCACCCGTTATCCTGGCTGTATGTTTGCATCCACTCGCCGTGTGGAAAGCTGATTATCACCGCTGTGCACTCCAGACCTGCTGTTATTAGTCTAGATGCTAGGGGCACCTAGTCCAGGATGCACCACGTGGAGAACTAACAGTCAGGAATATCACCATCATTGGAAATTGAGACTTTATAAGCATTACTCAAATCCTCAGGATTATTAGCATCCCATCAATAATACAATAGTAATAAACTTATAAAAGAATTATCCACATGTAAGACGAACAAATTGCGGTTAGTTTTAAGTAAATCCAATCTCATCAAAATATCCAATCGGGAAGTCGGGGTGGTCTAGCACTACAGCGCTCAAATCCCACCCCCGACCCATTAAAATGCGATCCCACGTTCAGCTTCGCTAAAATGTCCACTGCTGAAAGATGTTTTGTCGTAAAACATTCAAAGTAGCAAACATAAAATAAAAATAAAATAATAAATAAAGAAATAATTCAATGTTTGCATGTACATCAATTAAATGTAAAATAAAAATTTACCGGCAGCCTTGTTCGAAATTTCAATAAGTTGACCTTCGGAAGCCAAAACCTTGCTGCGTTTCAAACCCTCGGCCCGATTAATGGCCGATTCACGCTGACCTTCAGATTCTAAAATAGTCGCTCGCTTTCTTCTTTCAGCTTCAACTTGCATTTGCATCGCCTCTTTAATTTTATCTGGGAGATGAATGTCACCTACAAATAAATAATAAATCAATAATTATCGGTAAGAAATATAAAGTTTCCAAATCAAACATTTTGAAAATAATGTCATTTCACTTATGTGCTTATTAAGCACTTGCAGTCTAATTCATATCAATCAATATCTACTTTCCGTAATATATAATTCGCCACAATAATACTATCTGTTTGTCTGATTCATAATCGTGTTTATATAATACAATAATGAGTAAAAATCGAAGTCAATTTTCATTAATTAAATGTCTCTAAACCAAACTTTGTAATTTTCCACAATCAATATTGTTATCTATCTACATCATCTTAAAAGAATCGTGACCTTTTGTCTGCTTTTTTAATCCTAAAACAGCAGCTTTGTAACCTAATTCCTTATCGTTGACAAATAAGCAAATGAATATATAAATTGAAAAGACCTATGACAATGTTGCCCCACAAAATAGAACAACACTTACGAATTTCGTAACGTAAACATTCAATACCCCACGGCTCAGCTGCCTTGCTCAAAACTTGCACAATGTTCAAATTTAATGTTTCACGTTCTTTAAATACTGTATCCAAGTTGATTTTTCCAATTTCCGAACGCATTGTTGTTTGGGCAAGCTATAGAAAAATTGGGTAGTAGTATTAATAATCACATAGTTGGTAACAATAACTTCTCTATTACTCTCATATTTGTAAAACATATCAAATACCTTTTAAGTACCCTGTGTATATGCTTACACCCCAACGATAAAGCAGAAACCCAGTTAGACCGCTGGGCACCCCATCCATGCTGTTATTAGTCTAGATGCATATGAACACCTATTCCACGTAGAGGAAAAATAATCAAAAATAACATCATCACTGGATATTGAGATTTTATAAGCATTACTCAAATCCTCAGAATTATTAGCATCTCATTAAAATTTTATTAATGAAATCTCAGTCCGCTAAATTAATTAATTTTAATCTATATGTATAATTATAATAAAGTCATCTAAACAAAACGAAACCAATATTTACGTAGTTATGTAGTTTTCTGCTGTGTTATATAAAAATTCAAACCAAAAATATTTTACCTACCTGGGTTATAGCAACATCCGCTTCAGATACACCATATGAGGCCAAATAAGGATCCCTGACTTTAAGAAACAGTATGGCATTTAACTGAAGCACAACGTTGTCTAAAAAAAACCAAATATCAGATTATTTAAAAATCAAATCATTGTGAACATTAGAATAAAAAAGAAATTAAATAAATGTCTTTTTAAACAAGACCTTCTAATTGGATATTTTAATTAAATTATAGTAGTGTAAAACCAACTGCGCCACTAGTTGGAACAATATTAAATAAAATGAATGGGTTGGTAATACATCCACCTCTTGATTATTTTTCATTCATAAAACGTCAAATAATTCACACCTATATTTTTCATGCAAAGAAAACCTTGCATATACAGCAAGAAGAAATGTACTCCAGATAAGATAAAATAGATATCATTTCCCTAAACGCCACCAAATGTAACAAAATAAAAATTATTATTATTCAAATAAATTACTTTATTTATAAATCAAACGTAATACCTGATGTAATAGCTGACTGATCTGGTACTTCAATACCGATTTCCTTCAACGACTGTACATAAGCTATGCGATCAACTAGAGGAATGCACAAATTTAAACCCTTACAATAAACAAATAAAAATTATAAGACATACTGGATTTAATGTCTTAAAATACTTCCCCAATCTTTCAACAATCCAAGCTTCTTTCTCGGGTACAAATAAAATACCAAGATTGATAGGTGAGTAACTTCCGTAAACTCGACTAAAGTTCAATGGCTTTAAAAATGATATTATTAAACATTACGTTAAAGATAAATTTTATTATAAAAATCAAAATCTGTTTAATTTAGCTAGATAAATTCAGTAACATGCTTTTACATAAACTTTACCGTATATATATATATATATATAATTATTAAATATAATGTTTATAAATAATATTTTATAGCGTAAAACCATTATAATAAGAATTATTAATAATTATGTAAAAAAATATTTAATCATTTTTCCATGCAACAATATATAAAATTAAACAATTTAATTTACATTAAATTAAAAAAATCCTATAAATAAATTACTTTGAACAACCCACTAATCTTAAGTGCAGACCTCCGAAGCATGTAAGGAAAGTTTTAAAATTTTGCAAAATACTCGTAGGCTAAATAATTTTTTTAATACGAAAATAAAAGTATACAAATAATAATTATTTATATATTTTTTAATTTTAAATAAAAAAATATTTATAAAATATTAAATACATATTAGTTTTAATATTTTTAATTAAACAATTATTTAATATAGTATAAAACATTACAAAAATGTTTAAATGCATATTCGAAAATATCGTACTTTTATTTTTATTACATTTTTGTCATTTTTAATAAAAAATTAAACAAACATTTTCAATCTTAGTACACGGTTGAATATTATAAATTAGAAAGCATACAAAATGCGTAACTTACAAAATTCTTTATTAGAAAATGATTATTTATATTGTTGCAAATTCAAGTTACAAAAATTTATAAAAAAATATTCAATTTTTATTATTTTCTAGTTAGTACTAGGTATACCGTAAGTATTGTAAAATACATAATTATCGATTTTACTTTTAAACGAACAAACATTACATCTTTTTGATTTGTGAATTTTACCGGTAAATATTGAACGTCATATAATTTTTAAAATTTGAATAAATATTATTAGATGTTGGTTTTGTTTTCTGGTTAGTTTATTTTAAAATTGAGCTATGATTTAATGTTGTGGGCACTACTTAATTTAAATGTTTTGCACTTCAGGTTTCAGGTTTCAGGTTTGTACAAGAGTTAAATAGGAGGAAAACTCCTTTCAGTACTCTGTTCAGGGTATGAAGTATCAATAAAAAAATAAAAAATAGTTAACAAACGAAAAACATTAGCTAAACTTGAGAAGGTGAAATTTATCGTATGCAGATTTGAACGCCTGAAGGAATGGGGCTAACACGACGTGCGGGGGCAGATTGTTCCATGCAGTGATAACCCTAAAGGAAAAATGATGAAGTCCTAGTCGGGATTGAACTCGCGGCTTGGAGAGCTTGAGAGGGTGTCCTCTACGGAAATCGTGGGAGAGGACAAACATGTGTTTAAACTGGGTAGAGTTTATGAGTTTGAAAACTAGAATTAGGTCGCCCCGGAGTCTAGTGAAGCTTCTTTAAACTTTGTCAAGTTTAACTATGTCTGCCCTTAGGATAGGCGACGTTACTTGAATACAGTATTCGAGGTGCGGCCTAATGTATAATTGATAAAGAAGTCGAGTACAGCTAGCTGGAATATTTCCTAAATTATGCCTGAAAAATTTCATAAAACGATAGCAGGTTAACGATGCTCTATTATGGTGTGACGAGAAGCTAAAGGGAGGAATTGAAAGTCAATCGTAGAGATAATCTGAGTACTAGGGACAGTATATCGGTTTCCTGAAGGTTTTCCGAATGAGAAATGATTACATTTAGAAATATTCAGGGGGAGTGCATTGTCCTTAGACCACTGGTAAATGTTAATAACATCCTGTTGTAGTTGTTTGGGGTTAGAGCCTCAGATTTTAACATCGTCAGCATAAAGCAGGATGTTAGGATGGACGACTGTAGGCAGATCATTAATATAGATATTAAAAAAGGGACCCAGAACTGATTCCTGAGGGACCTCCGATAAGATTGGCGAGGGAGAGGAGGCTGCACTACCTAATTTGACACAAAACTTACAATTAGTGAGAAAGTCACGTATCCAATCTAGGAGCGGAGGACTTATCCCAAAAGCTTTTAGCTTACCGAGTAAAGCTGAATGCGGAACTTTATCAAAAGCTTTGCAAAAGTCGAAGTAGATTACATCGACTGATGAAGACCGATCCAGCATGCCGGTAATGCTCTTTGTAAATGTCAATAGGTTGGAAAGACAGAATCTCCCAGGCATAAACCTATGTTGGGCTGAATTTATTAGGTTATTCATAGAGATAAAATTAACCAAATAGGATTTAATGATTTTCTCTAAAATTTTGCTAGAACCGGATAAAATACAGATCGGCCTGAAAACTTTCCGGCTTGAACTTGAAACCGGACTTGTAAATAGGCCAAATAAAGGCGAGTTTCCAAATAGCAGGTAATTTACCGGACTGGATAGAGCGATTAAAAATATGAGTAAGGGGAGGGGCTAGTTTGGAGGCACATTCTTTAAGAACTCTCGGGAATAGTTTATCTGCACCTCGGGAGAAAGATTTAAGATGAGATAGATGTTTAAAGACTAGAGATGGCGTAATAATGGGACATCCTGAATCTAGGGTGGGTTTAGGAAGAGAACCGATAGTAAAATCCTGATTAAAAACGGACTTAAAACAATCACCAAAGGAGGTGCACATTTCTGGTAACGATAAAAAGGAACCAGAGACACTTTTAAGTTTGGGAAGGGAGAGATCATATCCTCGCTTGTTCTTGATGAATTTGAAAAGAAGACTATTGTCGGATCTAACATTGTTCAAGAGTGAGTGGAGTCTATAGCTTTTAAGCCGCCTGAGACATGCTACTGATTTACTACGGAGATCTAAATAGCGGTAGAGGAAAATAGGAAGAGCTGTCAATTTCCACTTATTAAAGGCAATATTGCGCGACTTAATGGTGCGGATAATGAAACGGGGAATTTTGGGTTTAGAAGGGGTTGGGGGTATGAAATGGAATACAACGCTTAATACCTATTCGGATGATGTGAGAGAAATGGTCGTAAAGACTGTCTATGTCGTTAGTGGAGAGGTCCCAGGTAACATTCCCCAAGTAGTTCCTGAAACTAACAAAATCAGCACGGCGGAAGTTAGGAGCGGGCAAGGACCTATGCTTCAGGCCTATTGCGGATAAGGGGAAGTGAGCTGTAAAAGAAAGAAGAGCATGATTACTCTTTCCTAGGGGAGGTAAATGATAAATGCCATTAATCAAAGAGGCTTTGTTTGTGAAAACTAGATCTAGGCAAGATGAGGAGCTACAAATCCTAAACCTGGTGGGGGAGCAAACATGTTGGGTGAGTGCATGTTCTATACTAAAATAAAGAAGAGTGGAATCAAAGGACTTAGGAGAGCAGTTGAGCGAGTTCCAGTTAATAGAAGGGGCATTAAAGTCCCCCATTAGAAAATGATAATCGTATTTAGACGCTAAAATAGAATAAAGTTCCAGAAATAGGAACGGTTAGAGGTTTTAGGAAGCGCAGGGGGACGGTAAAGGATTGAGACGAGGATGCTCTCGCCTGAGGAAAGAGTGATAGCAACTGAGAGAAGATCATACCCTTGATCATGAAGCTCTGAAGAGGGCTGGGGAGTGAAACTGATATCCTCTTTAATATAGAAGAGACATCCCCCACCTCTGGAGCCCTTAGAGTCAAGCTGGATGATATTATAGCCATGGATTAGCAATTCGTTATCATGTATATCATCCGAAAGCCAAGTTTCTGTAATTCCAATAATATGGGGCCTTGAGACTTTGACTAGACTGGTTAATTCGAAAAGCTTATTCGAAAGGCTAAACGTATTAGTATAGAAAAAACTTAATGGGACAGGGTTGGTGAGGGAAGTAGCGCACCTGTGTCTTTTAGACGATGAAGGAAAGGGACGCGACTCCGGGGCAGAGAAGGAAAATCCTGTAAGTTTGTAATAAGAATGGAGGTGTCTTTAAGCTTAAGAGGGGTAAGTTTAACAATTGGGACGGCCGAAAGTTTTGGGCAACTATTTGGGCTAACCATTCTATCAGACATAGGATGGTCCTTGTGTAGACGAATCCCGGGAAAATTAGTGCGAACGGAGGGCCAGATACTTAAGATATCGCTAACAACATTGGGGGTACAACTGACAATGATAGGGAGAAGGAGTGAGAACGCTTACACGTTATACGGGAAATCTTAACCTCAGGGGACAATGGTAGACAAGATTTAACAATCTCTGAGATGATATCTTTATAATTGGTTGCCGTTTTGGGAATTCCTCTAATTATTAAGTTATGTTTTCATCGTCTATCTGCTGCGAATTGTTTAGCAGCGCAAAGGATTTTGTCCTGCGAGAGTCGGAGGACGGCTTTAGATGTCGAAAATGGGGAATCCTTGACTAATAGAGAAAGACTCGCTACAGAGTCTTTGAGCAATCTAATTTTTTCTGTCTGTTTTGAAATAGAGGTCGAAGAAGAGAGATCTTTGACCAATAGGGAAAGACTCGCTACAGAGTCTCTGAGCAATCTAATTTCTTCTGACTGTTTTGAAATAGAAATTGGATAGGAAACATGCAAAGCCGCGACGGAATTTTTTAGGTCTAGATTACTGGACTTAATCTCATTAACTAGTTTAATTAATTAGATGAGGAATTGTCTCTGTGGCCCTTAGACCAGAGACAGTTTATACAATAAAAATTATCGTCACTATTGGATAATGTAAATGAAAGGATTTTGAAAGACCAGTACAATTTTTGTGAAACCAGGTATTACACCCAGAACAAAACATACCGGTCTTTACAGACTTACTACACCCACGTCTTCCGCATATTGCTGGTTGGGAGAATTTTATTGTGGTATCTGAATACTATTAAAAATATAATAAAAGTAAATATCACAATGCAAATGCAAGGTGATAATCAGAAAAGGGAATTATTAAAAATAGTTCAAGTACGAATCATACAGATTGTACACAAACAAGCAAGTGTACAAGCAAGTTGCACAAATGACATCAAGACACAAAATAGTATATATATATATATATATATATAAGGTTCAGGCACGATTCTTGCAAATTGTACTGAAATCAAACAAGTTGAGCAAGAGCAGGTTGCACAAATTGACACAAAAACAAAAACAATAAAAACGACACAAAAACAAAACAACAATGACACGTATAACAACGAGCAAGCGCAAAACACAAAGCTACTTTTGATCAACACGTCATGCAAGCGTACCGCACTGATTCAATTTGTAATGGGATTTGTTTGTGTATTGGACTGGACTCGACGTAGTTATTCTAATTAAAGGAATGTAAAAAACGCTGTCCATGCTTTTAAAATAAATACTAACAGTAAATTTTATCACAGTGTATCTCTGTAAAACCGTGGAGGAGATTAAAGATTTTCGTATATAAATGTTTTTACTGATGTACGTTTTATCAAAAACTTAAAAGCTGTAAACCTTGAAGAAACGCTGTCTCGTTTGAAGGAAAAAAGATTAATAGCATGTGAATGGAACAACAATGAAAAATATACAGTAATCAGTTTTTACCACGCTGATCAAAGGGTTTTACAGGTGTTTACAGGTTGTTGTCGCAAATTTTTAGGAGGAAATATATAATGGATGGTGAGGTAAAGAGGGATTTATCACAAAAAATAATTTAAAATTAAGGCAAAATCAAGATAGATAATGAAAGTTAACAATTATAGAAAATAAGCAAAAATTATAAATAAATAATATTAATAATAAAACAAGTTACTTTTTACAATGCAAAAACACTGCAATAACCTTCAAAAAAGAAAAAAGGATAACTAACGCTCCAATAGAATTGCAGCGTGACACACGCCTCACCTCGCGAGTATTGTATAGGAAATTTCCCAAAAATGTCTGTTTTGATGCTACTTACAATACTAACAAAGAAAAGTAATTTCAATTTAGTAATAAATGTAGTTTAGTTATTTATCAGTGGTGTTTGTGGTGACGTTTGTAATGATTTTTAGTCAGTCCATTGTCATCATGCACAATTTAATAAAAAGGAGTTATTCCAACCGAGAGAGATATTGAGATCAGAAAGTAAAAATTTTATTTATTTTATTTTGTTGCCTTATGACTGATTATCAGTTATGCAACGCTTCAAATGTATAGTAAAAAATGCATAATGGGGTTGTTAAACAAAGCTATATTTTTGGGGTTTCTGTGCTTTGTATAAGTGGGCTTACTTTTTGGTAGATGGTTATCCAAATAAGAAACTATTTTGTGATTTTTGTAATGCAATTTAAATAAATTTTATTATATTGTGTTTGTTTTTTTGTTTATTACAAAAACTAAAGAACATTGCAATTGTTGTTAAAATAACAGTAACATATTATTTGAAAAATGGAAAATTGTGTGTGATAAGACTTGGATAATTAGCCCCTTTTATTTTACCAATAAAGTAGTTAGTGTACAATAGTAATGATAATTAGTGCAATATTTGTTAGTCTTCTGAATAAATAACAAAAATCGGATATTTCATGTAGCCATTGTAAGATCTCACTGAGATCTCGGCCCTGAATTCCTTTGATTTAATTTAATACGGACAATTATCAACACCCCAGCTAATTTCAATCAAAAAAAGCTCTTGTGTGATCTAATATATCGTTCTGCAATTTATTACAAAATAGTTCAAATTTACATACCAATACTGTTTACCAACAGGAATAAACAGGACACAAATATACTCACAGAACAAAAGTCACGTTAACAACCACGTGATACATTCAAATACAAAAGCGCGCCTCAGGACAAGATTCAAACAAAATCAAAGTGTTTGTATGTACAATAATATAAAAATAGTAATTGAAATAAAAATTAATAATAATTTAATTATTTCATTCAACAGTAACAGCCATTACTTTTGTACTTTTGCATCAAAGAAACAACCCTGAGATTAATCTGAGATCAGATCATTGTTATCAAAACACTATGCTGTTTGCACTGATGCCTCAAAACAACACTAGTAGTACACTTATTGATCTCTGTTTCTATGGAGATTGACTTATTTTGTTATAAAAATATTATTTGACCTAATGTATGTAAAATATAAACAATCCTTTCCATTTATTCCATCGAATTGCATTACTTTTGTCGTAGTAACAATATTTATTAGCAGTTAAATATACCGTACATTGATCGATTTTAGTGAAATGTGTAAATGATCAATCCTTTGCAGCGGTTATAATTACATTGTGATTATTAAGTAAACAACTAAATATTTCAGTAACTATGTTATTGCAATGTCTATACTGTGAATCAAAGAATATTTTGGTACAGGAGCGATTTCCATTCTAAGTTAAGTAGACAAAATTTATATAGTTAAGATGTCGAGTCGTACTATGCTGAAATTGTATTTAATTATTATAGTCTCCTATTATTCATTTATGTACAAAGTATGCACGCAAAAGATGTATTACAAATATAAATAATTAGATGTCCAGTGTTTACATTGTAAACAAACTGTCAAAACCGAATGTATCAGGAACAATTTGTGCATAAATGGAATATCAATCTAATGTTTTTACTGATTACGTGGAGTAATAAATAGGAACGAAAAGACTGGACAGAAAAACGTTTATTGACAAACCTTACAGAATTGGACTATAAAATAAAAACCAAAAACCTGGATGAAAACGAATGGAGGTTGGACGGAAAACGCACAGAAGTGTTTAACGGCGTGGGAACTGGACGGGAATCAGTTGTTTATATAGCCGTTCCCACCGATATACACCGTTGACACATTCAAACAAAAAATGTCAAATATTTAACAAATATTAATTCCAAAAATTGAACGTTAATTTTCGTGATGAAATAAAATAATATTGTTTATTATTTGTGACTCCAAATTTTTATCGTTGATTGTCACCGCTACAGTTTAATGGTAACATTACACACATTATTATACATATATACTAACTTTTTCAGTAAATGGCAAGTGAAACTAAATACTTAATATAAAACAACATTAATTAATTGTTTTCGGTATATTTATATTAAAAACATGTTTAAAACTTTGACGTAATATATTTTCTATTAAGGGTTTAACCCTTCTTGAGTTAGCATGTTTTCTTGTGTAAAATTATCACAAAATTTAAACTCTTTACAATGCAAAAATATATAAACATAATTGCATAGTTTTATTTAAAAATATCAAATTATAATTTTTGATTGTAATAAATAACCATTTTACAATTACAATTTTTTAGTTTTATTAAATAACTAAATTTTTTAATTTTTTAATTTTATTAATGTAATTTGTATTATTTTGTTATAATAAAAATAAAAAATATAAAAAATATTACATAAATATTTCATATTTTTGTGTTAACTTTTCAAACTTTTGTGGTGTGCTCCTTTTCTCGGATATTGCTGTTTAATTTTAATGAAAAGGTATACTTTGTTGTTGTGTATTATTATGTTGCAAAATATTTAAAAAATATTGTAATTGTGTTTTAAAATGCATTAATTTTATGGATTATATTATTTTTTAATGTAAGTACTTCATCTGGTTTTTAAAAACTAAATAATTCAGTGGGCGTTTTGTGTTTAGAACGACAAATAGTTTAACTTAAAAATTTTTTATTTATATATTTATTTTTTTATTTTTAATTATGAATAAACGAAACTATGTTAATTACAATTTTATATCAAAATTGAATTTTAGTCATTTTTAATGGTTTAGTTCATTTGCATTTTATTGGTTGAAAAATTAGCTAAATTTTTATATTGTAAAAATGTAATAGAATTTATATTATATTTTGTCTGGTAGTAAGTGATAAAGAGAACTTAAATTGGATTATTTTTTATAAAATTTACCAACGTTATTATGATTCTGTAAAATTAAGTTATAATTATTAATTTTTAAAAAATTATATAATATGGAATCAAAGTTTTTTAATGGTTAATTGAAGGTAATATATATATATATATATATATATATATATATATATATATATATATATAACTTATAATTATAATTATAATTTTTGTTAAAAATAAAACTGTTTTTTAATAAAAATAATTGTAAATATAGTATTATGCATTTGTTTAGAAGTGAATATTCTGTCTATGTTTATTAACACGATTATTTAGTGGTTTAAACTAAATAGATTTATAAGTTTTTAAGAATTGTATACTGTATTTATGTTTTTATTTTCGATTGGTCTATTGAAAGTTTTTTTTCTAAGTTTATAACTTTGTGATTTTTTCTATTAGATTTTTACTCATACAGACATTTTTATTAATTTTATCAGATGTTATTTTCGTATAAGTAGTTAGTTTTAGGGGCATTAAACGTTTTTTATTTTTTATTAAAAATAAACATATTTAGAGTAATTAAGACATTTAAAAAATTACTATAAAGTTTGGTAGCTTTGTTCATGAGGTAATTTGTTAGTTTTTTTTTCAAGAATCACTGCAACTAGTATTTTTGGAATTGAGAGTGTATTTTCCTTTTTTTTACAAAACAGTTATATATCGTTTATTAATATCGTTAATCGTGGTATGGTAATTAAGTAATAAGCATTAAACATCACATTAGCAATACCAATATTCAAAACACTAAAAATATTTCTTTTTTACATATAGCATTACCAAATTATAGCTTAGACCAAAAACCCAGAATTTACACATTTTGACAACATAAAATTACTACTACATTATTTGCTTAAAAATAAATTGTATTATGAAATATGTACATATATACAAAACAGACATCACCAATTTTACAAATTTAGTAGTTTAAAGGATAACCATGGTTTTTTATAACTTCTTTCAAAAGCTTTGGATAGGAATCGACCAAATTATTGATATAATCTTGTGGAATTTGATTCTTCAAAAAATAATCAATTTTTTCTTTGAGCGTGCCTTGATTTTCTCTCAGATTCACCTCTTGTTTAAGATAACTAAAAAAGTTTGGAGGTAATTGAACGGTAACGTATGTAAATATTTGTAAGTACAGAGCTTTATTTCATTTTAAAATAATTTACATTACAGTTTTTGGTTTTAAAATTGCCAGTAAAATTCAGATGTTAAGAATGTGCTTGAATGGTAAAATATTTGGTTTCCCGACTTTATCACGATTTAAACAAACGAACAATACTACTGTTTTTAAAATAATTGTATATCATCGGTTCTACACTTTTTACAGTTAGTTATACTTGCAGTTTTAAGTTTTTTGAACATAACCTTTCAAACGCTTTAACTTTGCGTTTGTGCATTACATATAGGTGCTTTTTACTGTGATTAATTTTTAGCACTCGTGGCTGCTATTTTTAGCCATTTGTTTCTCAACTATTCTTTTTTGGAATAAAATGGAAGAATGCATTATTTTATGTTTTTACAAATATGGTTGGTTAAAGTAATAATTTTTGTTAGATAATTGATAGATGTGATTGAACCAACATAATTGTCATTTGAAGATATTTTCTGAAAGAGTGACGCTAATGTCTAAGATTGTTTTTATCTATTGTTTGACTACTGGGAAATGTTACAATTTTACCACTTCACTTCAGCTAGTCTATCTTGTTTGGATGTTTTGTTTAAGGAATTAATCATTAATTTTTATTCAGTAAGTTTTATTTTTTTGATTGTTTTATAGAAAACATTTTTAGACCGAGGCCCATATTTGATGTTGGTGGTAGGAATTGAATCTGTATCCATTCAGCTACGAGTTTAGTGCCTTAGTTGCTTCTGTGATCTTAACAGATAGTTTTATTATTTTTTTATTGTGTTTTAAGAAAATGTTTGCTATTTTAATTGAAATGCGCTTTCTTATCTTGATGTTTTTTTAAAAACAGGGTCTAAATTATTGTTTATTAGTTTGCATTCACATTATTTATTACACAAACATGTTGCAAACAGAGTACTGCTTATAAGATTGTTAAACAAAGATGTACTTATTTATAAACCTGATCTTTATAGCATAATTAGATTTATTAAATTATTAATTGGCTTAGATACTAATATTTCTAAGGATTTAAGTTATGTTTTTAAAGTTTTTATTTTTAATAATGGTCATATTTCTGTCTTTTATCTCTAGTTGCACTGAGTACACACAGTGGGCTTTTACCTTGATATATGGCTGCAAATATACCCAGAACAAAAAGTACTTTAAGGCATAATTATATCACATGTAGCCCTTTGGCTAATTCATTCATTTTGGTTGGTGACGTGGTCACCTCTTCATTATTTCCCATATTTATACGACATATAAACGGTCGATTTCGATGGCTTGATAAGCGTAAGAAACGTGGAAGAATAACAAAGTTTCTCGGCTGGTAAACGGCATCCTTGTGACGTCGCCACTGTTCGCAAAGATTGACAAGGCTGTCTGATTTTTTGTTAGGGTTATTTCTCTTAGCCCAACGGCTACATATGGTATACGTATACCTTTAGATACCTTTTAGGTATCCTGGGTGTATATTTGCATCCACCTGCCGTAGCGGAAGCCCAGTTATACCGCTGTGCACTCGGACCCTGCTGTTATTAGTCTACATGCCTATAGACACCTAGTTCAGGATGCACCACGTGGAGGACGAACAGTCAGGAATATCACCATTATTAGATATAGAGATTTTATAAGCATTACTCAAATCCTCAGGATCATTAGCATCATCATCATCATCATCGTTATTAACAACATTTTAGATGCTGTTTGAAACAGACCGCAATGATGATTGTTTATTTGGCGACACGTTTTAGGTTTATTTTGCATTCAGCTGTTTGTTTTTGCAATTTAGTGAAAAATTAACTTATTTCCATACGCACACATATGCATTGTAAGTTGCGCATACAAATATTGAATATATATTTTAAATTGTGTGTATGTGTGTTACATATAACCAAAATATTGATAGAATGTTTTTCATTTTTATTCACATATTTTGGTACAAATTCGTATTTTTTGGCTTCACAGTTGGGAGGTTGGGAATTTTTTTTATAACGTTTTAAACGTAGTTAAGTAATTTTTGTGTTTTTGTAATTTGAATTGAATGATCGTGAAGACATCGAACTGCTGTTCTACAACGACGTAAGAGCGGGTTCGTTTTCTATTCCCGATAATTTTATTGGGGGTTGTAAGTTTGATTAAAGTTTTGTTGTTTCTGGGACGCTAATGATTTTGAGGTGATAATCCTATTTCCACAATTCCATGTAGTACATTATAAACTTAGACTAATTATATATTAGGAATTTGGTGAACAGCGGTTTAACGGCTTTCACCTTGGTGGATGGGTGCAAGCATATATTTAGAGTACTAGAAAGGTATATTGAAGTAAAATTTTTATGATTTATAATTATTGGGTTAAGAGAGATAATACTAACAAGAAGTCAAGCGGTTTTTAAATGTTTATAAATCGTGAGTTTATCACAAAGATGCCATTTTAAGTAGAGAAAATTAATTACTTGTTTACGCTTGTTGTTGCGCATCAACTAGGTGATAACCGGTGGACTCTCAGTAAAGCGGATGTACAAAAGCTTGTTCATTTTGAGCAGAGCTATTTAAGATCTATATGGTTTCACTTGCTGTCCTTTATTGAACGCAACTATTTAATAACTAATACAATATTTCAACCATTGATCGTGTATCTCTAACACAATAAGAGAAAGACGATTAAAATGGATTGGCCATGTTTTACGTAAATCGTTCACTTATCCAACCAGAATAGTTATGGAAGCCCGTTCATTAGCCGGGATGGAAAAGAAGACCGGGTTGCCAACGGAAAATTTGAACGGACATTGTAGCACGCAAATTCAATCCTTTTATTTATGCTAAGCCTCCTCGTCCAAATGAATTACTTAATTGGGCATCCGTTTGCTTACTGT
This sequence comes from Cardicola forsteri, assembly GCA_025895645.1. Classification (NCBI taxonomy): domain Eukaryota; kingdom Metazoa; phylum Platyhelminthes; class Trematoda; order Strigeidida; family Aporocotylidae; genus Cardicola; species Cardicola forsteri. The sequence goes on from JAKXYG010001103.1 coordinate 32,148, forward strand.
TTGCAGCTAATAGAGATCACTGGAGGGGTCTAGTTTGGAATGTTTTCAACATCTCTATTGAAGGCCAGGCAGCTAACGGAAAATTTGGACAGACATTGTAGCATGTGAACTCAATCCTTTTATTTATGCTAAGCCCCCCACCGTCCAAATGAATTATTTAAATGGGCGACCGTTTGTTTACCCCTATGCAGCCAGCAGAGATCATTAGAGGGGTTTTACTCGGGATGTAATTAACATTTAATGTCAGCACACCACAAGTGTCGTTCTTTGAGTACACACTACAAAAGTTGACGTTTTTACAGACGCTTTGGTTTTTTTAGACTACCCTGAGTGATAATAACTGGTGGGGGATGTTTATCCACGATGATGATGTTTTCAACATACAGATGGTATTGGAATTTTGTAGCTCACTTTATTACTATTATTATTATTACTATTATTTCATTTATTTTGGTTGGTGACGTGGCGTTACCTCTTCATTATTTCCCATAGTTATACGACATAGCAAACGATAATCGATTTCGATGGTTTGATAAGCGTAACACAAACGTGGAAAGAATTACAAAGTTTCTTGCCTGGTAGACGGCATCCTTGTGACGTCGCCACTGTTCGCAAAGATTGACAAGGCTGCCTGATTTTTTGTTAGGATTATCTCTCTTAGCCCAACGGCTACATATGGTATACGTATACCTTTAGATACCTTTTAGGTATCCTGGGTGTATATTCGCATCCACCCGCCGTAGCGGAAGCCCAGTTATACCGCTGTGCACTCGGACCCTACTGTTTTTAGTCTACATGCCTATAGACACCTAGTTCAGGATGCACCACGTGGAGGACGAACAGTCAGGAATATCACCATCATTGGAAATTGAGACTTTATAAGTATTACTCAAATCCTCAGGATCATTAGCATCCTATTATTGTCTGTTATTATTATTATTATTATTATCATTATTTCTAATGTACGACTTATCCAAATGTTTTAATTTTATTTTCAGACTTAGTTGGAACCAGAATTGAATACAAAACAACACAAGGGGTTCGTTCCGGTTTGGTGTGTGTCTGTATATATATATTTCAATGCTAAATAAGTTATTTAACTGAATTGGCATACAACCATCACCCACGCATTTGTTCAAATGATGTCGGAAACCGACTATTTGCGTGTGCCTTCGCTAGAACAGTACGTTGTTTGTTTGTTTTTTAAATACTTTCTGTCAATTCCCCCCGGTTATAGTATTTGGTTTTCTAATAATAACAGCCTACCTATTTTGTGTACCGAAAATGTGTCGTTTTGGAACAACAGTCCAAGTTTTGACCGGAACAATTGTGTATTTTTTGTGTTTCAAACTGAATATTGACTGTTAGAGTTTGGGATTTGTCGAAGTCAACTGTCGTCGTATCACCGTTTCGAGTCGAGTCGAGTGTAGTCTAGCAACTCGGCTACCGCGGCACCACATTGGAGGCATAAAATATGTTGATAGCAGAGCCACCTCTTCATCAATTCCACGTTTGACTAACTTTTCGAATTTCTGTACACCAATGTAGTGGGATAAATGAAGTTTGTTGGCTAGAAGATCGCTTCCTTGCGACGACGTCAGTGTTTACAGGAATTGACGAGGCGATCTTCTTTGGGGTTGACACCGGTTGACGAATTTACAGGCCTAACCGGTTGCGTATGGTGAATTGTTACCTTAAGATTATTTTCATTTTGGTTGGTGACGTGGTCACCTCTTCATTATTTCCCATATTTATGCGACATGTAGAACGATCGATTTTGATGGCTTGACAAGCGTGGAAGAATAACAAAGTTTCTTGGCTGGTAGACGGCATTCTTGTGACGTCGCCACTGTTTGCAAAGATTGACGAGGCCGCCTGATTTTTTGTCAGGGTTATCTCCCTTAGCCCAAGGGCTACATATAATATACGTATACCTTTAGATACCTTTTAAGTATCCTGGGTGTATGTTCGCACCCACCCGCCGTAGCGGAAGCCCAGTTAAACCGCTGTGCACTCGGACCTTTCTGTAATTAGTCTAGATGCCTAGGGGCACCTAGTCCAGGATGCACTACGTGGAGGACAAACAGTCAGGATTATCACCATCATTGGAAATTGAGACTTTATAAGCATTACTCAAATCCTCAAGATCATTAGCATCCTTTTAAATATATTGGATGTATTCGGGAATCCAGTGAAAGCACTCGATCCTTGCTGTTATTAGTCTAGATGCCTGTTAGCACAATATGGAGGATGAATTGTCAGGAATATCACCATTATTGGAAATTGAGACCTTATAAGCATTGCTCAAATCATTAGGACCGATTGTGTTGTCTGTTTCTTTCTACGGCAATGTAAAAATAAAAGACGAAAGATTTAACGTGGTTATAGAAAGATACAAAAGAGTGTATATATATATATATATAACGCTTCTCAGCTCTCTGAGCTAAGATTATGTGTAGTATCTGTTCTTTGCAGTGTAATTTCCGCAACGGTCTCTAAATTGAGACTACCGAAATTACCTGTATTTTTCCCAATCGGACGGGTGCTGTGAGCTTGCTCAACTCCGTCCATGAGTCGCCCTTGTATTGTATTACCTTGAGGATTGACCCGTTAGCGGTACGGCGGTAGACTTGGACCTCCCATCACCGGCCCACTCACGTTCGAATTCACTAAAAAGTCAACTACTGAAAGATGCGTTTCTCGCAAAACATTCAAAGTAGTTTATTGGTTATTAGGCGGTCTTACTGTTCTCAAAGATTGACGAAATTGTTTTTTAGCCCAATGGCTCTATAGTATATGAATTACCTTTTTTTAGTACCCTATGTGTATGCTTTCACTCACTCACCGAAGACAAAGTTTATTTTTATCGCTGAGCACTTGGTCCCTGCTGTACTAGTCTGGATGCTTCGGTGCACACAGTCGAGAATGCGCTACGTGGAGGTGACAGTCAGGAATGTCACCATTCCAGTTTTTCACATACAATACTGGCTTATATCATTTGTAAACCTTTTTTGTTCAATTAACGGGCTAGATGTACAACATACTCATCATCGGGGATAAACATCCCCCACCGGTTATTATCACTCAGGATAGTCCAAAAAAAACCAAAACTTCTGTAAAAACGTCAACTTTTGTAGTGTGTACTCAAAGAACGACACTTGAGGTGTGCTGACATTAAATGTTAATTACATCCCCCGAGTTAAACCCCTCCAATGATCTCTGTTGGCTGCATAGGGGTCAAACAAACGGACACCCATTTAAATAATTCATTTGAACGGTGGGGGGTTTAGCATAAATAAAAGGACTGAGTTCGCGTGCTACAATGTCCGTCCAAATTTTCCGTTGGCCGCCTGGTCTTATTTTCCATTCGGGTAATGGATGGGCTTCCATAGCTATTGTGGCTGGATGAGTGGGCGGTCTACGTACAATGGCATCCAGTAGATGGTGTCCAATCTTTCCTTCAGACGACGTTCGTCGCAATAGCATTTGATGCAGATTGTAATGGGTGGTCGAGCAGTACGGCGCTTGATTTGGACTTACGTGGACATGGGTTAGAATCCCACCACCACCGGCCCACGTTCGGCATTGCTAAAATGTCCACTTTTGAAAGACATATTTTTCGTCCAAATATTCAAATAAATAAATAAAATGAAAAAAATGGCCTAAAATGTTTGCGCTACAAATGCTGTTGGGAGGTTTGTATGATTATCAGTGTTGTTGACGATGGTATTGTGAAAATATTGTTTATTCGTTGTATTGTCTATCGATGTGTACAGTTGTTGTTGTTGGGGGTGGTGTAGGGTGTATGACGAGTGTTACATATTCCCGATGTATATATATATATATATATATATCATTTTGTATTATTTATACATATTGATTGTCTATTATTAACATTGTACACGTATTTTTGATACAAGTGCATTAGCCTATTATTAATCAATGCCTTTATCCAGTTCAGCTGATGTTGATATTGTTATTTAGCGACATATGTAATGGCTTTCAGCGATGGTTTGCTTGAATACTGGTCCTTTTTTAAAACAACGCATGTTTTTAACTGTTTAAAAATGGTTGTATTCGATTCAGTGATTGGAGATGAAATTTTTACTTTGTGTATCTAATCTATTGAGCATGATTAGCATTGGAAATTGTGAATTTATAAGCACTACTCAAATCCTCGGTGCCCTAGGCATCTAGACTAATAACAGCAGGGTCCGAGTGCACAGCGGTATAACTGGGCTTCCCGCTACGGCGGGTGAGGTACAGTATACACCCAGAATGCCCAAAGGTATCTAAATGTATACGTATATTATATGTAGCCCATGGGCTAAGGAAGGAATAACCTGACAAAAAATTAGGCGGCCTCGTCAGTCTTTGCGAACAGTGGCGACGTCACAAGGATGCCGTCTACCAGCCAAGAAACTTTGTTTATTTTTCCACGTTTGTCTACGCTTGTCAAGCCATCGAAATCGATCGTTCTACATGTATAAATATGGAGAAAATAATGAAGAGGTGACCACGTCACCAACCAAAATGAAAAAAAAACTCAAATCCTCATTATCATTTGCCATCCCAAAGGGTGTATGGGATTGTCGCCTTGCAATAAAAATAGTTTCATAGAAATTTTAATCGATTAGATTTATTATACATAGGATGATAACTTTATAAGATTATTATCAAACCACACCCACAGCTCAGTGGATAAGATATTAATCTAATACGTTGAAGGGCGTGAATCCAATTCCGTCTGATACTTAAATGTTAAATTGCACTGCTGGTACACAATTTAACGAGGGTGAAGCGCAACTGTCAGTTTAGCTCGAACCAACTAAATTACAATGTGGTATAAATTGTTAAAAACATAATTGCACATTATAAATAATTAATGGAAAGTTGATGATAATAATAGTATATTTATATTGACTGTAGTGTATGAAGCAGCGGGTATTGTAGACATTTTTGACTATTTCTGATTCCCAACAACGTGACTTTGGATGGAATTATGATTGAAGATGATCTATTGATGGTGGATAAAAACATTTAGAATTGACACAGAGCATTTAATATTCGAAAAGCAGGGGATGCTAATGATCCACGAGGATTTGAGTAATGCTTATAAAGGTCTCAATTTCCAATGATGGTGATATTCCTGACTGTTCATCCTCCACGTGGTGCATCTAGACTAGGTGCCTATGGGCATCTAGACTAATAACAACAGGGTCCGAGTGCACAGCGGTATAACTGGGCTTCCGCTACGGCGGGTGGGTGCGAACATACACCCAGGATACTTAAAAAGGTATCTGAAGGTATACGTATACCATATGTAGCCGTTGGGCTAAGGGAGATAACCTTTACAAAAAATCAGGCGGCCTCGTCAATCTTTGCGAACAGTGGCGACGTCACAAGGATGCCGTCTACCAGCCAAGAAAACTTTGTTATTCTTCTACACGTTTGTGTTACGCTTATCAAGCCATCGAAATCGATCGTTTATATGCCGTTTAAATATGGGAACTAATGAAGAGGTGACCAGATCACTAACCAAAAAAGAATATCCTTATTAATCAACAAATGACAATTTAATCCATTGCTAAAAAGAGACGCGCCGTTTTGATGGTAATAGTCTGGCACCTACTGTGTCGGTTCAATTATTTTGAAGGATACTAATGGTATTGAGAATTTGAGTAATGCTTACATAAATTTTTATATTCCTCCACGCGGTGTCCATAGGCATCTCGACTAATAACAGCAAGGACCGTCGAGTGCACAGCGGTACCTAATCCTAACCCTACACCCAAGATTTCAGAATATCCTTTTATCATAAGTCGCCGGTTAGGCTTGTGGATCAGTCAACAGGCGTCAACCCCCCGAAGAAGATTGCTTCGCCATTTCCTGTGAAGAAGTGGTTTTGCCACCAACTGTCCTTGTTGTTGTTGTTAGTGACGATGATGATGTTATGTAAATTTATTGTTGTTTTTGTTTTCCAAAAATAGTTATTATCATGGCTTTATCAATCGTGCTACAGCCGAGGAACGCCTGAAAACATTTTACATTCCCAACAGTTATTTGCTTCGCTTGAGTCGCATTGATTTTGAAGATCACACATGGGAACCGATTTACGTTTTGTCCTATTTGTCATCTTCCTTTGCCTGTTATCATTTCAAGTACGTTTGAATACTTTTTTTTGCAGGCTGATTGTTGCTGTGTTGGGATTGGGGGGGGGGCGAGTGGGCGGCTGAGCGTATGCTAATGATTGTGAACATTTGAGTTTCGATTTCCAATCATATTCTTTATTTTTTATTTATTTTTACTATTTTGATGGGAAACGCATGCCTTTCAGCAGTGGACCTTTTAACGAAGCCGAAGGTGGGCCGGTGGGGGGGATTCGAACCCAGATCCAAATCGGGCGCTGGACCGCAAGGCCATTCTAAACTCCAACTGACAGGCACTAGGAATTGAGTAAACACAGTGGTATATAATTAGGATTCCTCCTTGGCGAATGAATACGTGCCTACACCCCTTGGGTACTTAGGCATATGCATACAGCATTTTATGAAGCCGTTGGTCTAAGGGACACAATTCTGACAAAACACAAGGCAGCTTTGCTTATCTTTGTTCGCAGTGATGCCGTCTACTAGCAGGAAAGGTTTATCACTTTGTTGTACAGACGAACTTGTCTTTGTATGTGTTTTTTTTCGTTAAAAGAATGTAACATTATGATTATTATTATTATCAATATTGCTATTATTATTATTATTATTATTATTATTATTATTATTATTATTAGCATTTTATGTACACTTATAATACATTTTTTATTTTGTCACCTCTTTATCATATATATATATATATATTTCTACAATATATTAAACGATAAACTCCAATGGCATTATAATTTTAAAAATAAAGACAATTGACAAAGTTTTTTGGCTAATCGATGGCATCCTTGTGACGGCGTCACTGTTCGTAAAAATGATCTAGGTTGTCGGAGTTATCTCTCTTACCCCAAGGCTATACATGCACCTTAAGATACCTTTGAAGTACTCTGGGTGCATGCTTGTAACCATCTCCCAAGATGAAAGTTCAGTTGTACCGCACTACTGTGAGTCTAGGAGCTTGGGTGCGGAGCACGCCACGTGGATGCGGCAGGAATATTACCATCATTGGAAATTGAGACTTTGTATGCATTACTTAAACATTGAAAATTATTCCACTACTTTTTGTTATTATGTTGCACCGTGTTTTGTGATTCAAACATGATAACAGTATTGTTCTGCATTAATATAGTACATGGAAGGGGGGAGACCGACCCCTACTTAGCGCGTCCACAGGTGGCGGATAGTGGAATGACCTTTAGCAATAGAGCTTAGCTGTAATAAGGCTGTGCCAAATAAACAGCCGTGGACCAAACGGATACTCAGGCGTTAATATCGTTAACGCGTTGACAAGAAGGCGACAACGGTTATCGGTGTCACCCTGAGTATTATCACCAAGCCCTATTTAGGAACAGCACTGCTTGCTCTACTCGGAGAGGGGCCTAGAAAAGATGATTTTAAAAAATTGCTCGTTTTTTCACCAGGATGGCTGGCCGCGGCTAACTGGTCTATATACTCGCGGTCGAAATTATCTCAAAAATCAATTAAAGGCCGTGGTCAACAAGGCAGATACTGATGACCAAATTTAGAAAAACACCATTCTTAGAGCTCAAACAAGGCAGAATATAACTCGCGACGCTACTGCCTGCTCTGTGAATATTACTCGCGATAATGCACCGGTTATTAAATCTAGGATTTGCCCATTAATATAGTACATGGCCTTTTATTGTTGTTGATGTCTAATTATAGGCTCATTCCGCGTTACAACTGTTTCCAACTCGGTGGTCGATTTTCGATACGTTGGAAGGATGTTTGTCACGGTACTATGCAGATATCATGACTGGCGAACGATTGAGATATCCTATTCCACCTACCAGTGTGAGTTGAATTTGTTTATTGTTCAATGCGCGCCGGTGTTACTGTAGGTTAGACTTGTATATTACTGGACAGGAGTGGGGGGGGCGGTTTGGATTTCACTGTCCGTGCCAAAAATGAGTGCGGTGCTAACTGTTTACTTGTTGGTAAGAAGTTCACTTTCGGAATGATGGTGAATGTGTTCGTTTCTTATAAAATTGTTTGAATGATAACAACAACAACAGTTGATGACAGAATTACCATCTTCAATAGTTCAATAGTTCCAAGTTCGTAGAACATGCGACGACACCAGCTACTTATGGTAACTGGATACTGTGAGATACCTTTAAGCATCTTGGCTATATGCTAGCACCCATTCACTAAGTGGGAGTCTAGGTAAACCTAGTTATACCGCTATGCACTCGGTCCCTGCTGTTATTAATCTCGATGCTTGTGGGCATTCTAGTCCAGGATGCACCACCTGGAGGAGAAACAGTGGGTAATATCACTATTATTTGAATATGAGACTTTATAGCAAGCTACGCCAAATTTTCAGAATCATTTGTATTTTGGAATGTCAACCTAACCGCAAAAGCCTAGTACCACACTTGTTATTGAAATTTGACCGATTGTGGATATTACATAAAAAAGCTGCAACGGAATGCCGATAATTATAAGGTTTTGACAAACACTCATCTCCTTTATGCATGCAGAAAATTGTTTGCAATGCAAAATGAAGTAATTGGATCAGTAGCAGTTGCCATTAAAGCCGCAAATTGTCTATTTTCGTTTTAGTTGCACAAAATAAATATTCTGCACCAACTTTAACCTTTATTAGCAACAATTAATTAATTTAAAAATAGTCAATATTTACTTTTATGGGGTTTTTTTGAATAAATAGTTTACAAATATTCAGTTGACGATAGATATTATTGAAACTTATTATATACTGTCTTTTCTACACATTTTATCCCCATGAGCAAGCAGTTATTTTGGTTGGTGACGTGATCACCTTTTCATTATTTTCTATATTTATACGGCATAGTAAGTGATCGACTTCGATAACTTGATAAGTGTAACAAATGTTAAAAAAAACGAAGTTTCTTGGCTGGTAAACGACATCCTTGTGACGTCGCCACTGTTCGCAAAGATTGACGAGGTCGCCTGATTTTTTGTCAAGGTTATGTCTCCCTTAGTCCAACGGCTATATATGGTATAGGTATACCTTTAAATACCTTATAAGTATCCTGAGTGTATGTTTGCACCCACCCGCCGTAGCGGGAGCACAGTTATAACACTGTGCACTCGGACCCTGCTGTTATATCCAATGATGGTGATATTCCTGACTGTTTATCTCCTACGTACTTCATCTTGTATTAGGTGTTTATAGGTATCTAGACTAATAACAGCAGGGGCCGAGTGCACAGCGGTATAACTGGGTTACCGCTTCGGCGAGTGGGTGCAAGCATACACCCAGGGTACTTGAAAGGTATTTTAAGGCATATGTGTATTATATGTAGCCGTTAGGCTAAGAGAGATAACCCTGATAAAAAAACCAGGCGGACATGTCGATCTTTGCGAACAGTGGCGATGTCACAAGGATGCCGTTTACTAGCCAAGAAACTTCGTCATTTTTCCACGTTTGTTACGCTTGTCAAGCCATCGAAGTCGATCGTTTGCTATACCATATAAATATGGAAAATAATGAACAGGTGACACCACGTGATTACCAACCAAAATGAATATTATAAATAATCGATTTGTATTGACTGTTTTTCTCTACTTTGAAAGGTGCCAATTGAATTTCATGTGCAAAGAATGCGTGCAATTCACAACTTTGAACCGGATCATGTTTATGATCATGTTGGGTAAGAGAATGTGTAAATGCTGTTTTTGTTGTTGTCAACAATCGATGTTGACTCTATGTGAACGGCGGTTTTTGGCGACGTCGAAACACGAAGTCGTTTGGAAAGAGGTAGAGCAGCTACGCTACAATTGCTACACGATTGGAAGTAACGTCGGGCATTTTGTGGAAACGATTGTAGCGTCCATACCACCTTGGCAAATATCTTTACGGCAAAGTCGCATTATTCCAGAAAGTGGACATTTAACAAAGCACGAGAGTCCTGTCTTAGTACCACGATGGTGGTACATTCAATTACTGGGGTGGGGGTGATGGTTGTAATGATTCTTCCGTTGCACGTACGAATTGTTGAGTTGGGAGAGCGACTGTGAACTACTTGTCTGTATTTTGTCTGAAGATTAGTAGAACTGCAAGAATGTCTTGTGACACCAGATAGGGCGTGGGTTCAAGTTCATGTGTGTGTGTAAAACTTGAAAGGTATGCGCTGCTGATGTATTCCAAATAAAGGATGAAACAGTTGTACAGTGCTCCTGGTTGTGCTAGGAAAACAGTAGTAAATTGAATTTATTGTTCGTAATGAATCTGACAATACTAATATAACATTTCTAAAAACATAATCTCTTAAAACCCTTTTGTTAAATGTCTTCTAATGTCCAGTGATTCGTTATCTTGACGATACCGAAGTGTGACTAATTAAAAATAAGAGAACTTTCAATGAGTCAGTAATGATACAAGTTCCCAGTGAGTTGGGAAGCGATGAAAAACGGTAAATGATAAAACCAACCAAGGTAAAAGAATTTTTAAAAATCCTATTGGTCAGCCTCCGTGAGTTAGTGTGAGTCACGTTGGTGCATTCTTCTATCAAAAGGGGATTGTTTGACCTTGAACATGTATATAAGATGGAAAAATCAATATTTACATAGCACTATACGATTTGCATTGCGTCATCGTGCAAATTTGGTCACACTTTTTGAAACTTACGAGTAATCCACACTCACAACAGGTTATCTAACTCTTATTGGTTCCTTTTTTCGCAACGTTTTCCCTTGGTTGGTTTTATCATCTACCTGAAAAACACAAGTCTGAGTGTCACGTGTGTATTTTAACGAGCTCTACCAAAGTCATTCGAACATGCGCCATCCTTAGTCATTCAAATAAACATATCACAATTAATCTCACGTCGTCTTTCTTGACGGTGGCATTTGTCCTCGGGGCATATCTGTAATTATAAAGAACAATAACGATATATTAGTACATTATTGCGTTATTACAATGGGCACAAGCCCCTAGCTTCCGTTGATTACAGCAAGACGCACTTGGCGTATGTGACGTAATTAGGTTTGCTGTTGTCAATGTATTATATCCGTCTGTTTAATTTAAGTTGAAAAATTTGACAAGTGAATGAAATCAGAAGAAGCCATATCCTTTTTTTTATCCTAATAAACAGTCAAATTAGAAAAAGTTTCATTTGAAGAAACTATCGATTGATTGATTGATCGAGTTGTATTTTCAGTTTTATCTACACACACAATGACCTTGAAACGTATGAATAGTTGAACTTTTATTGTCTAAACGGATATCTATTCACACACACACACACACACAGGACCATGTTTTTAGTTGACCCAGACGTTTGGATTGACAACCATTCACTTATCGTTTGATCGTTTCGTACATGTGGGGTAGACTGACAGGATGAGACATTGTCTTCTGACCCTAATCCACCAACGATTAATCGTTATTGTGTAATAGAGTCTATGTGTGCGTGTGTACTTTTATGTCGATTTTTTCAAAATCCTTTTTCTCTCAAGAGCATGGGGCAAAGCAAGATTATTCCTTATAATTGTCCATTAAATTTCGGGCTTTGGAGATTGGAAATTCTATTCGTCGAATTCTGTCATCGGAATTGTGGACTGACTGTACCATGAGACCACCTCGATACACAGGTTTGTTCTGTACAAGGACTAATAGAAAAAGGTGTCAATATTTGGAGCTTTAAAAAGGATTTCAATCAATTTGTATGTTTAGAGAAGATCAGAAATGAAGAATCAATATAGGCAGTCTTAAGTCTGGTTGAAGAGGGAAAGTTTGAGCGCAACCTGGTTTTTGTAAAAAAAACCCACATTGCTACCAAGAAACAAACAAAGGAGGACATTATTTACATTACATTTACATTTTGGTTGGTGACGTGGTCACCTCTTCATTGGTTCCCATATTTATACGACATGTAGAACGATCGATTTCGATGGCTTGACAAGCGTAGACAAACGTGGAAGAATAACAAAGTTTCTTGGCTGGTAGACGGCATCCACTGTTCGCAAAAGATTGACAAGGCCGCCTGATTTTTTGTCAGGGTTATCTCCCTTAGCCTTAGGGCTACATATGATATACGTATACATTTAAATACCTTTTAAGTATCCTGGGTGTATGTTCGCACCCACTCGCCGTAACGGAAGCCCAGTTATACCGCTGTGCACTCGGACCCTGCTGTTATTAGTCTAGATGTCTGTTGGCACCTAGTCCAGGATGCACCACGTGGAGGACGTTATTCGGGCAAATAACGACAAAGAAGTGATAGCACAACCCAGATAACAGGGTTGAGTAAAGCCGAGAGGAGACTCAATCTTTGATTGGACGAAGAATATTAGCTTGTTTCAATTGTAAAGTTTTTCAGACGAATGGATGTCAAAAGAAAAGTTGGTAGACTACAAAAAAATTGGCCAAGAAATATTTGGAAATGAATGTTTCATGGGGGATTAAACAAGCATTTTGGCAACACGTTCGAACACATGGAATCATTTTATTGCTCCATATTTTTTTATTATGGGGCTTTGTTGTTTTTGCTGGTACTGTTATCTTGTTGCCCCCGGCTTATTTTAAAACAAAAGGGTTTGTAATAATAATATAATAATAATTATAGTAATAGTAATAGTAATAATAGTAATAATAATAATAACAATAGTAATAATAATAATAACAATAGTAATAATAATAATAGTAATAATAATAGTAATAGTAATAATAATAATAATAACAATAGTAATAATAATAATAGTAATAGTAATAATAGTAATAATAATAATAACAATAGTAATAATAATAATAATAATAGTAATAATAATAATAATAATAGTAATAATAATAATAATAATAGTAATAATAATAATAATAGTAATAATAATAGTAATAGTAATAATAATAATAATAACAATGTAATAATAATATTGATAATAATAATAGTAATAATAACAATAGTATACTATTACTATAACAATAGTAATAATAATACTGTTCGATAAAACATTTGAACTTGAGACTACATGTAAACAGTTATTTCTTACTTATTCAAGAATTGTGATAAAACACTTATTATAATGATAATAATTCTATTTTAATTGATATTTTCACAACTCATCGCGTTGACAGTAAAAGTCGAGTTGATTTTGTTATTTGAATTTTGCCCAGTATCACATTAGAATTTTTGTATGGTTTCGTATGTTGAATGTTTGGGTGTGAATTGTAAGTGTTCTTTTCTATCTTACTATAAATATGTTAATATATGCGCCCTCCTACTCATTGTTTAGAAATAGATTACTTTAATCACTGTGTTCAATAACTGCTTGTCATGGATAACTTAATCTCGCTAGCAAGTGACTTTTATCATACAAGTATCTTAATGCCGGGGTGGTTTAGCGGTACAGCGCTCGAATTCGGACCTCGGTGGGCATCGGGGTTCGAATCCCGTCACTGGCCCACTAAATGCGGCCCCATGTCTCCACTGCGTTTCTCGTGCAAACATAAAATAAATAAATAAATAAATTATGCCATTGGGGTTTTCTAATTAACAGCATTTCAGTGATCGGTTAAAGTTGGTTATACTAAGAATTTACACAAAAATCAAGTAATTACACAACTATAATTTAAATAGAAATTAAACACACATGTGTTAGAAAATATTGATTGATAATAAAATGTGCCGGGGTGGTTTAGCGGTGCAGTGATTGATTCGAACGTGGGTAGGAATGGGCTCAAACATTTTGGTTGGTGATGTGGGGTCACCTCTTCATTATTTCCCATATTTCTACGACATAGCACACGATCGATTTCGATGGCTTGATAAGCGTAACACAAACGTGGAAGAATAACAAAGTTTCTTGGCTGGTAGACGGCATTCTTGTGACGTCACCACTGTTCCGCAAAGATTGACGAGGCCGCCTGATTTTTTGTCAGGGTTATCTCTCTTAGCCCAAGGTATACGTCTAATTTTACATACCTTTTAAGTATCCTGGGTGTATGTTCGCACCCATCCACCGTAGCGAAGCCCAGTTATACCGCTGTGCACTCGGACCCTGCTGTTATTGAGTCTAGATGCCTAGGGACCCGAATTAGTCAGGATGCACCATGTGGAGGACGGCAGTCGACATTGTATTAATGTTCACCGTAGTTATTATTTTTATTAAAATATTTTGAGCAAAATGACATTACAGAAAGTGGATAAAGTTTTTTATCATTATTTGTTCTATGAGGCTTTTAAACTGTGTAGAACGAAGGTAGTTGATACAATCTTGGACATATATTTAATTTTGTAACTTCACTGCTTGGCGAGACGACTTATATGCAATTTTCTTTCGTTTTCGTGGTTTTTCTAAATTTCCTGAAGTGTGCAATGCTGTAATCTGAAGTCTAACGTTTGGACAGTCCTTATTCAAAACGAAATTTCATAATTTGTGCAACAGTACAATAACGGTTTTGTTTTGAAATGCTCTACAAATTCCAAATAGTTAACCATATTATCAACCAATTAAAAATGTAATGATGTTTACTAATTTGTAGTGTTGTTTTATATAATAATAAACAAATTTGAGTTATGTAACCAACTGGTTTGAATTCAATGCGTTGAGCATTACTTCTTGCCTAGACATTAGTATTTCAATTCTATTAGGTCGTTACAAAAATAATGGCCGATTTTAGACACGTACTTTTATTCTTGAAAAATGAACAATAGAAATGGTAAAATTAATCAAAATACGAGCCTTGCGCAGTTATGCATTTCTGCCATCGATCTACAAGATTATTTATTCCTTGTTGATAAAGTTATTGGCTGTGATGCAACAAAATTATTGAAAGTTGATTCCACCTCTTCATTGGACTTCAAATCTCCTAAGTTTTTGATTCTTATTGAGCTTATGAGGGACCCATTTATCGAGTTTTTTTCACTTTTCCAATGCTCTGTAAATGGCGTGAAACTGTTGCAGTACTGACGCCAAGTGTTTGAGACATTTCTCTGACACTTTGACGAGGATTTTGCTCAACAACTGCTTGCAATTGTTCTTTGTCAAGATTGCATGCTCATCCTCTGCCTTATTCATCTTCAAGGCTCTTATCTTCACTAAGGAATTTTTGGAACCACCTTCGTACTGTCCGATCACTTGTGGACTCCTTTCCCCATGCTCTGTTGATATTGGCAGAAGTTTCGGAGGCATTGTGCCCAAGTTTGAACTCATGCAACATAAGAAGGCGAAGGTCACGTTTTGGCATATTCATCATTGAGGGCCTTGTATGCTTCAAAAATATTTTTTGGCTGAAACTAAATTACAAATTATTACTGAGCACGTATTACTTAGTATATAAGCCAAAATTTATCCAAAATGAACTACAAATTATGTATTAAAATGACGTTTCAAAACCCAGAATGTTACTATTTTATTTCCAAAGTCTTTTTTGCTCTGACAATAAGATTGTACCTTGTGATTTTTGACATATAAACGTTTGTTTGGACTTTACTGAACCCTGTCGTCCATGTCATGCTTTTGGTTGTTTTTTGCCGTGGTTTACTGGAAAGGCATCTATTTGCTGTTTTTTGACAATAATTATATTTTAAAGAGGCCAGGCTACTAACATGGCCCCCCAACCCTTATTTCTCAACTCCAATCCAATTGTTGATTGCATTTTTTTTGAATCATTTTGTATTAGTTGCGCTGTAAACGATCGCTTCCTTTTCGTATCTGAAGATCCACAAACCAATTGGGTTTTGGTTACTTCGCTCAAGTCTCGCCATTCAGGATATTTGCCCAAGTGTTATTTGGAAGTAAGTTTGGTTGTTGGAATCGCTTTCAAAGTGGTTCCCTTTTACACTGTCGAGTTGTGTGGCTGGTAATACAGTTACCTCTTCATTATTTCTATATTTGTACAGCATATTGAACAATCAATTTTGATGGCTTGATAAGCGTAACAAACGTAGAAGAATTACGAAGTATCTTGATTGGTAGACGACATCCTTGTGACGGCGCCACTGTTTGCCAGGGTTATCTCATTTAGCTCGAGGCCTATATATAGTAAACATAAACCTTAAGATATCTTTTAAGTACCCTGAGTGCCTGCTTTCACTCACCCGCCGTAGCGGAAGCCCAGTTATACCTCTGCACACTCGGTCTCTGCTGTTATTGGTCCAGATGCATATAAGCACTTGGTCAAAGATGCACCACGTGGAGGAGGAGGAGGAGGAGGAACAGTTAGAAATATCATTGTAATTTGAAACTTTATGAGCACTACTCAAATCTTCAGGATTATTAGCATCCTAAATAATTTTTATTTCCGGACGATTCTTATAAAATGTTATTATTAGGAATGCAGTATTTTATAGTTGATTCTATATTTAGTATATTCATTTTAAAATATGCAAATAGTGAAAAAGTTATACTTTAAAATTAAAACCTATATGATTGATATTACGAATTGCAATTTACATAATTCTATTATAATCTATCTATGATTGATTTATGTATTTAGTTTCATGTTTTTAAATACTGTTCAATTTATACCTATTGGATACATCACTGACCTTGCAATTACCTTAATATTAATGTAAAATAATCTATAAAGTATAAATAAATAATTTATCATACATATTTTTTCAGTTTATTAGGTTTATTGTTAGGTTATCCGATTATGATGATGATAATAATAATAATAGTAATAATAATAATAATAATAATAATAATAGTAATAATAGTAATAAAAACGACTGTTGATTAAAAGTTTTCTATAAAATGATACACAGCTGATCAATGATGTATTTTTGTAGTAAAAAGATGTACGTTTTCTCTTTAAAAAATAAGTTAAAACAATTTAATTGTAGTTGGTAACATGGTCACCTCTTCAGCATATTAAACGATCGATTTGGATGGCTTGATTACCGCAACAAACGTAGAAGAATAACGAAGTTTCTTGGCTCCTAGTTACGGCGCCACTGATTACAAAGATTGACGAGGCGGCCTGATTTTTTGCCAGGGTTATGTCCCTTAGCCTAACGGCTACATATGGTATACGTATACCTTAAGGTACCTTTGAAGTATCGTGAGTGTATGCCTGCACACACCCGCCGTATCGGAAGCTCAGTTATATGATTGTGCATTCGGTCCCTGCTGTTATTAGTCGCGATGCCTGTTGGCACTTAGTCCAGGATGCATCACATAGAGGATAGGCAGTCAGTAATATCAGCATCACTGGAAATTGAGACATTATAAGCATTAGTCAAATCATCAGGATTATTAGCATCCTTTAAACTTGACAGATATGCGCTGCTGATGATTTCAAATGCATGGATGAAACAGCGCTCCTGGTTGACTTACAACCAATTGTATTTATTATTCAAGTGAATCTCTGTTTTTACTGAGTACTGAGGACGCAACAATCAAAGTAATGTTTAATGAAAATTGAGTTGAAACATTGGTGCGTTGTTGGTATTTTACTTTATGGAGAATAGAGCAGTTATTTGAAAAATGACGTTTTCAGATACCAAAATAGGATATTGTGTGAAGTGAACAATACAAACTCCCAACCAAAATATATTTTTTTGTGTAATCTATGAAGGGTGATGCTAATGATTCTGAGGATTTGAGTAATGGTCATATTCCTGACTCAGTCTCTGTGTGCTCCCAACCACCTAGACTAATAACAGCAGGAACCGAGTGCACAGTGATCTAGCTGGGTTTCCGTTTCGGCGGATCATCTTCTTCATTATCTTGGTTGGTGACGCGGTCACCTCTTCATTATTTCCCATATTTATACAACATGTAGAACGATCGATTTCGATGGCTTGACAAGCGTAGACAAACGTGGAAAAATAACAAAGTTTCTTGGCTGGTAGACGGCATCCTTGTGACGTCGCCACTGTTCGCAAAGATTGACGAGGCCGCCTGATTTTTTGTCAGGGTTGTCTCCCTTAGCCCAAGGGCTACATATGGTATACGTATACCTTTAGATACCTTTTAAGTATCCTGGGTGTATGTTCGCACCCACCCACCGTAGCGGAAGCCCAGTTATACCGCTGTGCACTCGGACCCTGCTGTTATTAGTCTAAATGCCTAGGGGCACCTAGTCCAGGATGCACCACGTGGAGGACTAACAGTCAGGAATATCACCATCATTGGAAATTGAGACTTTATAAGCATTACTCAAATCCTCAGGATCATTAGCATCCCAATCCTCAGGATCATTAGCATCCCACCTCAGGATCATTAGCATCGGCGGATGGGCGCAAGCATTCACTCAGGGTATTTAAAAGGTATCGTACGGTATTGGTATAAAGCATATGTAACTCTTGGGCTAATGAAGATAACCCTGACAAATTGTTAGACAGCATCGGCACTATTTTTGAATTGTGTTGTTGTCACTAGGATGCCAAGAAATTGTGTTGTACTTATACGTTTGTTACATTTATCAAACCACTAAAGTCGGTCATTTAATATGCAGTACAATTATAGAAACAACAAAGAGCGGATTGGAATGAAAGTATAAAAATGTCATCCTATAGGATGCTAATGATCCTGAGGATTTGAGTAATGCTTATAAAGTCTCAATTTCCAATGATGATGATAATCCTGACTGTTAGTCCTCCACGTGGTGCATCCTGGACTAGGTGCCCCTAGGCATCTAGACTAATAACAGCAGGGTCCGAGTGCACAGCGGTATAACTGGGCTTCCGCTACGGCGGGGTGCGAACATACACCCAGGATACTTAATAGGTATCTAAATGTATACGTATATCATATGTAGCCCTTGGGCTAAGAGAGATAACCCTGACAAAAAATCAGGCGGCCTCGTCAATCTTTGCGAACAGTGGCGACGTCACAAGAATACCGTCTACCAGCCAAGAAACTTTGTTATTCTTCCACGTTTATCAAGCCATTGAAGTCGATCGTGACTACGTCACCAACCAAAATGAATGAATGAATCTTATAGCGAATTGTATCAATTACTTTGAGCAGATGTATTTTTAATTTCAATGTGTGACACAGTACATTAATAAAAAAATGTTGACTTCGTATTCATTTAAAAATGAAAATTTAAACATAGGTTAATATGAAACCCTTCTTTCTCTATTCATATGCATATCTCAATTAAGAATGTATCTATCTAAAGCTATTTTTTTTTGTTAAAACTGAACTTACACACCAACAATCGAACCACAAATATTTTATAACACTTGAGAAATTTATTATTATTATTATTATTATTATTATTACGTTTTGTAGTGTTTAACCTACTTAATAAAAATGCTTTGTATGTATAATTAATATTTTATGCTGATAATTTTTTAGTCAACTTTTGATTATGAAACAGTTAATATAAAAAATCAGACGTTAGCTTCCATCCTTATAGACAGTTTGAAGTAAATCTTAATCTTTAATTTGCAGATCTTCAAAGGTCTAGCTGTATGGAATATTCTTGATATATCATACTCTAGAACAAAATGGCTTTTGTAACAATCATAATATATATATATATATATATATATATATATATATATTATATTTCATTCATTTTGGTTGATGACGTGGTCACTGCTTCATTATTTCCCATTTTTATACGACATATAAACGATCGATTTTAATGGCTTGACAAGTGTAACAAATGTGGAAGAAAAACAAAGTTTCTTGGCTGGTAGACGGCATCCTTGTGACGTCGCCACTGTTCGCACAGATTGACCAGGTCGCCTGATTTTTTATAAGGGTTATCTCCCTTAGCCCAAGGGCTACATATGGTATACGATATGGTATAGATACCATTTAAGTATCCTGGGTGTATGTTCGCACCCACCCGCCGTAGCGGAAGCCCAGTTATACCGCTGTGCACTCGGACCCTGCTGTTATTAGTTTAAATGCCCAAATCCTGGAGGACATTAACAGTTAGATATATCATATATATATATATATATGGGACTATATATATATATACTCATATCCTATATATCATATAATATATATATATATATATAATCCATCATCAATAAAATTGTAATTGTATTTTATTCACAATGTAGTATTTATTATATGACAAAATGAAGTTTTTATTCTAGGGTACGTGGTTACTAAAAAAATTAAATTATATATTATTAAATTGCAGGATTTGCCTAAGTGGTTGCACATGTTGATATGATGTGGCGTGAACGGCGTTAGTGTTATTATTTGTTAACTTGTTTAGTTTTAATATCTACTGGTTGTTTACATTATGTATTATTGACATTGCTATTGTATATTGTTACCATTTCTTTATTTAGCTTTTCGTTAGCATTTTATTTTTATTGTTAGTTTGTACAACAGTGCTACATCTCTTTATACGATATTTTGCTGATAACTATGGCGATGATGATATTGTCATTGAGTTTGTTTTAGTTACTTGAGCACTATTATGGGATAGCGACTTAACATTTTACAAAATCCAGTATATTTATGTTTTTAGGGTTGCTAATGATTCTGAGCATTTGAGTAGTGTTGGTGAAGTTTCAATTTTCAATGATGGTAATATTCCTGACTGTAATCTGTATATAGTGCGTACTGGACAAGATGTATTTAAGAACTTAGACTAACACAGCGGGGTCCAAGTGCAATGCGGTATACATTTGAGTTAGGCGCTCTTGTCAATATCTGCTATATATATATATATATATATATATTATTTATTTATTTTATGTTTATTACTTTGAATATTTGCACGAGAAACGCATCTTTCAGCAGTGGGGACATTGTTGCGAAGCCGAACGTGGGCCCGCATTTTGGTGGGCCGGTAATGGGATTCGAACCCCGATGCCCACCGAGGTCCAAATTCGAGCGCTGTACCGAAGTAAATAGAATTCAAAAGCATTGAATTGATGATCTATTTTGTCAATTTGTTTTTTTTGTAGAAAGAATATCCCGAACTTATTGAACGTTTGGACTTTTTTCATCCAGAATTGATACCAAATCCCAAAGAATTATTGAAAAAGGGTAGGCTGTTTTTTGTCTTGTTTATACTATGGTCTTGCTATGTATATGATTATCGGTTGGAATTGCATTTCGTAGCTAAATCCGTCAGCTGTTGGATATGTTACTTGTACTTCAACTGCATTGCAGTAATTCTTTGTCTAAAACCACTTGCATTTATTAAATGTTCACGATTTTATTCAAGTGTTTGCCATTGAATGTTGTACAAGAAACATTTTCTAACTTTGTCAAGGCTTAGCTTGATTGTTGTTAACCCCCGAAAAAGAATGAAATTTGTAACTTTTTATGAACTACGTCAAGGTTGTCGAGTGCTCCAATTACTAGATTCGCAATCAATTGAGCATTAAATAAAATAGTGCATTGGAGATTGATTAGTTATTCTGACTTATGAACTACGGAAATTTGTTGATTTATTATTATTATTGATTGTTCTAAAGAGTATGATATATTAAGAATTGTCAGATTCACTTGAATAATAAATCCACTAGGTTTTTAAGTCAACCAGGAGCACTGTACAGCCGTTCTATGTTCTTATTTAGAATCATCACCAGTGTATACCTTTCAAGTTTTACACACACACACACATGAACTTGAACCCACGCCCTATCTGGTATCAGGCCAGCGCCTTTAACTACTGAGCTACGGATCAATGAACTTGACCCTGTAAATTTATTATTTATACTAAATCTGATCAATTCTAATTGCCCAGTGTCCTCAAATGCTGCTACGTTACTACCGGTTTAGCATGTGAGAGAACCCTTTCACTAGGACTTTACCATATAGGTCCTTGCATACTGCCAGGTTTAATAGCGAATATAGTACGGTTCGGTTATATTTTACAATGGGGTTTTAAGGGATTATGTTTTTAGAAATGTTATATTAGTATTGTCAGATTTACTCGAATAATAAATTCACTTGATTTAAAGTCAACCAGGAGCACTGCACAGCTGTTTTATGTCCTTATTTGGGATCATCACCAGTACATACCTTTCAAGTTTTACACACACACACACATTTCGAATTTGGCAGCTGCTAATCATTTTCGTCCAATTCCCCTTGATACGGAGGAGGCAAATTTATCTGAGTCATCTTGCTTCAAATTTGTTATGCTTCATGATCTCTAACCTTGGGTTTTAGATACGTGAGATTGCATCGGGGGCTTTCTACACAGGGCATGTTCAAACCACTACAATCTTCGTTGTTGTCATGGTAGCCCAAAATAATAACACTTGGTGTTGATTTGGAGGGATATGGACAATGGTTATTATGATTTTTTTTTCGAAAAAAACCAAATGTGGTTGCAAATTTTTGGCACAACAAATTCTCCATCTTTATAACATGTTTGTTTGTCAATGCGTGCGTGCGTGTGTGTGTGTGCGCGCATACAAACAATATGGATGGGTGGTTTTTTAGATTGCATAAAATTTTTTTCTATTGATTGGTTTCGTTTACTATTTTACATTGTTTGTTTAGAATGTGTTGTTGTTGTTGTTAGGGTTACGCGGTCAACGATAGTTGAGTGGGCTTGCAACCCAACTGTTAAAATGAGACTTTTTTTACTCTTTTGAACAACTGGATTGTTGATGATTTTAAAGATATTTCTAATGTTGCGTATTTCATTTTGGAATTAAATTAATGTCAATTAGAGACTGTGTGATTTATAATAAATGAGCTTTCCTAAAGATGCAAGTATAGATTGGGCGTAGTTACGGTCTATCTCTATTTTATGTAGTCAAAGTTGATGAAAAATCAAACAATTTTGTACATTTATTAATGGGTTTTTAAGGGCTAATATTATATTATAATTGTCAGATTCACTTGAATGATAAATCCATTTGTTTTTAAGTCAACCAGGAGCACTGTACAGCTGTTTTATGTCCTTATTTGGAATCGTTACCAATACATACCTTTCAAGTTTTACACACACACACATGAACTTGAACCCACGCCCTATCTGGTGTCAGACCACTGTGCTACGTGTGATTGAAACTGACTCTGTTTATTTAAAAAAAATTTATAGTGAATCTGATTTTGTATGTGTGTTTCCAAATGGTATTGCGTTCCAAATTGCAATTTGTAGGATATTTTTTTTTGGTAATTGTGTCTGTACCTTATTTCGGGACACATTGAAAAGGGAATAAGACTGATCCAACGTTTTTGGACGATACAAAATAAAGGTAAAAGAAGTTGGTTCATTTTTTCAAAGTTTTGCTATTGAAGACAGGAATTGGGACGAATTTTTTGAAATAACGGAGCAATGGAGCTTTGATGTTCTATTAAAATTTTTCTAACATTTCCATTTGCAGTTAGACTGCTTGGTTGAGCATTTTTGTTGAAGAGACTGTTGAAAGTTTGGGTGTTAGAAAGGTAATCTTTAAATGATTGGATAATTTTATTGTGTATTTATTAATGGGCTTTTAAAGGATTATTTTTATTTTGGAATTGTCAGATTTACTTGAAGAATAAATCCACTTAGTTTTGAGTCAACCAGCTGTACACCTGCTTCATGAGACAGTTGGTTTGTTTTTTTTCACAATTTTGTTGTTGAAGACAGAAATTGGGGCGAATTTTTGAAACAACGAACCAATGGGGGCTTTGATAATTTTATTGCAACTTAGCCACAGTTTGTGTTCCGGCGTGGTCTAGCGGTACAGCGCTCGAATTCGGACCTCGGCGGGCATCGGGGTTCGAATCACACCATCGGTCCACTAAAATGCTGAAAGATGTTTCTCATAAAACATTCAAAGTAATAAACATAAAAAAAACCTCACGTTGCATTGAAGGTGAAAATCAGTGATTGTTTCGAAGGAGTAACTGTTAACTGGATAGGTTGTCGTGGCGTATGAATCAATTGCGTTACGGGTTGCCCCAATTTTGTTTTAAGGGAAATGTAATAATGCATTGCACTAATTGGGTTATTTTCCATTCCCCCCTCCCCCACATTTCCTAGTTGGTCCATGCAGCTATCTAGTCCGCCCGTGTGACTCACGCCCGGGTTTGTACACTCTTTTGCTATACGACGGCGATCGGGTTCGCAAATCACGCCTCGAAGTTGTTACGCGTTCGGAGCTAATTACCGACAACATTCCGTCTGGATTGGAAGCCTTTCAGCGCTACACGAAATGGCGTCGAAGTAGCGGACCTGCCCAAATGATGAACTACTCAAAATCCGATCCGACAGGCTTTGTCGTTTGTCCATCGCCTGTCAACGGCCAGCGTCGTCGTAGTGATTCTCCCAAACACGGCGTTGTCCACATCGGTGACGATGACGAGGCCGATGGCAATCAGGATCGATACGCAGGATCGCAGGATTTGTCGATCGGTAATCATCGCCGTCATCATCATCAAGTTCTGTTTGCCGAGCCGCTTTTTGTCACCAAAACGGTTGTACTATACAATGGAGTGGAATATCCGCATGTTGAAGCGGTTATCAAGGATATTGAATTGCAGTCGGGACCGTGGAATGGGTGTTTGGAGGATTCGCGTGGCGGCTTGAAACCAGTGCGTCGCGAACCCAAGGTGAGTGTTCATGTATTGACGCTTGTTGTATAATATGCAAATGTATAATTTGCTTTTTTCAATAGTTTAACTTGATTGGCCTAGTTCCTGATTTTGCTATTCTACTCGACGTTTCATTGTGTTGAGGAAAGGTGAGAGCTGTCACTTGTTCTTGTTGCTTGCTTGCTAGCTAGATAAAAGGGATAATTCAATATTTGTTTTTCAGTGTTCATTGGAAATAGTGTCTATGTGAAATGTACATGTGTAGGAGAAATGGAAAAGGTTGTCGGTAGAAAGACTGAGTTCTTGTTTTTTTATCAAACTAGCACTCTTTTAGATACATGACTATGTATGTGATATTAATTTATTCTCACTTATAGAAAGTATGCTAATGATCATGGGGACTTGAGTCATGCTTATAGAGTCTCATATTCCAATGATGGTGATATTCCTGACTGTTCCTCCTCCACGTAGTGCATCCTGGACTAGGTGCCTATAGGCATCTAGACTAGTAACAACAGGGACTGAGTGTACAGCGGAATAACTGGGTTTTTATTGGACTCCTGCTTAGCGAATGGGTGTTTGAAAGGTAACTCGAGGTATCTGTTTACCATACGTAGCCGGTTAGGTTTGTCGATCTGTCAACTGACGTTAACTCCTAATTCCTCCAAAGATCATTTTGTCAATTCCTGTGAATACTAGCGTCGTTGCATGGAAGCGGTCTTCTAGCTAAGAAACTTCATTTATCCACCCCCAAGTTCAATTTCTATCCGACAACCTTTTCGTATAAGAATTTGGGATGTTAGTGAACTAATGAAGAGGTGGTTTTGCTAACAACATTTTTTGCTAACAATATACGAAATGAATTTATCTTACAATTTACGTTTTCTTATTTTTTAATTTGGTATTATAAAAGGAACCCCTAGTGCTTTAAATTTGTTTTGTTGTATAGGCATAGGCGGAGTAGTTTAAGAAGTACGACATGAAGTTATGAGTAACACCATTATCAGATTTGAAGACAGCGCAAAATTAAAAAATGTTACTTACATATGTCAGGATGGCAGATGTGGGTGTGTGTTGAAGTTTCACCACCAGCAGTAAATTTGGGTTTTCGTTTAGTTTTTTCAAGTTATAAAAACGGAAAAGAGAACGGTGAATAACAGAACAACAAGTTAATTTAAAATACATGTTGTCAACTTTTGTTCTATACAATTTAAGTATTGTGAAGTTTTGTTTTTTATACCGAACGTTTGATTGAAATTTCGATGTAGGTTGCAGTTTGTAGGGTAAGAAAAGGCAGTCTATAAAACTTTGGATTTTTAATTCAGAGTTTGAGTTTTTCTACTTTTTGCATGTAAATATTATTTTCTACTTAGGTTTGAAAGTTTTAACAAAGATATACAATACTTAATATTGATTTAACAAACGCCATTTTACTCATTAGATATGGTCCGGTTTAAGATATAATTGTGTACTGTTGCATATCAGATTTTGTTAATGAATGTATGTATTCTTTGTTGCATTAGTCTTATTCAAACAATCCTCCTTCGTCCGACATCTACATGTCGATGTACTTGGCTCGACAACCATCAATGTCATGTCAGGACGTAATCGAAATTCACGGCGAAATGTCAATTTGTAAGTATTATGAGATAAATTTTTAACTACTGAAATGCAACATCTAAGTAGTATATATAATTAAAACATTATTTTTCTATGTTAGATAACCGCAAAAAGTGGAAATCGTACTATGCCCAGTTGGATCGCAAGCAGAGTGTTTTGATTTTGACCGAAAGTTCGGAAAAGCGCAAATCGGAGTGCTTTGATTTGGCCAAGTGCGACTTTTATCCCATTCATCCAACGATGCACAAGTACGGACACTCGTTGATCATATTATTGCGACTCAATGTTGTAATAAGGTGGAATTTTAAAATGTGCAGAATTTTTTTTTGATTGTATGGCACAATTTCAGCTGGGCTATCAATACTAGGGAAAGGGAATTTTTGGGGCTGAAAATTCCTTGCTATTTTGTAGTGCTTTGGGAGTTTGTTGAAGACTGCCTTATGTCGAATTAATGATTTTGGGGCATCTGGTTGGCGCTTAAATTTAATATGGTGTATGGTGATGGGATTTGAACCCCGATGCCCATCGAGGTCCGAATTCGAGCGCTGTACCGCTAGACCACCCCGGCACTATGTTTAGACTTATTGCCAACATGCTTGTTTAATCTCCCCATAAGACATTTATTTTAATTAGATCTTCCCAAATGATTTTTGGCCAAGTTTTCTGTGGTCTAACCCAATCGTTCTTTTGCCATTATCAATTGTCTATTTCAAAGCCGTTTCTGCTGGTACTTCGGGTGTAGAATTTGACCAAATAATTTAAAGAGGATATCTTTGGTAATTGTCTAGATGATTTACAACAACAAAAAAACATTTTTGTCAAATGTATCATATTAATGCATTCCTAAATGATGATATAAGCTTTACTTTAAATCTATTATTTAGGCGTATTATATATATATATATATAAAATGTACAATACCCTTTTGCTTCAAAAATAATTATGGGGCAATAAGACAACAATTACAGCAACAACAACAAAGTCTCGTTGGCATTGAAGATTTTACAAATAGAAGATTGAGCTTCCTTTCGGCTTTCACTCAACCCTGTCATCTGTATAGCACTGTCATCCAGATACGTGCGATCACTTCTTTGCCGTTGTTTGCCGGAATGGCGTCCTCTTGATTGTTTCCGTAGCAGTATACATTTTTTACAGAGGCCAAGTTGCTAACCTTGCGCTCAAACCCCTCATCCTTCATCCAGGCTTAGGACTGGCTAGATTGAATCATTTCTTATTTTCTCTAGGTCGAGTTATATATTTAATAATTATGAACAATTTCCGGGTGAATGACAGCGATTGCCCGATGCGATTTTTGAACGTCAACGAAGCGGCTGCATTAGACAAAACTAGAAGAAACTGAATTTACATTCAATACAGAACCAATATATATACTATTGCTGGCGTAGGATTATTAACTAACACAGAATATATTGAAAATAAAATTTTCATATATCTTTCAAGTAGTGGAATTGCTCCAATACTCAGACAACCGTCTGGATTGATTTACTTCCCGTGACTTAATTTTTTGTCTTGAATTTAACCGACGGATTAGGCACACTTATTAATATAATGACTCCGTAATGTTTGATATGGCTTGCAGATGAGGGAAAGTATGAAATCGACGGATGGACTTATTTTAATATTTTTCTTTTGATTATTGCACAATTTTGTATTATTTTGTTTGTTCAACTTACCATAAAAGCATGCGTTTGTGTTTTGGTCTGATCCTGTACGGAGCTTGCGCCGGAGACAAAGACGAAATTGTCTTTTCTATCGATGCTCCAAACACTAGCATTCGACAAAATAGTTCGTTCAATTGTGCCAATCTAGATCCTCGAACGTATGCTGGCCGGTCTGACGATTTTGTTTCTCCTGGTGCGGTCGGCAACAGCATGACGGGAAGTGCGGATTCGTCAAGTAAGAACTGGATTTTCTTAAGTTCTTATCGGATTTTTTTGGAATAAGGGATCAGCTTGTTTACTGCTACTGCGAATATTGATTGGGGATGCCAGTGATCGACGAAGATTTGATAAAGTTTCCATTTCCAATGATGGTAATACTACTGACCAATCGTCCTCTACGTGGTGCATCTTGGACTAGGTGCTGAAAGGCATGTAAACTAATAACAGCAGGATCTCAGTGCATAGCGGTATAACTGGGCTTCAGTTACAGTGGGTGGATGTAAGCATACATGGACGAAACTTGAAAGGTACTTTAAGGTATACGTGTAGCCGTTGGGATAAGGGAGATAACTCTGACAAAATATTAGGCGGCCTCGTCAATCTTTGTGAATAGTGGCGACGTTACAAGAGCTGTCTACTAGCCAGAAACTTTGTAATTGTTCTACGTTTGGCACATTTATCAAGCCATCGAAGTCGATTATTTACTATGCCGTATAAATATGGAAAATAATGAAGAGGTAACCTACTTTCGTTGTAGAAATGACACTTGAACAAGATACCTCCTTGTTGGTCGAATTTGCAAAAATTCAACTGCACCACCAGTTGGTTTCACAACTGCAATATTGTCAGGTTGTCCAAATCTAGAATGGGAGACGATGTTCAGCCTGAACGTAGACTTGATAAGCTACCTACCTCATTGAGTAGGATTTTTTAATATTTTTGATAATGATGAGTAGTATAAAAAATAGCACCCTAATTTCAACCAATGAAATTGTCATATTATCAGACAATCAACTTTACGATCGCATCCATGCAAAGACGTTAGATTCTCACACTTCTTCTATGCAGCCACTTCCTGCGTCAAGCATGGACATAACATTTAATCGTTGGATTAAAAGTTTGAAGCGCCACTGTCGCAATACGAAGGTCGACGCTGCCAACGAAGATGACTCAACTCGAAAACAAACCCGATTGCGCTGTTTTCGAATTTTGGAATTCAAGGTAAATATTTTTGAAATTGAATATTTCATTCGACTGAAATGACATTTTTTCCGACAATCTATCGATTTTGTATGAGTAAGTATGGGGCACGATAATGCGTTATCGTGTCACATGACAATCTTGGATTCTGATTGGTCTATTCTAACAATGATTGTTGGCCACTAAAAGATTATTAATTCATGTGGCTTGTACTCTTCGACTTATCGACTGGGAGGGCAAACGTTTGGTCAGCATTGTGATAAGGCTTCGGTCTGGCTAGATCGGGTCGTTTTTGATCCACTTCTAGGAGGAGTCGACTAAACCACTTTTTGAATTCGCTGAAAAATTGACTTTTGTGCAACTATTGAAGTGCCGGTGTGATCTAGCGGTA
The DNA here is from genome assembly GCA_025895645.1 of Cardicola forsteri. NCBI lineage: Eukaryota > Metazoa > Platyhelminthes > Trematoda > Strigeidida > Aporocotylidae > Cardicola > Cardicola forsteri. The sequence continues at coordinate 61,616 of JAKXYG010001103.1, forward strand.
CAGCGTTCGATTTGGTCCTGAGTGGGCATAGGTTCGAATCCTATTAGCGGCACTAAAATGCGGGTCCGCGTTCGGTTTTGCTATATTGTCCATTGTTGAAAGCTGTTTCCCGTAAAATATTTAAATAAAATAAACTATTTTTGGGATTATTCATTGTTATCATCAAGGATAAACATCACTCAAGGCAGTCCAAATTATCGAAAGCCTGCAAGGAAATAATGCCCGTCTAAATTGTTCGCTGACCACTTGCTCTTTTGCCGATAATGGTTGGGCTTATGTAGCTATTCTGGCGGGAAGAGTGGACAACCTTTGTAAAACGTGGCCAATTAATTTTAAGTGTGTTTATGTTAGCAAAATGTTTATGTGCCTATGATGTGATACGAAGGAAGTCAATCAATTTTAATTTGTTTATTTTGAATGAGCCTCACCCATATTATACTTAATATACATGCACATTAGAAAAGACCCAACTTAGTGTAATTGTATATCTTTTTCTAAAAAAATGCATTCACCCAACAGAAGTAGTAGTTTATAATCTATCTATATATACGAATATTTATTATATTTTTCATTGCAATTGTTTATCTATTTATTTGTTTATTGCGAAAATGAATATTTTTCTGATGATAGTAATGAATTTATAGCTTATTTAACGGACATATTATTGTCAGTGTTTGTTTATTTCATCATGATTATACTATTATTACTATTATTATTATTATTATTATTATTATTATTATTATTATTATTATTATTATTAATAATAATAATAATAATAATAATAATAGTGGTAGTAGTAGTAGCAGTATTATTATTATCAGAAGTAGTTAATATTCCAAATAACTGACAGCAAAATCGCTGTCATTTATAATAATAATAATATAATAATAATAATAATAATAATAATAATTATTATTATTATTACTGTTATTATCTTATTAATTGTAACTATCTTGAAAACAGTTAATATATTGAAAAAAAACCAAAATGCTAGGAAACAATTAGATAAAAAAATCTAGAGGTAAGAATAATTGTAAACGATTTCAGTTCATTCGTGTGTCAAGTATTCTTTGCGTCTTGTCGTCACTAGACGGATATCAAGTCGACTACGATTGACAGCAGCACGGTGTTTTTATGTCAACAACAGTGGAGTGTAACTTTGTGTCAATTGTCTGTTTTCAATGAAAATGTAGAAACAATTGATTCACAAATGGAGCTACATGTACTACTCAAAATACAAATGTGATGGTGATGTTAAAAAATGGAATGGGGGTGGGTGGGTGGTCGAAGGATAGCCATCTAAGACGTTGGTGGCAGCGTTGTCTCTTTATTATTTCCAAGAGGTTGTGAAATGCGACGACGTCAGTATTTACAGAAACTGACGAGGTGATCTTGTTCGGGAGAATTAGGGGTTGACGCCAGTTGACGGATCGGTAATCCCAACCGGCTACATATGGTAACTGGATACCTTGAGATACCTTTTAAGCATCTTGGCTGTATCCTAGCACCCTTTCATTGAACGGGATTCCAGTGAAAGCCCTGTTATATCACTGTGCACTCGGTCTCTGCTGTTATTAGTCTGGATGCCTCTTGACGCCTAGTCCAGAATGCACCACATACTGCTTGAGCAGTCAGGAATATTACCATTATTGAAAATTAAAACTTTATAAGCATCACTCAAATCCTCCTGGATCATTAGCATTTCAAAGTATTTGGGTGTAATTGATCAATCAATATGATGACTGTCGTTTGTTGCCACCCCAATACAACTTGACTGATCGATCATTGTTGCATTTTAGTTTGCCAATGCCAAATTGATTGTCGGCCCGAATGCCAAACCGAGACGCGATGAGTCGTTGTACATAATCACGTTGGACGGAATCGAAGTTGCTCACGTCTGTGCTGGACGGTCGGTTGCTACTATTTTGTTTGAGTAAGTTCCGACGACTTTTGGCATGCTGCCGGTGGTATAATTCCCACATCTGTTATTATTATTATTTTTTTGTTGAATGTTTTACGGGAAATGCATTTTTCACAAGTGGGATGCTAATGATCCACGAGGATTTGAGTAATGTTTGACACAGTCTTAATTTGAATGACGGTGATATTCCTGACTGTTCGTTCTACACTGGGTACTAACAGGCATCTAGACTAATAACAGCAGGGACCGAGTGCACAGCGGTACCGTTTTGGCGAGTGGGTACAAGCATACACTCCGGGTACATATACCATATGTTGCTCTTGGACTAAAGGAGATAATTTTGACAAAAAATTAGGCGGCTTTATTGCGAACAGTGGCGACGTCACAAGGATGCCGTCTACCAGCCAAGAATCTTTGTTATTCTTCTACGTGTGTTACGCTTATCAAGTCATCGAAGTCGATCGTTCACTATGTCGTACAAAATATGGAAAATAATGAAGTGATAATTTGGTCTACCTTGGGCGATAATAACCGGTAGGAGGATGTTTATCCCCAATGATGATATCAATGTTATATTCTAAATTATTTGATTTTTTAAATATGTTTTTACACATTAGCGAATTCCCGTACGGCTTTGGCAGAGTGGAAGTTCTGGTCAAGGAAGATAAACGCAAGCGAACGGGTAAGTTGTCAACGTATAGAGTGATAAGTTATTGTCATCATCGGAGATAAACATCCCCCATCGAGTTATTATCACCCAGGGTAGTCAAATTACTAAATGTCTGCAAGCACCAACTTTTGCAATGTGCATTTAATGAACGATACTTGAGGTGTGTTGAATTTAAATGCTAATTGCATCCCAAGTTAAACCTCTCCAGTGATCTCTATTAGCTGCAAACGGTAAGCAAACCGACGTCAATTAATTAATTTGGACGGTCGGGAACTAATATAAATAGGGACCGAGGTTAACAGCAGTGCCGTTTTTAAGGGCAGTGGGTACAAGCATACACTCCGGGTACATATACCATATGTTGCTCTTGGACTAAAGGAGATAATCTTGACAAAAAATTAGGCGGCTTTATTGCGAACAGTGGCGACGTCATAAGGATGCAAATCTACCAATCAATAATCTTCGTTATTCTTCTACGTGTGTTACGCTTATCAACTCATCGAAGTTGATCGTTCACACATGTCGTACAAAATATGGAAAATAATGAAGTGATAATTGGCCCACCTTGGGCGATAATAACCGGTAGGAGTGGTCATGTTTTATCCCCAATGATGATATCAATGTTATATTCTAAATTATTTGATTTTAAATATGTTTTTACACATTAGTTGAATTTAAATGGCTTTGGCATCCAGAAGTTGATTCTGGTCAAGGAAGATAAACGCAAGCGAACGGGTAAGTTGTCAACGTAGAGTGACTAGTTATTGTCATCATCGACGATAATAAGACATTAAATATAAATAAAGGCCTGAGTTCGCGTGCTACAATGTCTGTCCAAATGTTCCGTTGGCCGTTTGGCTTCCTTTTCCATCCGGGTAATGGTTGGGCTTCAACAACTATTCTGTTTGGATGAGGAATGGATGATCTGTTAAAACATGGCCAATCATTTTAATCGTCTTTCTTTTACTGTGCTAGAGATAGATGGCCCAATAAATGTTAAGTGACTTACACATATCTGGAATGGTCGAAATATTTTACTAGTTATAAACATCCCCATCGATTTATTATCACTTAGGGTAGGTCCAAATTACTAAATGTCTGCAAAACATAACTTTGCAATATTACGTTTAATGAACGATACTTGGTGTGTTGAATTTAAATGCTAATTGCATCTGATTCAAACTCTCAGTGATCTCTATTAGCTGCAAACGACAGCAAACCGACGTCCAATTAATTCATTTGGACGGTCGGGGACTTATTATAAATAAAAAAGGCCTGATTTCGCGTGCTGTGTCTGTCCAAATGTTCCGTTGGCCGTTTGGCTTCCTTTTCCATCCGGGTAATGGTTGAGCTTCCACCCTTATTCTGGCTGGATGAATGGATGATCTACGGTAAAACATGGCCAATCCATTTTAATCGTCTTTTCTTTTTTACTGTGCTAGAGATAGATGGCCAATAAATGTTAAGTGACTTACACATATCTGGGAATGGTCGAAATATTTTAGTTATAAACATCCCCCATCGATTTATTATCACCAGAGGTAGTCAGAATTACTAAAATGTCTGCAAAAACATATTTGCAATGTGCATTTAATGAACGATACTTGAGGTGTGTTGAATTTAAATGCTAATTGCATCCCAAGTTAAACCTCTCCAGTGATCTCTATTAGCTGCAAACGGTAAGCCAAACCGACGTCAATTAATTAATTCATTTGGACGGTCAGGGGAACAAGTATAAATAAAAGGCCTGAGTTCGCGTGCTACAATGTCTGTCCAAATGTTCTGTTGACCGTTTGGCTTCCTTTTCAGCCAGCTAATGGATGGGCTTCCATAACTATTCTTATTTCTGGATGAATGGGCGATCTACGGTAAAAACATGTGAAATCCATTTAATCGTCTTTCTTTTACTGTGCTAGAGATATATGGCCAATAAATGTTAAGTGACTTACGTATCTGGGAATGGTCGAAATATTTTACTAGTTATAAACATCCCCATCGGTTATTATCACCCAGGGTAGTCCAAATTACTAAATGTCTGCAAAAACACCAACTTTTGCAATGTGCATTTAATGAACGATACTTGAGGTGTGTTGAGATTTAAATGCTAATTGCATCCCAAGTTAAAAACCTCTCCAGCGTGATCTCTATTAGCTGCAAACGGTAAGCAAACCGACGTCCAATTAATTAATTCATTTGGACGGTCAGGGGGACTTAGTATAAATAAAAGGCCTGAGTTCGCGTGCTACAATGTCTGTCCAAATGTTCTGTTGACCGTTTGGCTTCCTTTTCCATCCCAGCTAATGGATGGGCTTCCATAACTATTCTGGCTGGATGAATGGATGATCTACGGTAAAACATGGCCAATCCATTTTAATCGTCTTTCTTTAACTGTGCTAGAGAAACATGGCCAATAAATGTTAAGGGACTTACAAATATCTGGGAATGGTCGAAATATTTTACTAGTTATTAAGTGAGTGAGTTCAATGGAGAACAACGAGCGAAACCATATGGGTCTTAAACAGCTTTGCTCAAAATGAACAAGTTTTTGTGTATCCGCTTGGGTGAGAGTCCAACTTTCGCATGCGTAAAGAAGAATAGAACGCACTAAACTCTTATATATTCTAATCTTGGTTTTAATACAAATATTACTTTTGTTCCAAAAAGGTTTACTTAAACACCTAAAGGCTGCAGCAAAGAAACAAATACGACGCCGAATCTCTGAAGACCTGGATCCTTAATTATCTATGACCGAACCTAGGTACGTAAATTCATCAACCACAGGGAGTGGGATACCATTAACAGTGATTGGATTTCTAAGGAAAACGTTCGCTAAAACCACTGTTTTTTAGTATTAAGATATAAACCGTATTCTCTGAGGCTTTTTGATTAAATGGAAACGCATTTTGCAGATATTTTTCGGTTTCTGCCAACTCTGACAAGTTAGCAATTCTGGAGGCACTAACTAGTAGCACTGCTGGTTCTACCCAACTCTAAGGAGCAAGTCGTTTTTTGGGTTGATCAAGTAGACCGTTGCTACTGAATTGCGGAACTGCACCGTAGCCAGTTGGTTGAGAAAGGAGGAGGGTTTGAGCGCGTCTGTGAAAACTATATTGCTAGAGGGAAAATAAAAGGACGCTATATTGTTGTAATACTGCCACAGTTTGGCAAATTTTGAATAGAATTTCGTTTCATGTTCAATTATATGGAACAATTATGCGTTGTCCTATGCTCTTTACAGCAGAAGGGTTTTGAAATAGATAAATAAATAAGGACCATTGGTCTACTACATTGGTGGTGCTAGCTGAGAATGAAAATTGACTGCAGCGAGCATTGGATTTTCTTGTGAATGTTTCCGGTGAATATGGCTTGAAAATCAATTCCCAAAAATCTGTCATTATGACGTCACAGGCTCCTGATGCGAGGATTACATTAAATGATGCTGTGCTTCCCAATGTAAAGCAATTTATGTATCTGGGCTCTTCGAAGTACATCGTCGAATTTGTTTTGCTGCTGCTGCGTTTGGAAAACTTGCCAATCCATTATGGAGACGAAGAAACACCAATCCAAAGACAAAGATGAACATTTTCTCTTCATTGATTTGCACAGTGCTTCTGTACGCAGATGAAACCTGGACTCTTACAGGGTCAGAGATTATGAAGCTCAACAAATTTGAGGCAAGATATCTTAGATATATTTGGCACAACACTCAGTTTGCATCTTCCGTATCAAGAGACTGGACAAAAAAGATCAGTAACCGCCAAATTCGAGATGACTTTCAATTCCATGAACTTCCTTCCTTGGTATCGCGACAACGTAGATTGCGCTGGTTTGGTTTCCTTCTTAGTAAAAATCCTGATGCAATCTCAAGTTCTGTAACTTTGGCTTATCCAAATGCCGATGGGAAGAAAAGGAAAGGTGGTCAGAAACGTACTTGGATGGACGATGTTCGGGACGATCTTCGCCTTATTTTGGCTGGGACTTTATCTTGGAAACAATGGCAAAGTCGCTGGACTGACATTTCGGTGCTTGCCTCCGAAAACCGTGAACAATGGCGAGGAATTATCCGTATGCTCTAAGAACTTGGAGGTGGCTTTGCCACCAACTTTTTTATTGTTATTGTTGTTGTTGTGGTGGTGGTGCAGTAACTCATCGGTATGAGTTCTGTTTCTGTACAGAAGGGTTGATAGACTTCCTATTTTGAGTTTGGACAGATGTACAATTACGTGAGATCAACTAGTGGTTTACTAACTTTTAGTCCCATAGCCAAGATACTCGATTAGGAGGTCTTGTTTTGCATCGCTGTAAAACAAACAGTAAAATGACGCCGAGCTTTTTTCAACAAATTCATTTCATTTCTTTTAAAACTTTTCTAATATCTATTAATGGATTTTTAAGGGATTAGTTTTATATTCGAATTGTCAGATTCACTTGAATAATAAATCCAATTGATTTTAAGTCAACTAGGAGCACTGTACAGCTGTTTCACATCCTTGCATTTAGAATCATCAGCAATGGTATGTACTTTCAAGTTTTACACACACATGAACTTGAACCGACGCTCTATTTTGGTGTCAGGCCAGTATTTTTAGCCACTGAGCCAAGAATGATTGAACTTGATCTTGTAAATTTATTATTTATAGTAAATTTGATTAATTCTAATCTGACAGTTCATGATCAATTCTCGTATCTATTTTGCTTTATTATTATTATTATTATTATTATTATTATTATTTAGTTTGAAACATGAATTGTCCGATTTTATAAAAAAAGGTGAAATACATAGTTTGGACGAGTTCAATTTAAAACTTAATCAAAATAGGATATTTTATCTGTTTCAACCTACTATTATTATTATTGACATAACTGCTTACGTTTCCTAATTCAACATATTGTATCATTGTGCAATAATACGTCTTCCAATTTCAGGCAATCACCCATCTAGATTTGACCCAATTAAACTCTTCCCAGCCAACTGTTGTTGCTTGTGACGATACCCACGACAATGCCAATGCGAATTCGTCATCAAATGACGAAGTTCGACCCAGTCAACAACAGCGTCAATCATTTTCGTCGTTGTGTCACGTCCAGGAGCAAACAAGCGGACCGGTGACTATTGTCTATCGTGAACTCTACGTCATCCCGTTTCAATATTACAGTGTAATTTAGATATTGGTAAATATGTGTTGGTTGAATTTTTTGGAATTTTTTGTCGATGAGAGCGGAGCTGGGCGGTATTTAATAGGCAATCCTCTGTTTTGAACTGACATGCAAATAATTGTGACGATTTGAGTAATGCCTATCCCTTGTGACAGCGTCACTTTTTGCACAAGCCACCTGATTTTTTATTAGGGCTATCTCCCTTAGCCCAATGGCTACTTACGGTATATGTATACCTTAAGTACCCTGGGTGTATGCTTGTATCCACCGACCGAAGCGGTAGTTCAGTTATACCACTGTGCACTCGGTCCCTGCTAGTGCAGGATATATCACATGGAGGAGGAATATCAATTGACTCTTTATAAGCATTACTTAAATCCTCAGGATCATTAGGATCTCTAAATGAGGTAGGGGGAGACCGATTCCACAGGTGGCGGACAATGGAATGACCTTTAGCAATAAAGGTTAGCTGTGAATAAGCCTGTGCCAAATACACAGCCGTGGACCAAACGGATGTTCAGGCGTTGAGGTCGTTAACGCGTTGACAAGAAGGCGACAACGGTTATCGGTGTCACTTGAGTATTATCACCAAGCAGCCCTATTTAAGGATAGCGCTGTTTGCTCCACTCGGAGTGGTCAACAGGGCAGATACTGATGACCAAATTAAAAAAAACACATCCTTCTTAGAGCTCAAACAAGGCAGAATGTGACTCGCGACGCTGGTGCTGTGAATTCATGTGAATATTACTCGCGATAATGCACCGGTTTTTAAATCTAGGATGTGCCTAAATGTAAAATGAGATTATATCTACTTTGCTTTTGTTCTTTTCAACTATTTCGCTTTGAAAAACATGGCGTAGCAAATAAGTGAAACTTTTAATTTCATTTTCCTCCTTATTTTTCTTTTGTGTATGTGTGTGTGTGTGTATCCCCTTCAGACGATGCGCCAGTGTTTACAATCCGAACTTGTACCTCTATGCATCCACGTTTGGGAAAGTTTGCCTCAATATATGTCAAAGTTGGACTTTGCAACAAGTTTGTTAGTAGTCACAACCGAACTCAATTGCCACCTGGATCTCATTCTTCACCTGTTGCGGATGGACATTCACAGCAAAACTCCTGGTACTCATTTTTTTGAATGATTATTATTATTATTATTATTGGTAGATGATAAAACCAAGATATATAAAAGTATACGTATACCATATGTAGCCGTTGGGCTAAGGAAGATAACCCTGACAAAAAATCAGGCGGTTTCGTCAATCTTTGCAAACAGTGGCGACGTCACAAGGATGCCGTCTACGAGCCAAGAAACTGTTATTCTTCCACGTTTGTTACGCTTATCAAGCCATCGAAATCGATCGTTTATATATCGTGTAAATATGGGAAATAATGAAATGAATGAAAATCTTCAAAGCCAAACATTTAATGGAGAATTAGATCGAATAATCGTGTTGGCAAAAGTATTATTTATAAAAATAGTTGTTTAAGGATGTAATTTGAAGTAAGGATCGTGTTTACAGAACTGTAGTGAATGAATGAACGTAGACGCAAAATTTGGTGGTGCCTGGTTTGTCTAGCGGTACATCGCGCTAATCTAATTGATTTTTGTAAAGCATTTAAGTAATGATGATGATAATAATGTAGTGACGATTATTCATTATAGGCAGTTCGTTTCGGAGCAACACATTTGGAACGCAAATTCTCGACCTCTACTTCAACACCATCTGCTTGACATGGCGGTCCAAGTGCTTCGATCGCGTGCGTCAAGAAGCCCTGAACGGTCCGCCCACGTCGACTCATGTCGGTCGGACTGGCAAGTTGTACCAACATCATTCGACTCCATTGTCCATCTCCAGCCGCAGTGGTGGATCGATATCGGGACATAATTTGACGACCGTCAACAGCAACAATAACAATACAAGTAGTTTGGATCAAAGTCAATTGTCGGGTGTGGCCAATTCAGCGGTGTCACCGTCATCCGTTGCTTCGTCAACTTGTGAGTTTGATTGGCGCGTTTTGTCTTTCTGCAATGATAGTCATTAGGAGGATAGATGCTTGTATTTTATGTAGCTTTTCATTCTGACCTTGTATCTTGGAGTTAAACTAAAAAGAGGTAGGGATCGCGATTACAGAACTGTAGTGGATGAATGAACGTGTACACTAAAGAAAGGGAAAAAGTATTCAAAGGTATACGCATACCATCTGGCTAAGATAGACCTCAACACAAAGTCAAGCGCTCTCTTTCATTTTTATGAACACTGTTACAAGCCTGTTGTTTTTCAGTTCAAGAACTTTATCATCTATACGTTTATGTACAAAAAATAAACCGATTGAAATTAATTAAAATGTTTCACCTAGAAATCAGCCAATCTGATTCAAGTGACTTTCAATGAGCCAGTTGTCTATTTAGGAAAAATAGATTCATCAATACGAATACATAGTAATTCATGTCGTTGTCATTTTTTAAATCTATTTTGACAGCTATTCAGCATTCGAAATTGGAACAAAATTGGTACTATCACCTGGTCTCAATAGCTGTAGACGATCTTATTGAATGTGTGCATTCAGTTCCTATTCAAATGCGCTGGATCTACTCCGAATTGCAAGTGAGTTTGGATGCGTCTACACGTTGTGCTGACACAATGCAAGTTGGTGACATTGTGAACTATTTTGGACACCCATGGTCGTCATTTTAAGTCATGCATTCGTCTGCCGTTTGGTTGAACAAGACGGCAGTTCAGGGGTCTTCTTTTGACCTCCAGCACGACACCTCGTTGCGTAAATGGCATGGGGCAGAGCAGCGGCTTTCTTTTGTTGACTGTCAGTCGAACGCCAACGGACGTGATCGGATCCACAGAATAGTCGACCAATAGTGGATCTCAAAAAAATTGGAGAAATGGTGTGGTGTTGATACAGCGACGTATCTTGACTACGATGCGACATCTTTTGAAATGTTTGACGCGTGCAAAAGGACTGTCGGTTTGAGTGAAGTTCGATATAGTCTCATTGTCCTTTCCAACCAAGTAGTCGATGTGTCCGCTCAGAGTGACGAAGAGAATCAACTATCAAACCAAATTAGGGACTCCTTAAACAGGACCTTTTAATCGGATGTCTTGACTGAGTTCCAGTTGCATAGAAGCCTCAGTGCCAGACTTTTATGCATAATTTTAGCAATGCAAGACACTTGAATCGTCGGGACTTATTCAGAAAGATCAAATGCACGCCCTTCATCTCCAGCCCTATCGAAAATCAATAGCGAATGTACGAATTGCAAATCAATCCGTTGTTTCATTGAAAATTGTGACTATAGACGAACGTTTGATAAAATCAATATTTGTGATCATTACTAGCGTCTACATACTTCAATGGAAGTACATTCATGCCAATGAATAAAGCTCCCAAGAGCATTGCAGTCATTCATGTGTTTGTTGCAAAAGTCTAAAATCGAATGAAAAAGTGCCTTATTCAATAATGCATTTAATCCAACCCAACTTGGATAACGTGACACGAACTTGTTCCACTAGTCAGTCCTACTGACTATCGATTGATTATTGTAAAAATAAGCTTTTCAATAAATCGATGATGGTAATGTTGGAAAGTATAGAACAATGTTGCCTGTCACTATGTTCTTCGCGGTCGTGTGTTCGAGATAATCTGCCGATGTGGTCTAGGGGTACAGCGCTCGACTCGAATCTGAGTGGACATTTTGTCGAGGCTGCTGGTGGTAACTGAACTCATGTCCACTCAGATTCACGTAAACATTCGAAAGATGATAATAATAAAACCGATCGAATTGATAATTGTCATACAAAATTCCCCAATTGAAAGTATGCATTCATTGCAGTTAGTAACGCTGTCATCCCTTCATTAGTTCAATATTTGTAGAGTATAATAAACAATGGACTCATATGGCTTGATAAGCGTAACAAACGTAAAAGAATAATTAAGTTTCTTGGCTGGTATACAGCATCTTTGTAACGGTGTCACTGTTCGCAGAGATAGACGAAATCGTCTCATTTCTTGTCAAAGTTATAACCCTTAGCCCAAGGAGTAGCCTTTGGTATACATTTATTATTATTATAAGACAACAATTACAGCAAAACAACAACAACAAAGTCCCATAATTCAAAGAGAATATGAGACAATAAAATATTTCCACGTATTTGAGCATTCTGCCAAACGTTTTGCTTAATCCCATGAAATATTCATTTCAATTAGATCTTCCCGAATAATTCTTAGCCAAGTTTTCGGTGGTCTACCTCTCTTTTACCATTTTCGATCTTCCATTCCAAAACCGTTTTTGCTGATCTTTCGGGCGGCAAACGTAGAATTTAACCAAGTAATTTTCTTCGTCTAATTGTAATGATGTCAAGTAGTGGACGAGAACCAGTTCTTTTCATGATCTCACTATTTCAAATGTGATCGCGCCAGGTAATTTTTAAAATACTTTACTCAAATAACCCTTGAACATCACTTGAACAACACTAATAATTAAAACAATTGAAAAGCATTTCTCCAAACAAAAAAGTGCAAAATAAGAGTTTATTGACATATCCCAGTTTAGCCCCTGTAATATTTTTCAAAGTATATTGACAAGATTTTTCCAACATTTCTTTACAACGAAACATGTGACAGTTGTTCACACAAGATGCTATCCAGACTGTCTCATCAATGTTAGTGAACAGTCACAAGGATGTTATTAGTCAAGAAGCGTCATTATTCTTGTACGTTTGTTGCGTCTATTAAGCCATCGGAATCGGTTGTTCCATATGCTGTACAAATGTTGAAATAATGAAGGAAATACTACGTTACTAATCAAATGAATGACGAACTTCGTACAAATCCGAATGAAATTTAAATCTTGCATGATTTTTAATACTAAAAATTGAGAGGAATTTAAAATAATCAATAAATGTTCTATTCACACACACACACACACATTTTCTAAACTCACAGGCTTTGCAACCTCCCAATTACATCAACGTAGTGGTCAGCAATTTGGTATTTTTGCGCGGCCTATGTCCCGTCCTATCTTCACGTCTCTCGACGTCGTCTCCTCCAAATGGTCTTCCTCCCCAGCGGTCTTCTCGGGCCGACTCGACGGTCGGCACCGGACTGACCGAATCTTCGAACGGCAGTTGGACTGTTGGCAACTCGTTTAGTTCGCTGTTGCCTTTGTTTGTCCAACAACACAATTCGGCTGCGCAACCGACGCAGAGTTCGTCAGTTATTCCCCAAAATGCTTCGGATGTAGGTTTGATGATTGAAAAGTAATAAAAGTAATTTTTAATTCCATGTTTTGTTCCATGTTAGCAAAGTAAGTTTTTAAGGTATAATTGGCAAGTTTGTAGAACACCTTGAATTGCTTTTTTTAATGCAAAGAGTTAATCAAAACTTTTAGTTAAAGATGATTGGATGGTTTGTGAGGGTTGACTCCGTTAGTTAGATTGTAAAAGCATTTTTTTCAAGGTATGGTTGGCGACGCAATTAACTCTTTATTATTGTGGGATGCTAATGATCCTGAGGATTTGAGTAATGCTTATAAAGTCTCAATTTTCAATGGTGATATTTCTGACTGTTAGTCCTCCACGTGGTGCATCCTGGACTAGGTGCCCCTAGGCATGTAGACTAATAACAGCAGGGTCCGAGTGTACAGCGGTATAACTGGGCTTCCGCTACGGCGAGTGGGTACGAACATACACCCAGGATACTTAAAAGGTATCTAAGGGTATACGTATACCATATGTAGCCCTTGGGCTAAGGGAGATAACCCTTACAAAAAATCAGGCGGCCTTGTTAAGCTTTGCGAACAGTGGCGACGTCACAAGGATGCCGTCTACCAGGCAAGAAACTTTGTTATTTTTCCACGCTTGTCAAGCCATCGAAATCGATCGTTCTACGTGTCGTATAAATATGGGAAATAATGAAGAGGTAACCACGTCACTAACCAAAATGAATGAATGAATGAATGAATGAATCTTAATTATTGTCACATTGTTCAATTGATGGTTTGATAAACGTAGCAAATGTAGACGTTTCTTGGCTGGTAGACGGCATCCTTGTGACCCCGCGGTACTGTTGGCAAAATTGTCGGATTTTTGTCAGCTTTATTTCCCTTAGTCCAACAACTAGATAAGTACCCTGGGTAAATTCCTGCATTTACCTGCCGTAGTAGAAGCTCAATTATCCCGCTGTGTACCCAGTTCTTGTTGTGTTGGTCCAGATGCCTGTTGACACCTAGTCTAGGAAGCAACGCATCAAGGAAGAATAGTCAGGAATATTGCCATCATTGAAAATTGAAACTTTATAACAGCTCGAGGGTTTGTATATTCTCCATTTTGTTGCTAATGTTTTATTGTACGTCACTGTCAATTGAACTTTAAACGATATCATATTGTCGACTGTTTTTCAAGTCAACTTTGGCTTTGTATACATTTATTCATTCATTTTGGTTGGTGACGTGGTCACCTCTTCATTATTTCCCATCTTTATACAACATATAAACGATCGATTTCGATAGCTTGGAAGAATAACAAAGTTTCTTGGCTGGTTGATGGCATCCTTGTGACGTCGCCACTGTTCGCAAAGATTGACGAGACCGCCTGATTTTTTGTAAGGGTTATCTCCCTTAGCCCAAGGGCTACATATGGTATACGTATACATTTAGATACCTTTTAAGTATCTTGGGTGTATGTTCGCACCCACTCGCCGTTGCGGAAGCCCAGTTATACCGCTGTGCATTCGGACCCTGCTGTTATTAGTCTACATACCTATAGGCACCGAATGCACCACGTGGAGGATGAACAGTCCGGATTATCACTATTATTGGAAATTGAGACTTTATAAGCATTACTCAAATCCTCAGGATCATTAGCATCCCATTGTATACATCATGTTGTAGCTGAAACAGGATGTGTATCAAAATACAATTGACATTACCGTGTTCATGAAAACCATATTTCTCAATGTGTTTGGTGGGAGATGGCGGCCTGAGCACTACCAGTTGGTTTTATAAATATGTATAATTTTACAACATTACTGTCAAGTTGTTTAAAATACAGTCGGGATGAAGAGATGTTGTTAACTAAGGATGGCAAAATGATAGAATCGAGGCAATTCGTCAATTCGTTTGTACCATCTCCTTTTCTCTCTTTTCTCTCTTTTATCTCTCTTTTATCTCCTTTTCTCTCTTTCTATCTCTATTCGAACAGGCTTTGGTATTTGTGGCGAAAATGCTCCTGGCATTTGTTAGCGTCAATGTTCCGGCCAAATCACAATCGGAAGGCATTTTTTCGACCGATCAGTTTAACGATTTTCGCAAGCGTTTGCTTCACGAATTTACGCTGTCCATTACGGTAAGTTCGGGGCCTTTTTTTGATGGGCGTGTGGGCAGTAGCTTGGGGATTGACTTCTCGTTACAAGGTCAACCTGTGTTGTTTCAGTTTCATGAAAATAAATATATTCCTCAACAAGTGTCTTCAACATTTTCCATATTTTGTCCGGCATAGCAAACAATCGACTTTGATGGTTTGATAAGCGTAAAAAATGGATGAGAATGACAAAGTTTCTTGGCTGGTAGACTAAGATTAGAATATATAAGAGTTTAGTGCGTTCCATTCTTGTTTACGCATGCGAAACTTGGACTCTCACCCAAGCGGATATAGCAAAAGCTTGCTCATTTTGAGCAAGGCTGTTTAAGATCCATATGGTTTCGCTCGTTGTCCTCCATTGAACGCACTCACTTAATAACTAGTAAAATATTTCGAACATTCCCAGATATTTGTAAGTCTCTTAACATTTATTGGCCATGTATCTCTAGCACAGTAAAAGAAAGACGATTAAAATGGATTGGCCATGTTTTACGTAGATTGCCCTCTCATCCAGCCAGAATAGCTATGGAAGCCCAACCATTACCCGGATGGAAAAGAAGGCCAGGCGGCCAACGGAAAATTTGGACAGACATTGTAGCATGCGAACTCAGTCCTTTTATTTATGCTAAGCCCCCTCGTCCAAATGAATTATTTAAGTGGGCGTCCGTTTGTTCACCCTATGCAGCCAACAGGGATCATTGGAGGGGTTTAACTCGGGATGTAATTAACATTTAATGTCAGCACACCTCAAGTGTCGTTCTTTGAGTACACACTACAAAAGTTGACGTTTTTGCAGACGTTTTGGTTTTTTGGACTACCCTGAGTGATAATAACCGGTGGGGGATGTTTATCCCCGATATGATGATGATGATGATGACGAGACCGCCTGATTTTTTGTCAGGGTTAACTCCCTTAACCCAACGGCTACATATGGTATACGTATACGTTAAGATGCCTTTTAAGTACCCTGGGTGAATGCTTGCACTCACCTGCTAAAGCAGGAATCCAGTTACACAGCTGTGCACTCGATCCCCGCTGCTATTAGTTTAGATGCTTATGAGCACTTAGTCCAGGATGTACCACGTGGAGGACTAATACCATTATTGGAATTTGAGACTTGATAAGCATTGCTCAAATCTTCAGGATTATAAGCATCCCTTAAGGCATCGTGTCTGGAAAGGAATTCGCATCCAAGTGATTGCAAATGAATTGTCTGGTTCCGTCACAAACTCCAACATCTGCTTTTCGGTATAATTCAGTATAAATATATAATATTATCAAGTATAGCATTTAAGCATATACTAGCACTGTATATCAAAAACTGCAATTGGCACGAAATCTGATTGGTCTATTTAAAACCAGTCAATGAAAAATGACAAGAATAAATGGGGGTAATAGTTAAACATAATAGAGCATCTTCTTTGTCCACGACAGTCACAATTGTCGCCATCGGAAACGAAACAACTGAAACAGTCGTACGAAGCGGAAGTTTGTCGCGTCAGTCGTAAGTCCTTGAGCCGAGAACTGGCTAAGCTGGCCAACTACTTCCTCCAAACGCTGACAAAACCGTCGGTTGTCAATTCGAATTCGGAAACAGACGACGGGCGCAATTTTATGCGGTTGCACGATCATCATCAGGCCAATCATTCGCCACCTGCCACGCCGACTCTATACGCCAGTCTGATGGATTTGGTCGACAAAACTCAGCGGTTTTTTACACCGCACTGACAGATGTTCTTCTTTTGTACATTTCTTTTTATCTTCACTTGTATGTGCAATGGTTGGGCGAGGATGTGTAATTTTTTTCGGGCGATTGAATAAAATAAATTTCCTCATTTTTTGATTTTCGATTGGTGTTGTTACAGTGGTAATGGGGGATAATTGTCTTCAGTAATGTTTTAACGGTATCTGTTGGGACAATGATTGTATGGGGAGGGGGGCGGTTAGAGGAGGATTATTGTTGTTCAAGAGAAGAGGGTTTGTGTGTGTGTAGATAGATGGCTGATGTGTGGTGTTGACGTATACTATGATACCGTATACGTTACTGGATATGCAACTATTTATCTCATCTTTCTCTGCTTCAGTCACACGTAGAATGCTACTGCGTGTTTTAGCATAATTGTAAATTGCATGGCTGATTATTTTGTAAATTAGTACGACATATTACAACATTATTTACGAAGACGTGTTAGGCAATACTGGACATGCCGTGTCTGGCGGTACAGCGCTCCACTCGAAGATGGGTAAAGTGCGGAAGTCGAACAGCATCTTGCTGTTAGCCTACAGATATTTATTATTTAAAAGCCTTGTTGATTTAAAGATTGTGCATATCGAAAGTTGCTAAATCCCGTCATGAGAATCATGTTTTCAATTCTTTACCGCAGTTTAATAAAATGGTGTCTTCCTGTTACTTTAGGCCAGGTTGCTAATCTTTTATCAACCGGACGTGGGACCGGCTACAGATAAAGTATTATTAATATATGTGAATTATTTAAGCAACAGTAGAAGCATTTAACCTTGAATTATATTAAACGTTATTCAATATAATGTGCATTACACCAAAAGTACTATTTTCAATCATTTCAATGTATGATGCTAATAATATATTTACGTTATTGGGAATAGAATATCAGAGCAACTGTTAACAGTTATTATTATTATTATTATTATTATTATTATTATTATTATTATTATTATTATTGCAAAACCCTTTTGCTTTGAAAATAAGCATAGGGCAATAAGATAATAATTACAGAAAAAGACAACAACGAAGTGCCATAATTGAAAAAGAACATGAGACAACAAAATTTTTACAAGTATTTGATTATTCTGCCGAACGGTTTGCTTCATCCCATGAAACATTCCTTTCATTTAGATCTTCCCAAATAGTTTTTAGCCACATTTTCTGTGGTCTACCCCAACCTTTCTTTTACCATTTCCAATCGTCCATTTCAAAACCGTTCTTGCTGGTCTTTCGGGAGGTAAACGTAGAATTTGACCAACTAATTTTCTTCATCTGATTGTAATGATGTCATGTAGTGAATGATAATGAACTCTTCTCATGATATAATTATTTGAAATGTGATTGCACCAGGCAATCTTTAAAATACTTCAAAGACACCGGCGATGAAAAACATTTATCATCTTATGAATCTTGTCTATTCGCTTCCACGTTTCATTACCATATATTGCAGTAGGAATGACTATTTATGCGTACAAACTAAATTTTTTCTTCAGGAGGATGGAAGAACATGACCATATTGATTTGAGTCTATAGAAGACTGACATTGCCTTTCCAAGTCTGGGTTTAACATTAATTTCGGTTTTTTCGTCTTTACCAATGATGTTTCCCAGGTGTGTAAAGGAATCAACAGCATTAATATTTTGTCCACCAATTTTGATGGGCAAATAATTGTTTGACTTATTGCACAACACTTTAACTGTCAACAGTAGCTGCAAATAATAGTAAATAGTGATTTTGTCCCTTTTATCTTGTCTAACATGTACATTTTTTTCATTTCTCAAAGGACTTGTTCTAACTGTCCAGCTCGAAAAAGTGTGCGCACATTCCATGTTCCAACATTGGTTTTTGCAAATCATAGATTGAGCTTCCTTTTGGCTTTCACTCAACCCTGTCATTCGTGTAACTCTGTCATCCAGATACGTGCGATCACTTTTTTGTCGTAATGTTTCCGTAGCAGTTTCTGTAGCATTTTTACAGAGGCCAGGTGGCTAACCTTGCACTCAAACTCTCCTTCTTTATCCAGACTTGGGACTGCAATTATTAAAAATCTAACACGGTTGTAATTATTATATATAAGTGTACAATGGAAGAATTTCTAATAATATCAGCATATCTCTATCTAAACGATACCAAAAGTCTACTGACATCAATTTTTAATCAATGAATTTAGCTACGTGCTATACTCTATTTGTTTCTATTTGTGTTGTATTTTGCATCTAAATAAACATTTTTTCTGCAATTGTTAATATAACTGGCGTTGTTCATCTTAATATTTTGTAACGTATTATGCTACATATTATATATTATACAAAACCCTTTTGCTTTAAAAATAAGCATGGGGTAATAAGATAATTACAACAAAATAACAACAAAGTCGAAGATTGAGCTTCCTTTTGACTTTCACTCAACCCCGTCATCTGTGTAACTCTAGCATTCAGATACGTGCGATCACTTTTTTGCCGAAATGGCGTCTTGTATTGTTTCCGTAGAATTTTTCTTGTTTTTTTACAAAGCTGTTTGTAAATGTAATTTGTGCCAAAAAATGGAACCCCGTTGAGTTACACTTTGCCATTGACCAAATTAATATAAAAAGTTTACTGTTTTTATATTCCATAAATTTTCCAACAACTTGGCATTATTTTTTATACTGGCAGGTAAACTGTTTCATCTATTTTGCAATTGGGTGAAAAGGTGAGAAATGTAATTTATTATTGCTATGTGTCTGGGCATTTAAGGTCACTGACTTTCATTTGTTGTCAGATTTTCGATACGGTGAAAACAGTCTGCAGAAACAAACTAAAAATCTACATGTTTGTTTATAATTGTAGTGATCAATTATTTGGAAATTTTCAGCTTTGTGCTGCATCACTGCAGATGTTAAGAGAATAAGTGACACATGCTGATGTTTGACCCTGTTTTAAGGCGTGCAATAAAAAAACATGAATCTAAACACTTGCCTTATATTTGAAGCGTAACTGGTTTCCAACATATTGATATGTTGTCTTTCCATCATTATGTCATGAAATCTGTATATTAAGTCAAAAAATCTTATTTTATTTGAGGTTAATGTATGTACATAAATAGTACGATGAGTAGACCAACAGTTATCAATAAAATATCAACTTTTCAATTTTGTTTTAACTCTAGATACATTTTTTAACTACAAGCACATATCCTTCAATAAGATAGGCCTCTAATATATATATATATATATATGAGAGAGAGTTAATAAGTCATTGTTTGACGAAGGTTTTTATAAAAAATAAAAACGCACCAGTAATGACAAACAAAATTCTTGTTATTTTTACGTAAACAAACACGTTAACATAAACTGAATTAACAAGCTTATACAATTTGGTTTCATATTAATAAAATCTACTCTTATTATTATTATTATTATTATTATTATTATTATTATTATTATTTATTAAATGTTACAAGTAGTATAGTTCTAGAGAGAGTGATCAGCATTTTATGCTGGAGGTGGAACTTGAAGGAATGCCTTCCTGGATACGTATCTAGCGCCCTAATTATTTTGTCACTTCGCTACATTGAGAAATCCATTGCTGTTTGATGTTTAGACTAATTAATCATGATTTTTACCATGTAATCGGTCCCAAGTCCAGTTTCGAAATAAAGAGGGCTAAAACACCAGGTCAGTAGTTTGACTTTGTGTAAAAATAAATAATTTCAAAATAAGACAATGCTATATTATTTGTAAATTATGGAAAACAGTAAAAAAACCAAATATTTCAATGTTAGGGTTGTTTCATGGCCTAAAGATATGCTCACTCTTCGGTAGGCGCAATCGTCAATGCTTAGAATGTTCATGAATGGATAGTCACATGGAGCAATCTAGTTTGCATACGCTTTTTAAAACGAAGAAATTTTAAAATTATGATAATAATGATGATAATAATAATAATAGTAATAATAATTCATTCAAAGTATAATAATTTTAAATTATTTATTTTTTAAGCCACATGTTTACTGTATTGATTATAATTTATATTCAATATCGTATGACATTGTATATTTCGTTTTGCTCCCATTATTTTCTATTATTTTATTTATACGTGATGGTAAAAATGTATTTTTGTGCTGAGTTTATACAGGGGCTAAAATAGGCAGTGCCAAAATTAACACATAGAAATTGATTGATTTTCCTCACATTACTTAAGCATGTTAGGCACATCAATATATATATATATATATATATATATATATATATATATACATATAGATAAAAAATGAAAAGTACTCAATTAATAAATCCTAAAGTAAGACCTCCTTAATAGATAATTACTCTAGATCAGCGTCGCATAAAACCAGCAGCATCACTGATTATGTGTCAATCATGTGCATTTCTAAACACTAACTTGTCCAAACTCGGTTTGATGTAGTTCCAAAAGCTTATCAAAGCCCTCCATCAGGATGTAACTAAGTCATGCCCATCTTTGTACAACAATGTCACAAAACAAGAGTCGATTTTATAACTTTAAAAACAATTTTTAAACAAACATTTATACATAATTATTTGTAGTCAATTAGTCTAATAAACAAAAATAAACGTATAACATAAAACTTGCAAATATTTTCTCAATTTAATTTTCTAATCAAAATTCAAATATGAACGCAAAATTATATGTATATGTATATATGCGCAAAAGAATCGCATATACAGTGTTCCATCAATTATGTAAAATGTAAACACTATTCGACATTTGGATTGAGAGCATCAGGCTGATTCGATAAGCTGGTTGTTTGATTGACATTGCCCATCGGAATCGAACGTTTTTGAGTGCGCCGTGATCTAACAAAGTAATCATCGTACTCATAATTGGATGAATTTTTGCCGTGGCAATGACGAAAGCAGCGTGCAAACAATTGATGCACGTGATGCTTGAAGTTTTGACCGGTTGTGTAATAGATGATAAATCCAAATGCGTAATGCGAAAGGGCTATTTCATCGCCAAACGATTTGATTGTTACGATTTTGAAATAGCGTCGCCAATTGAAATCATTCCAGACCTGTTTGTAACAGGATGGAATAGGGCTAACTTTTTACAGAGAATAGTAATGTCAATAAAGCATTATTATTCCATTTAACAAATGGACAATTAGTGTACGTAGCCTTTCGAATTCCTTGTGGCACTATTAAAATGGCATTAAAATTTATTCATTGCCAGTTAATTGCAAATTACTTTGCTTTAGAGAACAGGGTTACAGTATTTATTGAATTTGTACACGACATTTTAGTTTTTAAACTAACCATTTTGAATAAGCATAAGCCATGTGTGCTTAACATAAAAAATCTTTTTTATTCTTTCGGACTTTTACATAATACGGTCATCGTTTAATTTTTACAAAAACCAGGTTGGTAATCTTGACTTCTAACTTTCTTTTTTCTATACCAAAAAGTCATAATACATATAATTTCAGCAATGTATTAAGGCAATAAATAATAGCAAAGTTAGTTCAAGTAACGAACTTCTAGCTTTTTAGTGAAGTAGCTTAAAAATTTTATTTATTTATTTATTTTATGTTTGCTAGTTTGAATGTATTAGAAGAAACATCTTTCAGCAGTGGGGACATTTTAGCGAAGCCGAACGTGGGCCCGCATTTAGTGTCGGTAATGGGATTCGAACCCATGTCCACCCAGGTCCGAATTCGAGAGCTGTACCGCTAGACTACCCCGGTACCAAATTATATGTACATTAAAACATTAATTCAGCATAGATAAGCATCAGTTTGAGTTCTACCATTTGCACAAAATATATAAACTGAACATTCATCCACAACGCTTGACTCAAACCAGGGTAGTCATGATTTTAATTTCTACCACGGGAACTAAACGCTGACCCACATTTGACTTTGTTTAAATGTCTACTGATAAAAGATGTGTTTCCCGTGTAAAACATTTAAAGTAGCAAACATTAAAAAGAAATAAATAAAAGGGGGCAAGTAGCTGTTTTGTTAAAAATGTTTCATCCCTAAAAGAATATTAGGCAACCGATAAATGCTTGAATTACTTGCGGTTCTTCCTAGTATATATAGTTTTTCGTTTAAGATTTCTAACCCTACGTTTTATTGATCTTTCCTACCAATTATTACACGTAAATTTTTGGTGGTAGTCTTTAGTAAATTAAGATATATGACTGACATTAACGATCACATCATCTAACACCCGAATTAGTTTTCAAAATTAGTATTCAAATGAATGAAATCCAAGCTTGTAATAATAACATTAATTTATTGTAAAACAATGAATGAATTTAAAAAAAGCAACTTGCAGCTTTTAAATGTTTTTTTTGTTCTTATTTTATTTTTAATGTTGTAACAATAACAATATACATGTACATTAATTTCAAAAATTATGAAATAACTATTTTTTGTAATAAATCATCGTGTTTGTGTTATTGTTTATTGTTACAAACAAACAAATTAAAAATGGGAATAATAAAAGTCTATCCGGGTTTATTGTTCCATCGGTTGATGGAAAACTTTTTGGCAAATGCAGCTAAGTAAAAAACCAGATAAAAATTTGCTTATCGGATTGTAACTTGTACCATTTTCGTCTAAACTATTCTACACCGCAATTTTCATTGTGGGCAAAGTGGTTTTTACATTAGAATTCTCATATTCACTTGAATAATAAATCCACTAGGTTTTTAAGTCAACCAGGAGCACTGTACAGCTGTTTTATGTCCTTATTTAGAATCATCACCAGTGTATACCTTTCAAGTTTTACACACACACATGAACTTGAACCCACGCCCTATCTGGTATCAGGCCAGCGCCTTTACCTACTGAGCTACGGATGGATGAACTTGACCCTGTAAATTTATTATTTATACTAAATCTGATCAATTCTAATTGCCCAGTGTCCTTAAATGCTTCTACGTTACTACCGGTTTAGCATGTGAGTGGACCTTTTTACTAGGACTTTACCATTTTACCTTGCATACTGCCAGGTTCGGATGTATTTATCAATGGGTTTTTAAGGGATCATTTGTTTTTAGAATTGTTATATTAAAATTGTCAGATTTAAAGTCAACTAGGAGCACTGTACAGTTGTTTTATGTCTTCATTTGAAATTATCAGCAGTGCGTACATTTCAACTTTTACACAAACATAAACTTGGTGTCAGGTCTGCGCCTTTAACCACTACAGACAATTCTAAATAAAAATAAAATCTTTTAAAACCCATTAATAAAGTTTAAAAAAAATTTATATATGATAAATTTACTACATTTTTAAACAAGAAGTATATATATATAAGACAAAGCTTCATTTGTACGCATTAATAATCATTCCTACAGCAATATATTGGAATAAAACGTAGAAGCAAACGGACAAGATTGATAAGATGGTGAGTGTTTTCCATCGCCGGTACCTTAAAAGTATTTTAAAGATTACTTGGCGCAATCACATGTCAAATGATGAGATCATAAAAAGAGTTGACTATCATTCACTACATGACATCATTACAATTAGATGAAGAAAATTAGTTCGTCAAATTCTACGTTTACCGCCCGAAAGACCAGCAAGAACGGTTTTGAAATAGACAATGGTAAAAGAAAGGTTGGGGTAGACCACAGAAAATGTGGCTAAAAACTATTTGGGAAGATCTAAATGAAAGGAATGTTTCATGGAATGAAGCAAACCGTTTGACAGAATAATCAAATACTTGTAAAAATTTTGTTGTCTCATGTTCTTTTTCAATTATGGCACTTTGTTGTTGTTTTAAGCTGTAATTGTTATCTTATTGCCCTATGCTTATTTTCAAAGCAAAAGGGTTTTGTAATAAGAATAATAATAATAAACAGGTAAAAGAAACAATTATTGCATAGGCTTTTATAAGTTTAATTTGTAACTTTTGTTACTTTTATTTGAACTGAAATTAGAAAATAGCAAGTAAACAGTCTAATTTATTTTAAAAAAATTCCGTCACCAGCATTTCATGTGGGTCCTCGTTTGTCTTTTCTACAATGTCCACCGCTGAAAGATGTTTCCCGTAAAATATTCAAAGTAGTATATATATACCTATTAGAATGTAACTATGGTTTTTAATTCTCTTAATTAAATTGTCAATTAATTGCAATTGTGTTTTGATTAAAATACAAAAATGTAACAATTCTATGTTAATAACTATTCGCACGTAATGCTTGTTTTTATGTCTGTAAAATGTAATTGAATTGTATTTAAATGTGTTATTATACAAGCTGAATAAATGTATGTTCCCACAGTCACGGAGGAAAATTGAATATTATTATTATTATTATTGATTTATTGTTGCATTTAATGGCTTACATTTTTCAAGAAAATAGTCTAATTATTTTCATTTTTTGTGATTCGTAATATAGAGTCACCTTATTATAATAATACTTGTATGGCATAGTTTAAAAAATTTTTTTGTTTATTACTTTGAATGTTTTACGAAAAACTCATTTTTCAGCGGTAGATATTTTAGCGAAGCCAAACGTGGGGGCCCGAATTTTATTGCCAGTAGTGGAATTCGAACCCCGATGCCCACCCAGGCTGTACCGCCAAACCAACCCGATTTTGATGTTTCCTAGTTGGCAGATGGCATTCTTGTCGTTGTAAAAATAAAATATTATCACTACTAGAAATTGAGACAAGTATTAGTGTCGAATTTTCACAATTTTAATCAATAACAGTGATTCAAATGTTAATTCCATCTTAGTAGCACTTGTTTAAGTTCTGCTCCCAAGTAAACAGCAATTTTAATTTTTCATTGGACGACTTACTGCAAGCTCCCTTTCTGTCGATCTAATAAATAATTCCATATTTTTTGGTTTATCGCATTTATTGCCAAGTCACTTTGAATTCAATCTGTCTTTTTAAGGTCAAAAAATGTTTGCCCCCCATACAGGTAAAATTTTCATTTTGCACCGGTTGCATTTAAATTTCAAACCATTTTTTGTACATTGTAGCTGTTATACACCAAAAACCCTTCATTTTTTTGTTACCATTACCCTATATGCATTTCTGGCTGTCAAAATTAGTACAGTATAATTAATTTATTATGATGTAGAACATTATTTAATTGTATTGGAATTAGTAATCGTTTAGGGCAAACACTAAAATTGCTAATAAATTATTTAATTCTAAAACACCGTAACAAGTTCCAAGTCCAGTTGAGAAAATGGGAGAGTTTGAATGCAAGGTTAGTAACCTAGTTTCGGAAAAACATTTTGCTAAAGAAACAACACGAAAATACCATTTTTTTAAACTATTTTTTTTTAATGTTTGCTACTTTGAATGTTTTACGAGAAACGCATCTTTCAGCAGTGGACAATTAGCGAAGCCAAATGTGGGCCCGCATTTTAGTGCCGGCGATAGGATTCGAACTCCCATGTCCACCAAGGTCCGAATTCGAGCGCTGTACCGCTAGACCACCCCGGCAGAGAAGTAAAGCAGCATAATTATAATAACGAGGGCTTAATAAAATCTGTATAGAATCGAAATTTACAATATGGTCAATTTCAAAACCCAAAACTTAATATACAATTATATGAAACAATCATGTTGCCCTATGTTCTTCAAAGCAAAAGGGCTTTGAAACAAGTACCGGAGTGGTCTAGCGGTACAGCGCTCGAATTCGGACCTCGGTGGACATGGGTTCGAATCCCATCGCCGGCACTAAAATGCGGGCCCACGTTTGGCTTCGCTAATTGTCCACTGCTGAAAAATGTTTCTCGTAAAACATTCAAAGTAGCAAACATAAAAAATAATAATAAATCACATTTGAAAATTTATAAGAACACTATTTTTAGAAAGTGTAACAAGTTTTATTAGAAATGATTCAATCTAGACACTTTCGAGCCTGAATAAAGGAAGATGTTTTGAGCGCAAGGTTAGCAACCTAGCTTCTGTAGAAAATTTATATTGCTACGGAAACAATAAAAGGTGACGCTATTTGGGTCAACAACAACGTATCTGAATGGCAAAATTACCAGATGACAAGGTTGAGTAAAAGCCAAAAGGAAGCGCAATTTTCAATTTGTAGAATCTTTAATGCCAATGAGACTTTGTTTTTATTGTTGCTTTTGCTGTAATTGTTGTCTTATTGTCTCATTCTTATTCTTAAAGCAAAAGGGTTTTGTATAATATATATATATATATATATATATATATATATATATATATATAATTTCTAATTATATAAAGTGCTATATCTTGTTCTAGCAATAACGTCATATTTATACAATTGTCTCAAGACAACAGAAATCTAAATATAAATGTAATTGAAACAATATTTTAAACAATAATGCAAATACGTTAAAAAATTGTTGAAACAAACAATTGATTTTGTAATGTAAAATCTTATTTAATAACATTAAATTAACTAAACTAAATGCTTACGGAAAAATATGGAAAGCAATATTTTTGTATATATATATATGTAATTTATTTTAAAGCAAATTATTCAATTGTATTTTCATTTTTCAAAATAGTTTTTATTATCTTTTTTTGTTAGTTTTTGATAATATTGTAAATAAAAAAAGTTTCGTGTTTTTTTTGCATAATTTTTTATTAATCGTAAAGTAATATTAAAGAAAATGTCTTAGTAAAGTTTTAATGTGCTTGAATTAACGTTACAAAGGCTGATCATTGATTATACCAACTGCCAGTGCTCATACGGTAAATTTCAAAACAATAATAAGTTTTAAAAACCTTGCAAACAAACAATAACAATAACAAGTGACCTACCTCTTCCTCAGTCATATACATGTCTGGTTGTGGACCCGTTTCTTGGATCAAGTACAACAATCCGCCCAACAGCGTACAAACAATTGTATAAAAACTGACAATTAGCAACATGAAGGTTGTTGATTTGAAACTGGGATGATGCGCATTTTCCGAATGACACGATGACGATGGATTGTTCGTCAGACACTGGCCGTTTTCGTCGATGGCAGGCATGTCACACCCTAGCGACGTTCGAACAGATACGGTCGAAGTACAACTGTACTTGGACGAACTACCAAGACTTGACGATTTTTTCGATTTTTGATTAAAACTCGATTTCAATTCGCACCGTAAATTTGCGCCTTGCAAAGAATTGAAATTCAACTGGCGCTGAGTCGTTCTGTGTATTCGTGCCAACTCGCGGATTACTAGACAATTGAATCCAAGAATCATGAGGGGCACAAATCCGGCAAAAATGGATTCTAAACTGGCTAAATAAATGCTGGTCAAAAGCTTATTTACGGCCAATGGCTTGTCACACGTGTAATCGACCGTAACAATAAGGAATCCGTGTCCAGTACAAACGAACATGGTGCTTAATAGAATGGCGATGCAAATGTAAATTGCACGGCGGCAGTTGTACAAACGATCGATAGAAAATGGCCGACAAATGGCAAACCAACGTTCGATAGTAAAACCGAGAACAAACAGCGGCGACGCATATTGGACGGTTGCAATGAGTACACTTCGGACTTCGCAAGATCCTCGAATCAAATAGTACTCTTTGACATTCCACAAACGAGACAAATCACGATTCAAAGCAAATGCCAAGACAAGCATGTCGTTAAGAGACAGGGCCGCTAAGTAGATGGCTGAAGAGTTGTTTGAATTCATGCGGCGATTGGACCATATAATGAACGATATCATATTGCCCGGAAATCCCAAAATGTAGTATATTATCGTGACGTATCGATCGATGAATAGGGCCAAGGGTACGAAATGCTGTGCAAACTCAACCCAAGTTTTGAATTTGTAAATCAATAATTGAGAGTCGTTTTGGGGCGTTGTTTGGGAATCATTGGCTGGATAATAGGAGGTAGTTGAATTGGCCTGTAGGCCAGGAGTGATACATAATAACCAAATAAGTACAAGTTGTTTCTTGTCAAATAGCAAATGGATCATCTAGTTTGATTTTTGCCTAAATACATAAAAATAATAAAATCACTTTTATTAAAAATAGAAAACATGTTTACTTTTAAAAAGTATTATTAATCTCATTTAAAAATTTATCCTTAGTAAATTTTGAAAATAGTTTTAAATAATTTTTGATAATGTTTGATTCAATTAATTTTTCACAGATTTAATCTTTTGTTTTAAACGTTTTCGAATGACCTTAACACTCATAAACCTTCTCACCCAAGAATAGGGTTGGTTTGTAGTTAAAGCAACACATACACACACACACACTCACGCCCGAATTCAGTTGCGAAATAATTCATAGACATGTAGTTAGTACAAATCAAAGTTTAATACGATAAACTTAATAGTCTACATATTATGAAATAAATAGAGTTGCCAATAATTAAGCATGTCTTCGATTTCACCGTCAGTACAACAACGGGGCCATACTAAATGCCCACTTGTTGAATAGTGTTTCAAGTGCAGACATTAGAGTGGAAAAATTGAGAAAAACATAATTAGAAAACGTAGCTATTAGATTTACCATAAATATAGCATCTATAGTATTTGTATCAATCACATATATGGCTCAGAAGGGAGACCAAACGTTACTTAGCGCCTCCACAGGTGGCGGCCTATAGCAATAAAGGGACTGGCTGTACCAAATAAGCAGTCGCGGATCAAACGGATAATTAGGTGTTGAGGTTGTTAATGTATTGGCAAGAAGGTGACAACGGTTATCGGTGTCAGCTCTATTTAGGAACAGAACTGCTTGCTCCATACTGAGAAGGGTAGAGGAAAAGTGATTTAAAAATGACTTCTTACTAGGATAACTGATTGCGGCTAACCGGCCTATATATATTTACGATTGAAACTCTTACAAAAACCAATTAAATGTCGTGATTAACAAAGTAAATTCTGATTGCAAAATAAGTGTGAACACCATTTTTAGAGCTTAAACAAGGCGGAATGTGTTTCGCGACGTTAGTACCTGGTCTGAAAATATTACTCGTGATAATGCATGACAATGACACACAAAAAAGTACATAAAAATTGGGAATAAAATTTTGAAGGGTGTGGGTTTGAGTCCATGTGAAGCTTGAAAGGTATGTACTGCTGATTGTTATCTAACAAGGATAAAACAGTCATGGTTGGTTTAATCCGAGTGTACTCATTATATGATTAATTAGATAATTCCAATATTAGACAAATGTTTTCAGTAAGCGTTGATGTCTTTTCCATCAAAGTGTCAATATATAAACTTAGTCACCTCGGCATAATGTATTAATTATCCGTTAGTAGAATTGAAATAAAAATTTGTTCAACTAGTGTAAATGTTCACTCTCCGATTGATTCTAAAGTAGATGATTTAGTTTTTTAAAAAAAGATGACATTTATGCCTTTTTGTAAACACAAAGCATGCTTATTAACTGACCTTGAAGTTAAAAAAATGTATGGAATTACAGAAAGGTTTTTTAGTTTTTTTTCTTTGATTAAATTATAATTCTTTAAAACAATTCAAACAATTTTACCTATTTTTTTCTGACCTTACGTCACAAATAACGTCAAAACAGTTATGCAAGCATTTGTAAGTGGATTTGATAAGTTTAATTCTAAACTAACAAATTATCAACATAAGTTTTAAAAATATTCAAATTTTTTAAAATTAAAAACTAATTTATATCCTAAAGACAGATTAAAATTAAATCGCCTTTAGTTTTAAAAAAAATGACTGACAAAAGTTTTTTTTAAACGGGTTGAAACTAGAGATTATTTTTATATAATCTCCATTTAATTACTTTTTTGGGTGTTTAATTTAATACAAGTTGAATACACCTATTCAAATATTTCTGTATTCCTCCTTCTTATTCTATTGCATTAAATTAATACTTTACACTAAGTTATTGGTAGTCAACATATGTGCTTTAATAAAAAACTGTTTAGAAGAATGAGTATAATAAGAACTAATAATAATAATAATAATAATAATAATAATAATAATAATAATAATAATAATAATAATAATAATAATAATAATAATAATAATAATAATAATAATAATAATAATAATAATAATAATAATATCAATAATAATAATAGTACTAGTCATAGTAATATTAATAGTAATGATAACATTAATAATAATAATAATAGAAATAATAATAATAATATTAATAATAGTAGTAGTAATAATATAACAATAATATTAATTATTTAAATTTACACGAAAAGTTTATGCATTTAACTAATACCGCGTATATAATATCTATACAACCCCTAAAGAAATTACTGCAGTTAACTCAGTTATTTAATTTAAAATTTTTTATTAGCTATATATTTTAAAATAAAAACTGCTTAATTATACAATGTACAAAATGAATTATCTATAACATATAAATATAATTAGTTAGTAGTGAAAAAAATCTACATTAAATGTGAACGGTTATATGATGAAGAATTTGGTAAAATCGTCAACATTAAATATAGTATTACAGAAAGTACAAAGTATATGTAATTGCTTTGGTTATGCAACGGTTTACTGTATTATACGCTACAAAATACTTAATAATAATACATGTGATTGTTTTTTCCACAATCCCTTATCTCAGACCAATTTGTATAATTTTATAGTTAGGTTGTGAATATAGTACTGTCATGTTAAACATAAACTTGGTTTTAGACAAATAATTCCTTAATTCGGATATTTTTATAAATATAATTTTTAGTATACAAAGAAAATCAATTCCTTTTATTTTTAACTTTTAAATTACATGAATTGCATCACTTACAGAAATGTCATTAATTAATAATAAATTAATTATTATAAAAAATATGCAAATTGTATTTAATAATTTTACATTTATACATGTACTCATGTTGATATATGACTTTTCTATTTTAAAACAAATGTAGAATTAAATATGACATACTTTATGTTATTATTCATTTCTTAATACTTATTTTTAATAAGGTTGACAGGAAAAATTAATTTAAATTAAATATTGTTTCTCAATAATTTATTCAATAATTGTACAAGTATTTTTTTTCCTTTTTGCATAAATTATCTGTTTTGGACCCCAAAACAGACTATGTGCTTTTGTAAATAAACAAACGTTTTATTTTTCTAATTTACAAAATTTAGTTTAAAATAAATTAAGATTTTTTCTATTTATTTATAAATTATGTCGAATTTTGTAATCCGTTGGGTAATATGCAAAACGCTAACAATTATTTACGTTTTAAAATAATCAAAAATGATTACTATTATTATTATTATTATTATTATTATTATTATTATTAAGCTTTAATAGTTTACTAGAGATACATTCAGCATAAAATACATTTTCACCATCAATATAAAAAAATAACAAATAGTGTCGTTTTTAAAGCGTTGTTTGCCATCAGGCACATATTTCCCATTTGTACAGTTTCTAGTTCGTTTTATTACACAAAAGTACATTTTCGTTGTTTTTAACAATTATATATATAATATAATTTGCAGCTACCCCTCATAAAAGAGGGAAAAGCTGTAAAGATAGAAGAAGAAGAAGAAGAAGAAGAAGAAGAAGAAGAGAAGAAGAAGAAGAAGAAGAAGAAGAAGAAGAAGAAGATAGATAATATAATTTTAGGCTTTCAAACAAAAACGCAATAGCGTGTTTAGTATATTATACATAATATAATAGTATAATAATAATAACAGTAATAACAATAATAATAATAATAATAATATTTAAACGAACTTTGTTAAGTTGACAACAATGTAAACAATAGTAAAGTTTTTAAAACAAAAGCATAGCTACAATTTTTAAAAAAAAAGGCGTTATTCTTTTATTAATTATCTGCGCAGTTAAACTAAAATTACGTATGTTAAAAAATTTAAATAATTACTTTTTTATTTAAAGAAAGACAATGTTAAATGTATTTTGTACCTTTTAATATTATTATAAATTCCACCAGTCTTACGGACGATTGAATTAGAAAGAGGAGGACGATGGGAATTAGACCACAAAGAAACAAAAAAAGAAGAAGTAACAAGAAGATGCCATTTGATTAAACTATGGCAGAGAAGGAAAATAATTAATAAAAAAACCGAACAGCAAATTTAATGAGTAGAATCTTCAACGCCAAAAATGTAAAGTATAATCACATTGCCAAATCTTGTTGCTATATACACTTTAGAGAGAGAGACCGTTTACATTTAGTATATTATTATTATTATTATATTATTAATAATAATAATAAATAATAATAATAATAATAATTTTAATTTAGTCTTTTTAATAGAAGTAACATATTACATATTACAACTACTTTAGAATGTGTTGTTTTTTGTTAGTTAAAGATTCTATTTGAGCTTGTTAAATTGTTGTATTATTTAAAATCTTTTTGTTTTAAAAAGCGTAGAGCAATGTAAGATTGTTCAACGTCATTGTACATTGAACTGTCAGCTTTGAAAATTGTGTATATCGAAAATTGGAAATTCTATTCAAGTTTTATCCAACTATATTATCGGCATTATGCTGTTTTTTGCCTTAATTTTATAAACCGGAGTCCTCTTCTCATTTCTTTGGCAATATTAATTTTTACAAAGACCACGTTGGTCACGTTGCGCCTAAATTTGCCTTTTATCCCAATTGGACTTGGGACCGGCTGCAGTAGAATTAACAATAATGGTAATAGTTTTTAAATTGGCCAATCGCAATTTATTTAAATATAATTGCAAACTTTTTGACAATTTTATGGGTTCTTAAAAAATATTTTTATTTAGAATTGTCAAATTCATTTGAATAATAAAACCACTTGGCTTTTAAGTCAACCAGGAGTACTGTACAACTGTTTCATTCTTATTTGGAATTATCGTCAGCGCATAACTTTCATACATACCTTTTTAAACTGGGCAATTAGAATTGGTTAGATTTACTATAAATAATAAATGTACAGGGTTAAGTTCATCCATCCGTAGCTTAGTAGTTAAAGGCGCTAGCCTGACACCAGTTACAGCACGGATTCAATTTCATGTGTGTGTGTAAAACTTAATAACCGGTGCATTATCGCGAGTAATATTTACAGAGCAGGCAGTAGCGTCGCGAGTTACATTTTGCCTTGTTTGAGCTCTGAGAATGGTGTTTTTTTGAATTTAGTCATCAGTATCAGCCCTGTTGACCACGGCCTTTAATTGATTTTTGTGAGAGTTTCGACCGCGAGTATATAGACCAGTTAGCAGCAGCCAGCCATCCTGGTAAGAAGAGAAGCAATTTTTGAACCACCTTTTCTAGGCCCCTCTCCGAGTGGAGCAAGCAGTGCTGTCCCTAAATAGGGCTGCTTGGTGATAATACTCAGGGTGACACCGATAACCGTTGTCGCCTTCTTGTCAACGCTTTAACAACCTTAACGCCGAGTATCCGTTTGGTCGACGGCTGTTTATTTCGCACAGCCTTATTCACAGCTAACCTCCATTGCTAAAGATCATTTCACTATCCGCCACCTGTGAACGCGCTAAGTAGGGATCGGTCTCCCCCCTTAGGTGTGTAAAACTTGAAAGCTATGCGCTGTTAATGATTCCAAATAAGGATAAAACAGTTGTACATTGCTCATGGTTAACTGAAACCAAGTGGATTTATTATTCAAATAAATCTGATAACTCTAGTCTGATAATTTTAAATTCTACTTTACTCTAAGTGTAATATAAATGTAGTAATTATTTAAGAAAGTTTGTCTTCTTTCAATGATTCATTAAAACAACTTTTTTTAAAAAAAAGAGGTGATAACACAATACAATTGTTGTTTATTATATATTATACGTTTATTAATTTGTTTATGTAATCCAATTACTCAACATATTTATATAATTTTTACCTTTGCACAGTTTTTATTAAAATTAATTTTTAATCTAAAAAGCAAACAACCTATTGTACAAACCGTGTTACCCTCAATTTTAACCAATTTGACGAAATATTGGGTGTGTTTTTTCCGCTATTATATAATCGCATGTAAGAAAATGTTTTTATTATCTTTGTTCTCAAATTTATCGATCTTTTGATGTATTGTTTACAATTTTGCACAAAAATTGAAGCATATTGTTTACAGTTTCAAGGAAATAAATGAGATTTTGAAAAAAAAAGAATTGATTTTGGAACTCAGATACAAAAATGTTTGATTTTAATAAAACGGAAAATGAAAATTACCAAGTATATATATATATATAATTTCCTGTAAACAAAATTATCTATTAGACTAGATATAATATAAAAAATAATTTTATTGTTTTGAATGTTTAACTCTCGTCATTTTTGAATATGGAAATATTTCTTGCAATCAAGTTTACATTTCGTGTCAGTAATAAGAGTTCAACCGCTGTCTGCGAGCATCAGTTGATTCATAAATTGTTGTTTAAATGAAGCTACTTTGGAAATATTATAACATAAACGGTTATTATTACCACCAGCTGGTCTTAACTCTGTATGTTGAAAGACACGTGTGGAAATAAAATAATAATGTAAAAAGAAAATTGCACTCTTTTATAAAAAGGTACGCTGCTTGACAAAAAATGGACTTGATTGAAACTGCACTAAATTGGTACTGTTTTCTAATCAATAAAATCAGTTTTATCACATTTGTAATAATAATAATTATAATAATACTTTACTAGAGATACATTTAGCACAAAAATACATTTTTACCGTTAATAAAATAATAAAAAAGTAGTAGAAATAGAATGGAAATAAAATGAAATATACAATGTCTAACACAAGTGTATTGGTCATATGCATTACGTACGTACACGTATTATGTAAATTTTTGTGAGATCACAAACCAAATTAGATCAATCAAAACAACGATTTGTTATGCGGGATTAAGTCAATTTGTTTCTTACTTCTTCGTGCTTTTTGATTTATGATAGATATATAATAAACATTCCAAGGTGAATCAATAATTCTTTTTGAAATTTGATCATGTACATATATATATATGTATATATATAATTTGAAAATTTTGAAAACGAAATAAATACAAAAATTCAAAAACGTTCAATTAAACTGATTAAAATTAAAAGTTCAACCATTCTTAGACTTAATTTTTAATTTTTAAAAGGTATTTAAATAGCTTATTAAGGGAAGAAATACTAAAATAATTTTTCAGTTTTAAAATAATAATTTAAAAAAAAATTGTTTTTTAGTTGAGTGTTTTAATCGTTTTATATTAAGCTAATTGCATGTGACTTTGATCTAGCCAACCGTTTTACGTATAACAAAAACAATAAAAGTAATAATAATAGTAATAATAGTGATAATAATAATAATAATAATACTTATTATTAAAATAATAATAATAGTAATAATAAAAAAAGAACAATAATAAAAATAGTGATAATAATAGTAGTAGTAGTAGTAGTATTAATAAAAAAAGTAATAATAATAATAATGTTATTATTTTTCTCTAAACAAGTATTTTTAGTATTTAGAATTTCTTTTCTTTTACTTTACTCTTATTGTGCCAATTTTTTAAACACAAACCTTTCTCTCATCTAAGTAGTGTAGTTAACGTCTATATTCCTACATACATAATGTCAACATAAGTCAACATACAAAATTAAACTTCGTTTTTACAAATTTCAAGTTTGTGTCAAGAAACAGTGACACTAGAAAAATGTTTTTGACACAAATTGATAGATGATTGATGACACAATTTCATTTTATTTGTTTTTTTATTTTTATTTTTCAAAACTAAGTGACATTTGCGTAGGCATTAATTAATAAACTTGTAAATTTTCCACTCTTTAAAACAAATTAACAACATTCTAAATTTAAATTTAAGTTTACAAAATAAACAATTAGTAAGTAGAGTAGGTGTGTATGTTAGAAGCTACAGTCTGCAGTTTGTAAAGTTCAAAACCAAGTGACCTTTATCCTAGATAACTTAATTTTACTAAAAAAATAGTATTTAAGATCGATTAGTAGCTCAGTCGCTTATGTGAAACTTCAACGCAACAATAAAAACAGCACTTCTTTCATAATTTTATTATTTACATACGTTTAGGCGTTGATTGTTTGCCAATAAATAACGTCAAAGTAGTTTAATTAATTTATTAAATCATATTATTGATTTTAGATTACCAATAAATAAATTGTAATGGAAGCCCACTTAATTAAATTGTTAGCAGTGTTTAATTATTATGCCTGGAGATATATATATATATATATATATATATTAGTACTTTAAACGTTATATTAGAAACGTTTTTTAGTAGTGAAGCCGAACGTAGTGCCGACAACGGGATCCAACTTGGAGTCGAATTTTGTACTGGTAGTCTACCTCGGCCATATATTTCTCAAATCCAAAATAAATTGCATCGTTTGGATGAATAAGCGATAACGGTCAAGCTTTGCAAATCAATTTTGACAAAGTAATGTAACCAGCAAAACGGACCATATGCCTATTTAATGCAGAACAATTATCTCCTATAATCTGTACATTTCACATTGATCAGAATTACAATTCGATCTACGAAATAATAACTTTACGTGTTTTAATATATATATATATATATACAATTCGATCTACGAAATAATAACTTTACGTGTTTTAATATATATATATATATATATATATATATATATATATATATATATATATATATATATATTTTATTTTATTTTATGTTTCTACTGTGAATGCTTTACGAAAAACATCTTTCAGCAGAGGAAATTTTAGCGAAGCCAAACGTGGGCCCGCATTTTAGTGGACCGGTGGTGGGATTTGAACCCCGATGCCCACCAAGGTCCAAATTCGACCGCTGTACTGCTAGACCACCCCGTGTGCAATTTAATAAAGTATCATGGCTAATAAATGACATTCTTGTACACATCCTTCAAGACGGAAAACCCAGTTACACAGCCATCCATTTTGTCTACAATTTATGTTAGTATAACTCGAGAACGACTACATGGATAAGAGGAAACGGTACTATTGCCGGGGTGGTCTAGCGGTACAGCGCTCAAATTCGGACCTCGGTGGGCATGGGCTCAAATCCTATCACCGGCACCAAAATGCGGGCCCACGTTTGGTTTCGCTATAATGTCCACTGCTGAAAGATGTTTCTTGTAAAACATTCAAAGTAGCAAACATAAAATAAAATAAATAAAATAAATAAAATAAATAATAAATAAATCCTCCTGATCATTAGTATTGCATGTGAAGCTAATTGCCTTCTACTTATTTTTATTTACAAAGGTGTTTTTCGTAAATTTTTACCACAAATTTACTACTTTTAAGTGAATATCACTATTAAAAAAATTATTTGTTACTCATTCATCATTTTTAATAACAATGTTCAGTTATTTAAATGTGACATTTACAAAACAAAAACGTTTTACGGTTTGTTAATTTATATCTACAAAAACTTGTAATTAAATTAACACATCATTTTAATTATATCAAATTAATTATCGTAGCACGTAGACCAATTGAGTATTATTTTAATAATTGACTTAATTCATTGATAATAACACACGTGTCATTTATGCAATTTACTCTTTACATTCAAACGAATTACAAATGGAATACGTTCAATTATAAAAAAGAAAACCGTGACTAATCATTTTAATGTTGTACGCAACCTAGAAACAGATTTAATTTTTCGATTAATAATAGTGATTTGTAAGAATAGTGACAACTTACAGTATCTGGAATTTTGATCTTTTACTGAGCATGGTGCTTGAGAATAGTAATGAACGTTTCTGCACTTCGTCAATATTGCGTCATTTGATTCAAACAAAACACCGAGTTAACTTTAATTATTATTGATAACTGCTCAAATTGCTAATATGTTAAAAACACTTGATTCTGTTTACATTCACACATTAAAACCCATTTTGTGTGCACAAAAACAAGTTGTAACTTCATTAAATTTAGCGTGGACTTAACATCGCCATTCTGCGTATATGTATGTATAGTTGTTAATGCTAAGTTAATTACATTATATTACATCATATATATATACTGATTCTTTATATGTTTGTAATTGAAGAGAATATACGGAATGAATTCATCTCACAGTTTACGTCTTTTATTATTTTTGTCTGGAATTATAAAGGGAACCTCCAATGCTTTAAATTTCTAAAACGAAGATAAGCATTTTATTTGTCTAAACCTAAATGATACGTCATTATAGTGAGGTTTAAACCATCGAATTCTCAATCAAAAACCAAAAATTGCAATTACCCATAAACCTTGCAAAACAAAGTTACAGCTTCATTAAAAACGAATTGAATATTTCAAATATTTACTTCCTATTTAGAAAGCAACATTGGTGTTAATGGAATTGTAAAAATTGATTTCCAAACGGGAGTTGTAAGAAAATATTCTGAAAATTGCGCTTAATGTACCTTTTAAAATGTATCAAAACACAAAACTAAACTGCAAATGTTGAAATTGAGCGCTTCAAACTGGGATACCATTTAAATCCATTCCTTTATGGCTTATTTTAAAGCATTGTTTTAGACCTTCTAACTACGTGCTCGCACAGTAAAAACATTTGGTATTGTATTTGTTGTATACGCTACGCGATAAAAATTATAGCAGCCCTGAATGGTACTATTAATAAAAAAACAAGAAAAGTTTGAAATTTTAACTCTGATTTTTAAGAAACTATCTTTAAACAATGACTTCCTTAGTTCGGTTGCATTTGTTTTTATTTAATTAACCATACGACAAAAACCTTTAGGGTAACCAATCCTTTTTATGCATAAAACGTTGTGCTGGAAGTCAAAATAGATGTGCACTGGTTTAGTGATGAGGGACCATTTTGCGCTGTCCATATTTTTTATTGTGGAAAACAATTAGCACAAATGTAATTGGTTGCCGGTCAAGAAACCCAAAATCGATTACACGATACAAACAGCTCATTTGTGATGCAAACTCAGTAGATGTGAGATTAACGTAAAAAGTTCAAAAGAATCTGTTAAAAAAAGACTTAAAATTGTAATTTAAATTATTATTTAATAATAATAATAATGATACAGTGAAAAAGGAAGAAAAAATCATTTTACACATCCCAACTTTAAAAAAAAAACAATAAACCACTAATTGACTTCATATAGCAGTTACAAATTCCCAAAATTGTTCATAATAAAAAGCGCTTATTCGTGATGTAAAATTATCACTTGTAAAGTTTAATTGAAACGTTTGAGAAATCCTGTTTATGGTGACCTATCATTATAAACAGTAAGTTGTTGACTTATTGTTTTTACTCCTTTTACAAATGTTTTACAAAAACATTTTTGGGCAGTGGACATTTTAGTAGGGCCAAATGTGGACCCGCATTTGGTACTGGTGGTGGGATTCGAACTCATGTCCACTCAGGTTAATGTTAATCAATTTTAATTTTAATTTAAATATATTTATTATTATTATTATCATTATTATTATTTTTGTTATTATTATGATTATTGACTTAAATATTTTAATAAAAATGCAGCATTCACACACTGAAGATTTATTTTTCATTCCTAAACTACTTAATTACTCGCAAGTAGAAATGTGACCCAAATAACAAATGATTACAATTCGTAGTATTATTTAAATTGTAAAGTATTAAAACACATTTAATAGTAAAATTAAGATTTATTATTTAATACGACTTTACTATTTTATTTATTTAAAAAAATTAAATTATATATTTTCTAATTCACATAAGCAACAACTTATTTACATGAGAAATAGACAAAAGGCACAAATTGAAATTGGATTTTCGTTTAAAATAGTGCAATCCCTTGCTAGTTGTTAAAAATTGGTTTCAGTACAAAGTTTGTTTTTGCAATGTTGCAAATGTTTTCAATTTAAACCATTTTGTTAAGTCCTTTTCCAACATATCTAGACTTGGATGATTTAATAGATTCATAATTGTTAAAAAATGTTATTACCGCCATCAACATATATATATATATATATATATATTATTGAGTAAATAAAAAAATTAAATTATATATTTAAGTACCGGGGTGGTCTAGCGGATCACCGACCCTAAGTGAGGGCCCACGTTTGGCTTCGCTCAAATGTCCATGGCTAAAAAATGCTTTTAATAAAACATTCAAGGTAGTAAATAAACAATAAAATAAATTATTTTAAATAAGTCATTTTAATTGGGTATTGAGCCATGCTCAAGTTTCGCACAATCAACTGAGCCATTACTTAATTCCATGTAATGTGTAAAAAGTCTAGACAGCTATCTTGACGGTTATCGTTGTTGGACCTTTGTCTTTTCATTTTGGACGTCAAAACAATGGTAGATGATAAAACCAACCAAAGGAAAAAGAATTAAAAAAAATTCCTATTGGTCAACCTGCGTGAGTGAGTGTGAGTCACGTTGGTGCATTCTTCTATCAAAAGGGGATTGTTTGACTTTGAAAATGTATATAAGGTGGAAAAATCAATATTTACATTGCACTATACAATTTGTATTGCGTCATCGTGTAAATTTGATCACACTTTTTGAAACGTTTCCATCCCCCCAACTGACGAGTAATCACACCCACTCACACCAAAGTAACCTAACTCTTATTGGCTTCTTCTTTCGCAACTTTTTTCCTTGTTTGGTTTTATCATCTACCAAAACAATACGATTGTCAAGTACAATGAAACGTTTTTTTACTGCTTACGACGAAATGTCATTGTAGTGAACAAGATTTGTCAATTAGCTAACAAAATAATTTTTATAATCTTTTTAATTTACGGATATTTTATTTCAATTAATAAAGCACACTTTAAAGTATTTAGTACACAAATGTGGACAAGTAGTCAACTAATATTTAACAATTGTGTTAAAAACGAGTTAAAATAGCGCTTTGTACAGTTGTTTATAAATTGTTTTCTCACTGTATAGTCGGTTTTCCAAATGTAAAAAGAAAGCATTTCTTACACTTCCTTTTTTTTCCAAAATTGTTTTAAATTGCATTTAATTGAAAATGTTTTTGTTTTAAACTAAACAAAATGATGTAGAATAGGATATAATTTAGGTTTCAAAACAATTATAAAAACACTTGAAAATGTTTCAATTGTTATATTAAACGTTTTTTTTTAAACCTGATTTTATTGTATTTTAAATAATAATTAATGAACTAATTACAATTTAGGAATTTACATTTAGAAGTAGTAGATTTTGCTTAAAATTGTCAAAATTTTACGTTGATTATTAAAATTTCTTTTTGTATTTAAATGTAGTACCAATTTTTTAAATAATAATTTTTCGTATGTAAAAGTAAACAACAAAAAATATAAAAAAACCTCTTTGTCAACAATGTTAATAGACAAAAAAGACTTACATAAAAGTTATAAAGCAGTTTTGGAGTGCTATAAACGGGTAAAGCGCTAAATTCGTTACTGGTTTGAGTCCTACTAAAGGCACAAAATGTGGACCCTCTTTCATTTGTCAAAAAATGTTTACAGTAAATCATTCATTTTGGTTGGTGATGTAGTCATCTCTTCACTATTTTTTACATTTATACGGCATAGCAACCAATCGACTTGGATAAACGTAACAAATTGACTGGTAAACGGCATCCTTGTGACGTCGTTACTGTTTAAAAAGATTGACGGAGCCTCATAATATTTCGTCAGGGTTATTTCTCTTAGCCCAACGGCTACATGTGGCATATGTATACTTTAAGATACCTTTTAAGTATCCTGGGTGTATGCTCGCAACCCCCCCTCCAAAGCGGAAGCCCAGTTATACCGCTGTACACTCGAACCCTGTTGGTATTAGTTTAGATACCTAGTAGCACCTAGTTCAGGATGCACCACGTAGAGAACAAACATACAGGAATATCACCGTTATTAGAAAATGAGACTTTGTAAGCATTAATCCAATCCTCAGTATTATTATCATCCTATTTCCCGTAAAACATTTAAGTTGAAAAAACAAAATAACAAAAGAATAACTCTAAAACGAACATAAAAAGGCTAATTAAAATAAATGAAAATTCACGTTTTCACGTTTTTAAAAAATAAAAAAACGCTTGAAAACGCAACATGCTAAATTTAATGAAGTTACAAATTGTTTTTAGATTTTAATCTAAACAGATTCAAGTGTTTTTAACATATTAGCAGTTTGGGCAGTTATCAACACTAAAACAATAATTAAAGTTAACTCGGTGTTTTGTTTAAAACAAATGACGTAATATTGACAAAGTGCACAAACGTTCATTTGAGTTGCACTTTTTATTGATCCAATTAGGAATGTGTTCTTTATATGCTTGTGATTGAAGAGAATATGCGAAATGAATTCATTTCACAGTTTACGTTTTCTATTATTTTGTATTTGGAACCCAATGCTTTAAATATGGAATTGGTGCAACCAACATGAACATAAATTTACAAATTATTTTGTGTGCAATACATTGTAATTCTGTGCTAAATTGCAAACAATTTTTTAAAATTAATTTATGTTTTCGGTCGTAAAATATTTGCTTAAAAATTATAATTTATAATAATACATTGTTTGGTTTAAATATAAAAATTTAATATTTAAATAAATAAATTTCTAATTATAAAGAAAAGTACGTTTACTTTTTGCATTACTGTTGTAAAAACCAATGCCATTATTATAAAAGCAGATAAAACGCATTTACAAGGGTTTCTATGTAGAATAAAACTAACTGAATACCAGATAGGATATCTAATGTTACTGGAAAAAGGAAACCACCTCAAGTATTTGTTATCGTTGCACTGTGTACACCTTCCAAAAAACCGTAAACCGTGGATGGGGATTATTCGAGATGTTATGCGAATTTGGAATTAATAATAATAACATTTATTGTTGTTTTAGTCACATTTAAATATAAAAACGTTTATCCAAATAATTTAATTTTAAGAAAAAACAAAGTTTAAAAAAATGTCACATAATTTGACATTCTATTTTTAAAACTTTTAACGAGCAATTTTAACTAAATAATTATTGACATTTTATAATGATGACCGCTCTTAAAATTAACGTTTTTAATTATCGATTTTTTGTTTAAATGAATAATCATCACACTTTTGAAATTTGATAATTCATTCACTTATTAATTTTTAAATTATAACTGTTATTATTTGCTTTGAATTGAGTATGTGGACAGATAAAGATATTAGATTAAGAGTTAGCATAATAATAATAAATAAACAAATAGTTTAATTAAATTTAATTCAGTCATTTAATTGTGCACTCGTTAAAAGCAAATATACACATGGATATTTATAATGAAGTTAAAATTATATAATGTATTTTAATAATATAATATTTAATTTTGTAAATTCAATATCATCATAATTAGCAGCATAACCTGATCTAAACTGATGAATCAATGTTCTCCTGTAACACTTCGCACATAAATAATAAAAACATATTGTAAATTAATTTAATGTAAATAGATAAAGAAAAAAAAGAAAAAAAGTGTTGTTTATCGTTATTGTTTAGAATGTCTTACGTAAAACATCTTTCAACACAGAAATTTTAGCAAAACCGAACAGGGGTCCGCACTTAGTGGGGATTATACATACGCCTACCCAAGTTCAAATCAAGTGCTCTACCGTTACACAACCCCAGTAACGCTGATAAAACATAAATATTATAGATAATTAATAAATCACACTAGTAAAAGCATAATAACATTTATAGCACTTCAAGGTGCGTCTTACAAGTTTAACTATTTAAGACAATCGACCCCGCTAACAACAATTTTTTGACGATTTTTAAATTAATCGTTACTTCCACCATGTCACATTTTACACATTTATTTTTACAAAGTAAACAGCATCTTGAAAAAAAGATAATTTTATTTTATGCATTGAAAGTATCTAAATTACATAACTTTGAACAGAAAAAAGACGTCTTTTAGAAGACAGATTATAGAGCTGGTTGCTTAATCTAGGATGTTAAGGAATATTACCAATATTTCTTACATACATACTATATACATAATGGTCAATTAATACATGATTAACTTACTTGTACAAGTAAAATTTTAATTAAATATCCATAGTAAACATTTTCACTAATAAAGTATAACCTTCTCCACAAGTTTCTTCATTGAACATGTAATTCTAAATAAATAGTACAAAATTGTAACAAGTGGATTGAATATATTTCAAATCAAAATGCAAGCAATGAGATGTTAAAACTAATATACAAATTGCAAAGCGCATGCGTGGTTAAATCCTATTCAA
Source organism: Cardicola forsteri (assembly GCA_025895645.1). NCBI lineage: Eukaryota > Metazoa > Platyhelminthes > Trematoda > Strigeidida > Aporocotylidae > Cardicola > Cardicola forsteri. Next base: position 106,576 of record JAKXYG010001103.1, read on the forward strand.
AATTGGTTGCTCTTTTCTGATTGGATAACTCAAGTTATTGCAAGTAGCCAATAACAATTTGATATTGATTATTACTTATTATTTGTCATTGGTTTATTTCAAATTGGAAGTGTTACATTAGGAACAAATATATATTTCTAGTTTTTTTCGGTTTTATTGTAAAGAATTTGTTTAAATAAATTATTTTTTAATGTAAAATATAAAACAAAAGTAATGAAATTTTGAAAATGCTTTAAAGTATTAATGTTCTATTTGTACCTTAAATATTCATTATATATATATATATATATATATATATATATATATATATATATGTGTGTGTGTGTGCTGAAAGCTACTTCTACTAAAATATTTAAGCCAAAAACCATGAATTATATATATATATATATAGTATATATATATATATAAGTTCATATATTTTTTATATATTTTGCATATATATATATATATATATATATATATATATATATATAAAGTAAGTTTATATAAAAAATGTTTTTTATTTTGCAAAAAAGTATAAACATATATCTTTAATTTATGTTTATAAAAATTGCACAAATGTATAGAAAAGTACACAAAAATAATAATATATAAAAGAATACAGCACCTGACTTAAACCTGGGTAGGTATAAGTTTGATTCCCAGTACTGGTACTAAATGCGGGTTTCCGTTTGGCCTTGCTAAAATGTCCACTGCTAAAAGTTGTTTTCTATGGTCAATTCAAAATATTAACAATAAATAAATGCATAAATAAATAATATAATCTTACAAAAAACAGATAAATTTATAAAATTAAATAAATGTATTTTTAATTGCTTGTTACATTATCTTACAAAATAATATATTTATACTTATATATTTAATCTACTTTAATAATATTAACAAAGTTGTAGAAAAAAAATGTAAAAGGTTTTTAAATAGATTATCTTAAAAAAAGACAATAATTAATACTTCTATTTATACACTCGAGAAGGCTTTTAACATTTTGTAACAAATACATTGTATTTTTGCAAATATTTTTTACTTTGCATAAAACAAATTTAAATTGCCAAAATAAAAATATAAAATTTTGAGTTTTTGTATTTAAAAAATATATATAAAACTATAAATTATTAATCCCTTGTAACAAATAATTTTTAAGATGTATATCTGATTACAGTTGTTTTCCAATTCTTTTCTGCGAGTAGTTTTGGCAACTATGTAAACGTTTAACAAATACCTAGATCATTATCTAAACCTTAGAGCCACAGATACGCAGTTAAGTTCTAGTCACCTCGAGTATTTCGGCACAGGTTACAAAAACCTGCTACATTGTGTAGGGTCATTTGTATTACATTTAAAAAAATATAAATTTCATTTTAAAAACACGGACTGTTATTTTAGAAAATTTATTGTGCACTCTTCAAATCCTTGTTAAATATAATTGTTAATATTGAAACTGGGTTTTTTGTAAAATAAAAAGGCTTAAAATTGCTTATTAATATTTTTGAAATAACAGCGCTTGATTTTCGACATAACTGTATATTTACGCTATCTACATGTAATTAATACTATAAAATGTAAATAATATAATACACCTTTTAATTATTTTAAAAATTATTCTGTTATAGTCAGTTTTATTAGGTATTTGTTGAGAAAAAGGTCAAATTTACATTATTAAAAGGTTATTAAAAAACACAAGCCTCTTATTAGATAAAAAATAATATTAAACATATTTCTATATTAAAAAACATGTTTTTTAAAAATAAAATTAAAAATACAGTTTTTTAAAATTACTTTAAAGTTTGAATTAAAAATATTTATGATTTAAATGTTAATTAATTTTATTGTTCAAATTACATGTTCTTTTTATTGAAAAAATATTATGTACATAAATATTTAAATTGAAATAATAAAAGATTAGCAAGATGATTAAAATAGATTATTTTGCTAAATATTTGTATAACATTATAATAACGTCACAATAAGGAATATTTAAAAACAATTATTTAATTAGAAAAATTGTTATAAATGTAATTAATTGATTTTTTATATTTATCACTTTTTTTAGTTTTGGTTTACGTAAATACTATGAGGTAATTATTACATTAAAATTATATTTAATAGCAATGCCAATCTTTTATAAACTCAAATCAAATATTGATAAAATGGTAACTGTTTTTTATTGCCAGTGTTTCCAAATTATTTTAAAAATCATAAAAAGAACTAACTACATGACATTATTACAATTTGACGTAGAAATTTACTTAGACAAATTCTATGCTTGCCGCTCGAAAAACCAGCAAGAACGGTTTTGTAATGGGCAATTGAAAATGACAAAAGAAAGGTTGGGGTAGACCACAGAAAAGTTGGCTAAAAACTATTTGGGAAGATCTAATTGAAATGAGTGTTCTATGGAATCAAGCAAAACGTTTGGCAGAATGTTTAAATACTTGGAAACATTTTTTTGTCTCATGTTTTCTTTGAATTATGAGACTTTATTGTTGTTGTTGTTGTTGTTGTTTTTGCTGTAATTGTTGTCTTATTGTCCCATGCTCATTTTTTAAAGCAGAAGGGTTTTGTAATAATAATAATAATAATAATAATAATGCGATTGATAAAAATGTTTCAATCAGAAAACTGCAATTTTACGAAATTTATGTCAGGTCATCTAGTAACCTTTATGTTACTAAAATATTCAAACAACACATCTATTTCAAAATAGTTAAAAAGAAATCCAAACAATACACGCCTATTCAAATCCACAAAAGAATGTCATTGCTTAAGCTATTTCAAAATTTTCAGCTTACAAACAATCAACATGATACCAATTCAGATGCAGACGCCCACATGAACACAGGTATACAAAATGTTGCAATAAATATGGAGCAAAATATTCATTTGTTTTTTGATGCATTGAAAGAAAAGGAATTACTTTAAACGATTCGTTCATCTTTTGAAATACCTCAAAATTGACAAAATATAACTGCGATTTTTTTCATGTTTACTACTTTGAATGTTTGCTACGAGAAACGCGTCTTTCAACAGTGGACATTTTAGCAAAACCGAACGTGAGCCCGCATTTAGTAGGTCGGTGGTGAGATTCGAACCCCGATGCTCACCGCGGTCCAAATCGAGCACTGTACCGCTAGACCATTTGGTAAGTAGTTTTGTCCCATCCCATCAATAATGTACAATTATGATAATCTGTCTATCTGTCCACTATTTGCAACTACACGTGAATGTTGGAATAATAAAAATTGCAAAATATACGTCAATAATTCTAGTCTAATATCGTCTTATTTACAAATGCCCTATGTCAATTATTGGAAAGTATTCAATTTTGAATAATCTAAACGTTTATATCCATATACCAAGTACGAAGATGATATGATAGAGCACAAAATGATGGACAAATAATTCCCTAATAACATAAAAATATGTAACCAAAGTATGGCACAATTGATTGTATAAAATTGTACATTTTTATTTGGTGTTAAAGTGCCCCAATGTTATACGTAAAATCTTGTTTATCAAGTGTCACGAATTAAACTTAAAACCACACTTTACCCAGTTTTGACACTAGTGTTTCAGCTATTACTGGAGCATAGTGTAAATATTTAATTTCATTTCATGACATCATTACAATCAGACGAAGAAGATTACTCGGTCAAATTCTACGTTTACCGCCCGAAAGACCAGTAAGAAAGGTTTTGGAATGGACAATTGTAAATGGTAAAAAAAAGATTGGGGTAAACCACAGAAAACTTGGCTAAGCACTATTCGGGAAGATCTAATTGAAATGAATGTTTCATGGGCACAAGCAAAACGTTTGGCAAAATGTTTAAATACATGAAGACATTTTGCTGTCTCATATTCTCTTCGAATTACGAGACTTTGTTGTTGTTGTTTTTTGCTGTAATTGTTATTTTATTAATCCATAGTTTTAAAAAGAAGCAAAAGGTTTATAATAACAATGAAATAGGAATATAAATTTAGGGTATCACAATGTAATGCTACTGACAATTAGCGCAGTAATTAATTATACATTAATTAATATAAAAAAATTATGTAAATTACAATCAGTAATTATGTTCATACAACTTTCAAATTGGTTTTAAACAAATAATTTTGAATAAATACATAGTTTAATGTGGAGGAGCACTTTTTATCATTTAAAAAATTTTTGATAATTGTCATTTTAAATTAAGACAATTAAAAATATAATCTATGTTTAGTAGTTTTTAAGGATTTAATTGAATTTGTTCTGTTATGTAGGTAACAACACCATTTTTTAGTTTTTCCTTTTACACCGCAATGCCAGTTGCTGTGTGGTTGTATATTTGTTACTGTTTAAATGCTTTACATAGTACATTTTGTCAGTACCAGTAATTGTTCTCAAACTCCGCCTAGTTTGGATTAGAAATGATTCCATCTAGCCAGTCCCAAGCCTGGATAAAAGAGGAGAGTTTGAAAGCGCAAGGTTAGCAACCTGGCCTTTGTAAAAAAATTATAGTGCTACCGAAACAGTATAAGAGGACGCTATTCGGCAAACAACGGCAAAGTAATCGCTCGTATCTGGATGACAGAGTTACACAGATGAGTGGGTTGAGTAAAAGCCGAAAGGAAGCTCAATCTTCGATTTGCAGAATCTTCAATGCCAATGAGATTTTATTGTTTACGTTATTTTGCTGTAATTGTCTTATTGCTATGTATTTTTAAAATAAAGGGTCTTGTATAATATATAATGTATATAATATATAATTATCTCATGTTTACTCAAGTTTGAGTCTAGCGCTCCGGTACTGTAACTAAATGTGTTTCAATAAAAAATTAATAGAATTGTTTTTTATAGGTTAAGTTTTGCTACTGACACTAAATAGGACGCTGCGCTAAATATCTACACATGGTAAAATGTCTTTCTAACAAAACATTTAAATCATAGCATCAAAACGTTGATTATTTTTTCCTATTAATTTCCTTACGCACGTGTTAAATAATAATGTACTTTATTATTGCATGTTGACATACTATTAATTGAAACGAATTTAACCAAAAGGTCTAATCTACTAAACCAAATTGAGCATTTACAAAAAGTATACAAATAATTGTTGTGTAAATCAAAAGGTAGATTGTTTTTAACTAGAAATAAATAAAATTAAATAATAACGTTGCAACAATGTAGCATGTTAAATTATCTAGATAAAACAGTAACAAAAGACTTTAAATTGAATAAAATTGACAAACAGCTGTGTCAATGGTGTTTCTAAACATGATAACATTAAGAATTGTAAAAAAAACAACTATATAAAGTCTTATCAAAACATAGCAAAGGAGTGAAATCAAAGTTTAATGTTGATATATCCAGCATTCCGACTTTATAGTCACCGTAGGTCAGTAAATTGGATCGAACAGATTGCTGACAATAGAAATAATCATCAAGTAGACCACTTTTTATTAAAAAGCTTGTTTAAATTTCGAGACGTCTAGCGGTACAGCGCTCGATTTGGACCTGAGTGGGCATGAGTTCGAATTCGACCATTGGCACTAAATGTTAGCCCACGCCCGGTTTTGTTAAAATGTCCACTACTGAAAGATGCGTTTCCCATCAAAACATTCCAAGTAGTGGGATGCTAATGATCCCTGAGGATTTAGGTAATACTTATAAAGTCTCAATTTCCAATGATGGTGATATTTCTGACTGTTAATCCTTTACGTGGTGCATCCTGGACTAGGTGCCCCTAGGCATCTAGACTAATAACAGCAGGGTCGAGTGCACAGCGGTATAACTGGGCTTCCGCTACGGCGAGTGGGTGCGAACATACACCAGGATACTTAAAAGGTATCTAAATGTATACGTATAACATATGTAGCCCATGGTACAGAGAGATAACCCAGCAAAATATCAGGCGGCCTCGTCAATCTTTGCGAACAGTGGCGACGTCACAAGAATGCCGTCTACCAGCCAAAACTTTTGTTATTCTCCCACGTTTGTCTACGCTTGTCAAGCCATCGAAATCGATCGTTCTACATGTCGTATAAATATGGGAAATAATGAAGAGGTGACCCCGTCGCAATCAAAATGGGAATGAATGAAATGAAATTCCAAGTAGTAAAAATAAATAAATAATAGTAATAATAATAAATTACAATAATTTTTTTCATTTTTTAAACAGAAATTAATTTATTGTTTTTTTGGTTAAAAAATGTGGTACATTTATGTGTTCAAAAAATATTTATTTGTTTATTACTTGTTAAATATAACAACCGTATTATATATGCTATTAAACCTGGCATATGCAAGGACCTATATGGTAAAGTCCTAGTAAAAGAGTTCTCTCACTTGCTAAACCGGTAGTAACGTAGCAGCATTTGAGGACAATAGGCAATTAGAATTAATCAGATTCACTATAAATAATAAATTTACAGGTCCAAAGTCATCCACCCGTAGATCAGTGGTTTAAGGCGCTGGTCTGACACCAGATAGAGTGTGCGTTCAAGTTCATGTGAGTGTAAAACTTAAAAGGTATGCGCTGCTGATGATCCCAAATAAGGATGAAGCAGCTGTACAGTGCTCCTGGTTGACTTGAAAACCTAGTAAGTTTATTATTCAAGTGAATCTGACAATACTAATAACATTACTAAAAACATATAATCCCTTAAAACCCTTATTGTTAAATATTACTTTTGTTGTTACTACTTAAACGATTTTTTGCGGAAAACAATTTTCTGTGGTGGACATTAAAAACAAGTCAATAAGTGCCGGTAGTGGGGTTGAATTTATACTCTTGCAGGTTCAAACTGAGCACTGTATCCCAATAAACACAACACTTTTAAAAAATACACGTTTGATTTTTTACTTGTTTTAAAAAACGCAAAAAAAACGTATTAATTTTATTAAAAATGTTTTTATTAATTTAAAATTACTCAAAGTTATCCTAAACGCAACATTACTAAATTTGAATAGAACTAGTAACTTAATCTGACCTTACATTTTAATTTGGACATTTTTAAAGAACGCCAAATAAATTTAACTTTGTGTTAATAATAATGAAAAGGTTCAAACAAAAGATTGATTCTTCTATTATTACAAACAACTCATTACTAATTAAAAAAACGACTAACAGAAACACGTTTAATTGTAAAAGAAAACACAACACCTGTGCAATACAATAAAAAAACTTTTATTGCACAATGCAACGTCAAAAATAAAAAGGCTTGAATTGAACTTGAATCGAACCAAACAACTTACAAATAATGTACTTTGTAATTTTAAAACAATTATCCAGCCGATGGGTTTATTTGACCATTACGTAAGAAGACATTTATCAAATGACATATATTATTATATATTATACAAAACCCCTTTGCTTTAGAAATAAGCATAGAATAGCAATTTTAACCAAAACAACAACAACAACAACAACAACAGCAAAGTCTTGTTAACATTAAAGATTTTGTAAATCGAGATCATGAGCTTCTTTTCGGCTTTCACTCAACCCTGTCATCTGTGTAACTCTGTCATCTAGATACGTGCGATCACTTCTTTGTCGTTGTTTGCGGAATAGCGTCCTCTTGTATTGTTTCCGTAACACTATAATTTTTACAGAGGTCAGGATGCTAACGTTGCGCTTTCAACCTCTCCTCGTTTATCCAGGCTTGAGACTGGCTATATTAAATCATTTTGATCCAAACTAGGCAGGTTATTAAATGACATATTTAGCAATTATTGTCATTTACCCATTTGTTAAACGTGACTTTCTATAGTATAATAATAATAATAATAATAATAATAATAATAATAATAATAATAATAATAATAGTAACAATAATAGTAATAATCTTAATTTTTACTTATTCAATTATATTACATAATATTTATAAAAATTAAAAATATCTGGCATTGAACATTAATAGAATACATTGTTATACACTGGCTAAAATTAGTAAAATGATGATTAATTGAAAACATATTTAAAGTAATCAAGTATAAAGAGAATGTTTGATAAATTGAATAAATACTACAATTAATGAATAGAAATTTGAATGAAGTCAATAATAGGAAAATGAAGTGTCATGTTGATTTATTTATACGTGCATGATAAATACTCGATACAAACCCAATAAATTTAATTATTTATTTCCTTTGTAGTTAACAAATGAATTCAAAACATTACTAAATAAAAACAATTGCTGAATTTGTAGACAATATGGACATCACTTTACCGACATGTTTATTGAGTTATGTCGCGAGTAGAATAGAAATGTAAAATTGTGTTTATCAAACAAAAGCACGTTTTTTTTATTTTTACAATTTACTAAGTTTTCTCTATAAAACTTTGTTGTTTTTTAGAAAACTGACATCTTTCTTTCTATATTATTAGAATGACTGGATTTACACATCAACATTTTTAATTTTTTAAGCAGGTTTAAAACTGTTTGTTGAACAATAACTATATATATATATATATATATATATATATATATAGAGAGAGAGAAAGAGAGAAAGTGACATTGCTTTGTTTAAGACAGTTCTAAATTTGCGTTATATATATATATATATATATATCCGTCCCAACTTTCTACAAAACAAAATTGTATTTTTCCTTATTTTAAATTTCTTGTTGGTTTTATTAAAAATATTTTTACAGAAATATTTAAAATTAAAAATGTTAACAACATATTATAAATTATTCCATGTTTTGTTTTGCATTAAAAATGTTAAAATTGAGAAAAAGTTATAAATTATTTATTAATTATAATAATTAAGAAATTACTAATTTATGCACTTAAAATTACTTTTTTTAATAATTTTAAATTTTGTGATGCTATGGTTTTTATGCACAAAATTTAATAATAAAAATTAGACACTAAAATTAAAAATACATATTTTCTGTAAATAAATAAATCATTTTTTATAAATAAATTATTTTATTGATAAATATATATTTTTTACATAATTTGTTTTAATATATAAAAATGAAGCATGTAGTTAACTACATTTTAAGTTTAGCTAGTTAAAAGCTGAAATTAAACCAATAATATCAATTCAAAAAAGCTGGCTTTTACTAACATTTATTAACTTTTATTAAAAAATTAAATTAAAATTGATATGTTTATAAAAATTTCAAAAATAAACTAAATGCATTTTGTTAAAGAAATATCAAAATAATATTGCTTCTTTTTAAATTATATAAAACTGATACTATATTTTTTTCTTTGGTTAAAATATCTATTGTCCAACTTAAAACAATGAAATACGACAAATCAGTCTCTCTTAGTGAAAAGCAAGAAAAAAACCAAAATTTAATATTTTAATTACAAAAGAGACAGTTCAGCAAGTAAATAACATGCACAATTGCACAATTAATGGTACTAATTAAATGTTATGTATGAATATATCTCTACTAACTTATTATATTAATAAATATAGTAACGCAAAATAGACGGTTTAAATAGCAACATGGTACCACAATACGACGACACATTCTTGTAAAAACGAAAGTTAAACTAATAAACAATTATGTTGGTTCTATGTTGCAGTCTTGTTGCAATGTTGCATATGTTTTCTATTAGGTCAAGATCGATAAACGAAAAAGAACAAATTTTAATAGAAATTATAGTACCTACTAAAAATCTAACAAACAGCTGCAATTATTGTATACTAAAGCGACATTGTACAAATTAATCGAAGAATTTTATTTTATTAAGAATTGTCCGATTCACTTGAACAATAACTCCAATTGGATTTAAGTCAACAATGCTTAATTTGAATATCACCAGTGCATACCTATCGCGTTTTACACAAACATAAACTTGAACCCACGTTCTATCTCGTATCAGGCCAGCGCCTTTAACCACTGAGCTGCAGGTACGTTCAACTCGATCCTGTATATTTATTATTTATAGCATATTAAATCTGGTTAATTCTAATTTAATGTTTTCAAATGTTGCTACTCTACTAGCGGTTTAGTAAATGAGTGAACCCCATCACTAGTTTTGCAGACGTAATACCTACACGTCGGTTACAAAGAGGCTATTTCAGCAAGTAAATAATAAGCACAATTGCACTTAGTGACTACAAAAAAACCAAATTATCGCACATAATAGAAACATGGCAATAAACGTTGGCACAAATGTAGATTCAGGTATATTGATATATTGCAAATATTAATCCCCAATTATGGCATAAAATTAAATGCTACGGTCCAACTAATACGTTTTGAAACATCAAGGTCACTTTTTCAATTTAATTGAACAGTGAAAAACATTTATAAAATTGTAAAAAATGGTCTGTGACTACCAATATGTCCGTAATTAAATTAATTTTAAATTTGTTGCAAAATATTTTTTAAATAAATAATTTTTAATTATATATGTTTTGACATTTTCATTAGAGCAAGTTTAGTTGATTTTGTGTTTACAAAAATAAAACATTAGAAGTATATTTTAGAATGGCAAAATAAGGCAATTCTTTTAGAATGAATCAATTTTGATTCGCAGTAAATAAAACACGAACGTGAAAGAATTAATATTTTCATATTACAATGAGGGTAATGTAATGTAAATAAAAAAATATTTTACAGACTTAAAATTGTAAACAATTTCACGTTCCAAATATCAAATTGGTTTTATGAATAGTACAAAATATTAGTTACATATAAATGATCATAATCACTTTAGACAGTTGTACTTTATATTAAAATGCAACAATATATTTAAGTTACAATTCAATCTGCGTATGGCAGAGTTACGTTTGTTTATAAAAATAATAATCTGTGTTATAAATTTACAAAATTAATTTAATTTCACTTAAATTTGTTTGTTTACACATTACATTGATTTAACCACAACATGGGCTAAAATAAAAATACATTTGAAGATCATCAGTTAATAGTTCCAATGTAAATAATATTTAATTACATTTTGTACAATAAAGCAAATATGTAGAAGCATATTTAAGTCACACAATTATTTGTTTAAATCAACGTTTTGTTAAAATTTAAATTACTTTAAACTCTATTAGCATTTCAGCCAAAAGCATACCAAAACACCTAAGCCGAGTGATTACAGACACCAACAGTTATATTATCCACTAGTATGCTCCGCCTAGTTTTGGATCAGAAATGATTTAATTAACCAGTCCCAAGCCTGGATAAAGAGGTTCAGGCGCAAGGTTAGCAACCTGGCCTCTGTAAAAAATTTATACTGCTACAGAAACACCAAGAGGACGCCATTCCGGCAAACAGCGCCAAAAAAGTGATCGCGGGTATCTCGATGACAGAGTTACACAAATGACAGGGTTGAGTTAAAGCCGAAAAGAAGCTCAATCTTCGATTTGAAGAATCTTTAATGCCAAAACCTTAACCAGTGTTGGAACATGGAATGTGCGCACACTTTTTCGTATTGGACAGTTAGAACAAGTCCTTTGAGAAATGAAAAAATACAATTTAGATATTTGGGTATTAGCGAAATGCGATGGAAAGGCCAAGGTCATTTCAAGAATGGAGATAGATTAATTTTATATTCTGGACATGAAGGACATCATATTTATGGAGTTGGTATAATGCTGAGTAAAAATGCTGCTAAAGCTATGATTGGATGGAAGCCTGTGAGCGATTGTATCATTTCAGCCAGCTTCAACACCAGATTCGCAAAAGTAACAATTGTGCAAGTCTATGCCCCACTGAGGCTACTGAGGAGAACAAAAAAGATATATTCTATGATCAATCACAAAGATTGTTGGATGATGTGCCAAGAAGACACATCAAAATATTAATCGGTGATTTCAATGTGAAATTGAACAAATACAGATCTGAGTACTTCTCAAATGTTGGACCACATGGCTATGCTGATAGCATAAATGAATGATAATGGTTATAGGTTGTTGACGCTAAACAGTCATTGTGGAATGAGCGTTGGCAACACTTTTTTCGCTCACAAAAATATATACAAGACAACGTGGGTTTCTCCAGACGGAAAAACAACAAACGAGATTGACTACATTTGTATTAGCAGAAAATGGCAATCTTCATTGCAGGATGTACGTGCATATCGCGGTGCAGATGTTGGTTCTGATCACAATCTTGTTGGAAAATTTCGTTTAAAACTAAAGACAATAGAAACCACAAAAACATTACATCCATTTTCGTGTGAGAAACTTAAACAATCAAATATCTCAAATCAATTTTAGAATTCCTTAAAAAATACATTTCAAAATCAGAAAAAGGTAGAAAAGTCTAATGATCAATGAAAATTGTTTTATAAAACAATTACAAACTGTGCAGCAAATGTGTTAGGTAAAAGATGTCACTCTACAAAAAAACAATAGATTTTATCAGTCTCCTGGAATTTAATTGATCTCAGAAAAAAAACAAAATTAGAAAGAGATCAATTTAACAATCCTGTTATTTGGAAAATAGTTGATAATAAATATAGAACTTTAGATAAACAGGTTAAAAAAAACTGCCGCAAAAATAAGAATTATTGGTTAAAAAACAGATTTAGAGAAGCAGATAAGACAGCAGCAAAAATGATTCCAAGACTCTGTATACAATTGTAAAACAATTGTCGGAAATTAGAAACAACACCGATATTCCAATCAAAGGAAAAAATGGTCGTTTACTTTTAACAAATGATGAGCAATTATCTAGATGGGTAGAACATTTTTAAAAAATACTTAATTAGCATATGCCAAATACTCTTATAGATTTTGATAATAATAATGATATGAATGCTGACTCAAAATCGGAACGTGTATTGACTGATATTTCTATAACAAATGACTATTACAGTGCAAAGAGGAAAATTAACGTCGACTTCAAACCAGTCTTCTTAAAATGTTCAAAAACGCAGAAATGAATATTGCTTCAAGTAGCTTATCATTTATTAATATTATATGTATATCGAACAGATTAAATGATTGGCGGCAAGGAGGCGATTTTATATTTGTAAAAAAGCTCTGATATTAACAATATTTTTGAGTCTTTATTGTGTTCCTAGTGAACGTAATCATTTAATCGTTGTGTGATGTGATAACATCTTTAAAACAACAACAAGTTTCAGAGAAACATATGAATGGGCATATATGGCGTATATTGATAAAAAGTTAGAATCAACATCTTCAAGTGATAGTATTCCAGAATTTACAAAGCATAATTTAATTAATTGATGATGTGAGACATATTGATTTGAAGTGCAATTTAAATATTATGAATATGTATATTACATATATATTATGTTGTCACGAACACATCGGATGTTTTGTCACATTTTTGTTTCTTCAGTGTATTCAATTTTATTAAACTTAATCATGAATATTCTATTTGCAGGTATTAATAGAACAAGGCGATTAACAAGTTGGTTACAGAAATATATTGTTCTATAGGTGACTCCAGAAGTTGTTCAAAAATAAAGTGGCAATATCAGTGATCAGTTCTTGTGATAAACTTACAAGTTATTGATTTAAAATAAAGAAATGTATACGCCGTCAACAATATGATTTACTGATGGATCAATGGACAATATCAATTTTAATGGTTATTTATGCTCATGAACATCATTAAGTAAGTGAAAAAACCAGGACAGATGGTATGAATGGGTTAGAAGAGGCAATATCAGTCTTCAATGAATAAATCAATATGATCTAAGATTAAACCAGACGATGATATTTTTCATGCAGGTGCAAGTAATTTAAAATTCTCGGTAGGATAAGACAATCAATTGAAATTGTGAAAGAGTGATGGTAGCTCCACATCTTCAATTAAATAAAAATTAGTAGATTAAAATTCTGTTTACCGAAAATATAAGACGATAGGTTGAATGATATAGATGCATCAAAGAGTTGACAAAATACATTTATTTGAATATGAGGATATTTTAACAATTTATTTATGAATTAATGGAAAAGATGTTATTGGGACGTAATTAATTCATGATACAAAGCTTTGGTGATTTTATTGCCAGTATTGTCTTATTACATACTTACTTTTTAACAAAAGTTTTGTAATAATATGCATATCATCATCATATATGTGATTTATGATAATTTTAAAAAAATCTAAAACTTCTTTAATTCAACAATTTTGGTAGTTATCCTGTTTTATACTAGAACAGTTAATATTGACATAAATATGTTTAATAACAGCATATATTGACTAAGGTTATAATTGTATTTTATTCATTATTCAATATAATAAAATGCATAATTAAACCAAATTTATTTTTTAAGTTATACGGTTGCTAGAATTGTTTTACTTAAATAGCCGCATTTTTGAATACATTTCTTGACGGTTTGTTGTATATATATTTTGCACAACGTTTTTTTAATAAATAATTTTTACTTCTATACCATGTAATGTTTTCAAAATACATTAAAAAATTGAAACATTTATCGCAGTAATACTTTGTAATGAACATCGTCATTAATATAGAAAAAATTATTTTGGAACAAGTAAGCTATGTATAAGCTACTTGGACAAACTCAATTGCAGTAAATATCACTCAGGATTAAATGTAAACTTTGTAATGTATACCATCTACATACAATATCCATATTACTCAAAGCTTATTAAAAATGTTATTTCCAATTATAGGAATTACAAACTATAGATTAATTATCAACCCTCCTACACATCACAAGTGTGCAAATGGCTTATTGGAAATTATTATTTTCATCACGATGGTGGTGTTCATTAGGAGTACAGGCTGAACTCGAACATGGGTAAGCATGGGTTCGATTCCCACCACCGGAACTAAATGCCAGTCTAAGTTTGATTTTTATAAAAATGTCTACTTTTAAAGATGTTTCTTTAAAGTAGAATAAATAAAGATTAAAATAACGGAACAAGTAATTTAAATGTCTATCTCAGCAAAGTGGAACCTACATTGGATGCTTCGTTTAATCACCTCAAATGTCACCCAATATTTCACTATTAAACAAATCATTTATCTCACTTTTTATATGAAATATTATTTTAAAAATAAAAAAAAATGAATTGCATAACCAACATTCAATTTCAATTTTTTAAGTTTGAAATTGTGTTGATTAATCATTTGTTGATGTGAAAGGAAAGTTGCAACTGCACGATGACAATAATTTTTATTTGTTTATTTAGTCAACGTGTGTGCGATTATTTTGTTTTAAATTGTTTGTACTGATAAATAAAACATGTATACAGTTAATTGTTGTTTTATTTTGTAATTAAAATGTTTCATTTAATGCGTGTAAGCGATAAATTACAGTTGCTATAAAATTTATTTATTTATCTCGTTAAGTTGTAGATATTTTAGAAACTAGTGAACTTAACTTGATTTGATAATGACTAATGGGGACGGAAGTTAAATAATTATAGGCTGATGTGTGTTAAGAAATGTCTTGTAATTTGGAATATTTTTAAGTTACATTATTATTATTATTATTATTAATAGTAGTACAATCTAATTTTGTTATTTTATTTTAAAATAATTTTGTCTTTCTTTCAAAAGCAATTTTGCAATGAGGCTAACTACTCCAACAGTGTACAACTTTTAGCCGTTCATTTAAATATACTGTGATGCATTTTGGAGAATTGTCAATTGTGTTAGAATAAAATTAATTTTTTTTATAAAAAGTCTTTTAAAATCGCGTATTTTTGTTACTTTTTAATTAAGATATATTAATAAATAAATAAATAAATAAATAATAATTATAATACAGTTTAATTTTATTAGTTTATTTTAATTGGCGAGCACTTGGGATAAACATTTTATTCACATTTTATTGCTTCATTTACTTAATTTTTAATTAAAGACAATAATTAAATGCAATTAAAATTCCAAGTAAAATTATTCTAAGTCATGTTGTTGCATCCAATAGTTATGTTTTAAAAAAAATGCAGTTTACTTATTGACTGTATTATACATTGCTGATTAAGTAAACACTTCCAATATATCAATTAAATTTGAATTGTAAAAATTTGATTGTTGTACGAATAATTATTTAATTTATTTTTAAACAAAATTTTAATTTTTACAAAAATTGTTTTTTTGCTACATTAAAATTGATTGATGTACTATTTAACAAAATATTTGGTTTTAGAATTGTCAGATTTACTTAAATAATAAATCCACTTGATTTTAAGTCAACTAGGATTACTGTACAACTGTTTCATCCTTATTTCAAATTATCAGTAGTGCATACCTTTCTAGTTTTAAATACATATGAATTTGAACCCACGCCCTATCTGGTGTCAGGCCAGCGCCTTTAACCACTGACCTACGGGTGGTTAAATTTGACCTTGTAAATGTATTATTTATAGTAAATCAGATTAATTCTAATTGCTTAGTGCCCTCAAATGCTGCTACGTTACTATCAGTTAGGTAGGTAAAAAAAACCCTTTTACCAGGACTTTACTATATAGGTCCTTGAATACTACCTGGTTTAATAGCCTTATATGGCACAATACGGTTAAATTTATTAATGGGTTTTTAGAAGATTATTTTTATTTTATAATCGTCAAATTTACTTATATGATAAATCCACTTAGTTTTTGAGTCAATCAGCAGCGTTGTATAGCTGCTTCATTCTTATTTAGAATCATCAGCAACTCATACCTTTCATGTGGTTTAAGGCTCTGGCCTGACACTAGATCAAGTGTGGGTTTATTGGGCCCACGTTCGAATTTGCTAAAATGTCCACTGCCGAAAGATGTTTTCTATAAAATATTTAAAATTGTAAAAAAATTAAAAATTAAAAAAAGTTAAAAATATTTGGTTGCTGTTGATTGAACGTTTCATGGAAATTATTTTTAGCAACCTGGCTTTTGTAAACAAAAACTTTATATTGCTAAAGAAAAAATAATTTTGTTCATTTTCATTTTGATTGGTAATATAATCACTTTTTTATTATTTTCTATGTATATATGGCATATAAAACAATCAACTTCGATAGCTTAATAGGCGTAACAAACGTGAAGGAATAACAAAGTTTCTGGGCTGGTAGACGGCATCCTTGTGACGTCGCCACTGTTCGCAAAGATTGACGAGGCCGCGTGATTTTTTGTCAGGATTATCTCCCTTAGCCCGGTATGCGTATACCTTAAAACAAATTTTAAATACTCTTTTAAGTACCCACCCATTGTAGAAGAAGCCCAGTTATACCGCTGTGCACTCGGTCTCTGCTGTTATTAGTCTAGATGCCTGTTGGCACCTAGTCCAGGATGCACCACGTAGAGGACAAACAGTCAGGAATATCACCATCTTTGGAAATTGAGACTTTACAAATATTACTCAAATCCTTAGAATTATTAGCATTCCAGAAACAATAAAAAGATGCAATTTTGGTAAAAAAGTAATAGCCCGACCCAATAGGAAGCTCAATCTTTGTTTTACAGTCAACTTTTACGTTTAGCGTCCAAAAATCTAGCAAGAAAGGTTTTGGAATAAACAATTGGTAATAACAAAAGAAAAGTTGAAAAATTGCAGGAAACGTGGCATAGGAACATTCAGAAAGATCTGCTTGAAATGAATATTTTATAGGATTAAACAAATAATTTGGTAAAATGTTGGAATTATTTTGTTGTCCCATTTTCTTTTCAAATTATAAGACTTTGTTTTTGTCATTTTTGCTGTCATTGTTATTTTGTTGCTCCCACACTTATTTTTAAGACAAAAGGGTTTGATATATATATATATATATATATATATAGGGTTTGATATATATATATATATATATATATATATATATATAAAAGAGAGAGAGTTGTAAACTGTAGTTTTATTTTTTTTATAACTTAACTTTTATCAAATTTATAAATGTAAGAAATAGTGTGGTAATTGTGACACAATCACTTCTGTTATTTCTCAAAAAATTGTTTCTCATATTTTATATTCAAAGATAACCTCATATACACAATACATGTGTAAAAGCAATAAAATTATTTGTTTAACAAATGGCATCTTCTAATAGTGTAGATGAAAAACAGTAGCATTTTATTGAACAAAAAATTTAGTACTTACAGTCACATCAAATTAGTTAATAACATACACTTTGAGCAAATAATGATAGCAATGATAATAATAATAATAATAATAGTAATAATGATAAGATTAATAATAATAATCATTATTATAATGATAGTAATAATAATAAATAATAACAATGATATTAATAATAATAATAGTAATAACAATAATAACAATAATGATAAGGTTATTAATAATAATAGCAATATTAATAACAATAAATAATAATAATAATATTTTTTATTTTTCTATTTTTATTATTTTTTTATGTTTGCTACTTTGTATGATTTACGAGAAACATTTTTCAGCAGTGGACATATTAGCGATGCCGAACGTGATGGGATTTGAACCCATGTTCACCGAGGTCCGAATTCGATCGGTGTACCGTTAAACCACCACGGCAATAATAATGATTATATTATTATTAATATTAATAACAATAATAATAATATTAATAATAGTAATGATAATAATAATAATAATAATAATGAAAGTAATAATAAATAATAATGATAATATTAGTAATAATAATAGTAATAATAATAATAATAATAATGATAATAATAATAATTGTTACTATTATTATTATTATTATTATTATTATTATTATTATTATTATTATTAATATTATTATTATTATTATTATAAAATTTTTTTGTTCTAAGGAGCATAGGACAAAAAGATTACAACAGTAGGAAAGAAACCCAATCGCCAAAATTATTATCTGATTTTATGTGACATTTATATTAAATAGATCTTTCCAGAGGATTTTTAATAAAAACGTTTTACCTGTCTACCCCAACGTTTCTTTTACCATTTTAATCGTCTATTCCAAAACCGTTCTTGTTGTATGTTATATGTGAATAAAACTTTGTATACTCAATAAATTTAATAAACAGTATTCTAGAAGTACTTTAAATATTACCTAGCGCGATTACGTATTAAATAATAAAATCATGAAAAAAGCTAATTTTCATTTACTGCATTAGAAAAAGAAAATTACTTGATTAAATTGTACGTTTATTGTCCAAAAGATCAGCAAGAACGATTTTGGAATAGACAATTAAAAATGGTAAAAGTAAAGTTGACTAAGAACTATTTGAAAGGATTTAATTAAGATGATTGTTTTATGGGATCAAACAAAACGTTTGGAAAAATAATGTTGTTGTTTTGCTTTAATTGTTATTTTATTGCCCTATGCTTATTTTTAATAATAATAATAAATATATTAATAGCTCATGTTTTATTTTACATTGTTAACTGGACGTTATCTAAACGTTTAAACGTAGTAAAACTTTAAAAATATTAACTGTATTTTGTTCACGTATGCATTGTGTTTACACTACATACATGTATGTACATAAGGATGTTTTCATGTATATGTAAATAATGTTTACATAGATTTTTATCAAGCTTGTACAAATAAAAATTTTACAAAGAAATTAATTTTTTATTAAAACTATCGAGTAAATACAAATTTTTTTATTTATGACATTTACTTCTATAAGTAAATAACATTTATTTTTGGATTTTCAATTATTATTGTCATACAAATGTCTTAATTTATCCTTGTTTTTATCCAAATAGTAGTTATGATAGAGTCATGCTTGAGGCACATTGCTAATATCCTTATTATAACTGCACAAAAATAGTTATTTTTCCAATAAATTGAACCCTTTTTTAATAGTGTAGTAGCAAATTGTACTGTTGGCTTGTGTAGAAACGAAAAGAAAAACAGTTGTTGTTTTTTTAGCCTTCTTGTGTAAAAATAATATGTTCTTTGCCAAAAACCAGCAGGGAAAAACAGTAGCTCTACCGCAAAAAACAGGTCAAAATATATCCAAAGTTCGGATAGAAATAAACAAATTCAATGTAAATTCAAGTAAACACCACTTTGATTTTGCATTATATTTGAATTTTAGAATATTAGAATCTATTTATAATTCCAACTTTAAAAATATTCAAATGATTCAATTTATTTGATAATTATTATATTTAGTTTAAGCCAACCCAAAAAACTGTACAGTTGTTGCATTCTTGTTCGGAATTATTGTTTTTGTTCATTTTTTAAGTCTCACACAAGTTTAAACCTATAACTTCTGAAATTTTAAAAGGAATTTATACTTACTAATCCACAGGTAACTAATACTAATCTTGTAAATTTATTAATTATACAAAATTTTAAATCAATACCAGTGTTATGCATTGCTGACGCTAACATAAAAGTAAATAATCTACTTTACAAGGTTTTCCACAAAGATCCATCATTCAAACATAGTCATGCAATCAAAGTGCATTCAAAGTACAATCAAAGAAATATAACTGACAAACCAATAAAAATGTGACATATGTTTAATTAAATGAAAAACCAATATCATCTAAGTTATTTATTTATTTATGTTATTTATGTTTACTACTTTAAATGTTTTGCGAGAAACATCTTTCAGCAGTGGACAATTAGCGAAACCAAACGTGGGGGCCCGCATTTAGTGCCGGTGGTGGGATTCGAACCCATGTCCACCGAGGTCCGAATTCGAGCGCTGTACCGCTAGACCACCTCGGCACACGTTAATCAACTGTACGGTCATAACTGTAAAATATTACAAATAAGATAATTCAATTGTTTTCCTATCTCCAACAATTGGATCTGTTTCAAAATGATAATTTTTTGCAATAATTAAAATGTTGAAACTTGTCAACTAGATTGAATCTGGGTTGGCCTAGTGGTACATGGGCTAAACTCAAAGATGGATAAGCATGGCTTTATTTATTACTTATTACAAAACCCCTTTGCTTTAAAACATGAGCATAGGGCAATATAACAACAATAACAGGTCTAGCGGTACAGCGCTCGAATTCGGACCTCGGTGGACATGGGTTCAAATCCCATTGCCGGCACTAAAATGCGGGCCCACGTTTGGCTTCGCTAATTGTCCACTGCTGAAAGATGTTTCTTGTGCAAACATTTAAAGTAGCAAACATAAAATAAACATAAATAAAATAAATTCAAAGAGAACATGAGGCAACAAAACGTTTCCATGTATTTGAACATTTTGCCAAACGTCTTATCGTTTTCGTAGCAGTATAAATGTTTTACAGGTTGCTAACCTTGCGCGCTCTAACCCTCCCCCTTGGAACTGGCTAGATTAAATCATTTCTGATCCAAATTAAGCGGAGTTATTTGCAATCTTCTTCCCTTGTTTAACTTTAATAAACCGATAGAGTTTATGTCAACGTTGTTGTTAATGATCTTGTTGTTATTATTACTGTTATTATTATCAATATTCCTATTCTTTTCTAATGCTTATTATTACTATTACTATTAATTGTGTTAAAATTAAAATTAATATTATACTTTGTACCATTATTATTAATATTATTACTATTACTATTACTATGATTATTATTATTAATAAACGTCTTTAAGTCATTGAGCAAATAAACTAAAGTTTGGATAAAAATAATTATTTATAAATAGCTTTTGAAAAAGAAATAATTATTTTTAGTTTATAGAAAAAAAGAATATAATTTACACGTCATTACAAATGTTTATTTAATTAATACGGTACAAAAATCTTATTCACAATTGAATAAATAATGATTGCGTGTAGCAATCAAACACAATGGCATAGTATTGGACTTAAAATGTCCGAAAAACTTGTATTTTGTAATACTATTTGAAGTAAATGATAAACGTTTTTCCTTGATTTGATCAAGTTTATTATTTATCAATTTATGCAATTGAATTTATGTATTATCAAAATTAGAATAATGTTGGCCTTTCTATTGCAATTTTTAAAATTACAATCCAACGTAGTTAACTGTGTAAATAATAATTGATGGAACGCAAAATAAAAGGTAGTTTGTTCCAGTTCATATTGGTTCCATTGAGAAAAAGGAATGACAATAGCGATTATCATTGGATAAATAAATAATTTAAAAAAAACAACAGAATTGACACAGACATGTTTATTTGTCAAAATATGTTTGCGGTACAGCACGCAAGTAGTAATGAATAGGTTTGGACGACATTATATAATTGTTTGTCTTCGTTTTTACTAAAGTCAATTTAATATTGTTTTCATTTTCGAATGTTCTTCTAATTTATTGATTTAAAAACACCATTTTTCTTATTTTATTTTTAAAAATTTTATGTTTATTACTTTGAATGTTTTAGAAGAAACATCTTTCATTTAAGTGCTGGTAGTGGGATTTGAACTCATGTCTACCGAGGTCCAAATTCGAGCACTGTACCGCTAGACCACCCCGGCACAAATGAAAATAAATAATAATAATAATAATAATAATAAAATTCTTGATCAGAAGACCACATCTAAATAATGTTCACATATAGCAAAGCCATCAACATAAAGGCCCGCATTTAGTCCCGTTAACTGGTTAAACTGGAACCCAGGTGTGAGTTAAGGCCTTAGTTACATCTGTGATATTACCAGAGTTATTATTATTATTAACAATAATAACACTAATATTGTTTTCATTTATATTTATATTTTTATTATATGTTTGTTAATTCTACCGTAGCTAGCGCAAAGTCTGGTTATAAAAAAAGGAAAATTGAGCACAAAATTAGCAGCTGGGTCTCTGTAAAAATTAAATGTTGTTAAAGAAAAAACACTCAAAAAAACCCGTGAGGAAACAAAATATAAAACAATTTTGGTGTTGTATGTTATCCAAACCGATAAAGTTTATGCTTAAGTATATATTAATAATGAAAATGTATTTTACGCTAAATGTATCTCTGGTAAGATATTAAAACTTAATAATAATAATGATAATAATAATAATAACAATATTATTGTTATTATTATAAACATTATTGATATTTTTATTCTTTTATAATAATAATTATTACTGTTACTATTAATAGTGTATCGGTACAGCGCTCGATTTCGACCTGGATAAGCATGGGTTCGAATCCCACCATCGATCCACTACATGCGGGCCCACGTTTGACTTTACTTAAATGTCTATTGCTGAAAGATGTTTCTTGTAAAACATTCAAAGTAACAAACATAAATAACATAAATAAATAAATATTAAAATTAAAATTAATATCCTACTTTGTATTATTATTACTATTAATAATAAATACTATCATGATTGTTTTTTTATTATTATCATCATGATTGGACGTGCTTAAGTCATTGAACTAAAAAAACCAAAGTTTGAAAAAAGGTTTTTATTTGTAAATTGGTTTTGGAACAGAAATAATCAATTTTTTTTTTGTTTTAAAAATTTATAATTTAAACGTCACTGGAAATGTTTATTTAATTAATATGATACAAAATTCCAATTTACAATTGAATTCATAATAATTGCGTGTACCAATTCCAAGTTGAAGTAAATAAACGTTTTACTTTGATTTTACAAAGTTTATTATTTATTAATTTATGTAAACAAATTTGTGTTATAATACAATTTTCAAGTTTGTAAAATATTGAAGTACTACCAAAATGTTTAAAATATACATTTGTTTAAATTTATGCCTTATCAAAATTAGAATAATCTTGACCTTTTTATAACAATTTTTAATTACAATGTACACAATCATTGATGGAACGCAAAATAAAAAGTAGTTTGTTCCAGTTTATATTGGTTTTATTAAGAAAAGAACAACACGATGGACAATTTGTCAAAATGCATTACAACATGTAAAACGAACCGCTAGAAGTTATACACAGTTAGAGTCGTTAACCTCTTTGCAAATATTTTTAGAAAGAAATACAAAATTATTTTAAAATAAATTAATAAAATCAAAATAAAGTAGTAAAATTGTATTGTATTATTATTATTATTATTATTAATAGTAATAATAACCCCACCTAGTTTGAACCAGAAATGATTCAATCTAGTCAGTCCCAAGCCTGGACAAAGGAGGAGGGTTAGCAACCTGGCATTTGTAAAAAACTTATACTGCTAAGAAAACAATAAGAGGACGCCATTCTGACAAACAACGCAAAAAAGTTATTGTCTGGAAGCTCAAGCTTCGATTTGTAGAATGTTTAATGCCAGTAAAACTTTGTTGTTGTTGTTCTTTTGTTGTAATTGTTGTCTTATCGCCCTGTGCTTATTTTTAAAGTAAAAGGGTTTTGTATAATATACATAATAATATAATTTATGTATATATATATATATATATATTAATAATAATAATAATAATAATGTAACTGTAAAAAAATATTCCAAATTACAAGACATTTCTTAACACACATCAGCCTATAATTATTTAACTTCCGTCCCCATTAGTTATTATCAAATCAACTTAAGTTCACTAGTTTCTAAAATATCTACAACTCAACGATATAAATAAATAAATTTTATAGCAACTGTAATTTATCGCTCACACGCATTAAATGAAATATTTTAATTACAAAATAAAACAACAATTAACTGTATACATGTTTGATTTATCAGTACAAACAATTTTCAAAACAAAATAATCGCACACACGTTGACTAAATAAACAAATAAAAATTATTGTCATTTCGTGCAGTTGCAACTTTCCTTTCTCACATCAACAAAAATTGATTAAATCAACACAATTTCAAACTTAAAAATGGAAATTGAATGTTGGTTATGCAATTCATTTTTTTATTTTTAAAATAATATTTCAGTATAAAAAGTGAGATAAATTAGATTTGTTTAATAGTGAAATATTGGGTGACATTTGAGGTGATTAAACGAAGCATCCAATGTAGGTTCCAATTTTGCCGAGATAGACATTTAAATTACTTGTTCCGTTATTTTTAATCTTTATTTATTCTACTTTAAAGAAACATCTTTTAAAAGTAGACATTTTCATAAAATCAAACTTAGACCGGCATTTAGTTCCGGTGGTGGCAATCGAACCCATGCTTACCCATGTTCGAGTTCAGCTCTGTACTCCTAATGAACACCACCATCGTGATGAAAATAATAATTTCCAATAAGCCATTTACACACTTGTGATGTGTAGAAGGGTTGATAATTGATCGGAGAAGTTTGTAATTCCTATAATTGGAAATAACATTTTTAATAAGCTTTGAGTAATATGGATATTGTATGTAGATGGTATACATTACAAAGTTTACATTTAATCCTGAGTGATATTTACTGCAATTGAGTTTGTCCAAGTAGCTTATACATAGCTTACTTGTTCCAAAATAATTTTTTCTATATTAATGACGATGTTCATTACAAAGTATTACTGCGATAAATGTTTCAATTTTTTAATGTATTTTGAAAACATTACATGGTATAGAAGTAAAAATTATTTATTAAAAAAACGTTGTGCAAAATATATATACAACAAACCGTCAAGAAATGTATTCAAAAATGCGGCTATTTAAGTAAAACAATTCTAGCAACCGTATAACTTAAAAAATAAATTTGGTTTAATTATGCATTTTATTATATTGAATAATGAATAAAATACAATTATAACCTTAGTCAATATATGCTGTTATTAAACATATTTATGTCAAATGTTACTTGTTCATAGTATAAAATTGAGAATAATAATTAACATAAAATGTAACAAAATGCCAAATGTATCCAATTGTTAGAAATGCTAAATTGATTTCTCTTGCAAAATTTACTACAAACTAGTGGATAATAAATGCAACTGTTGGTGTCTGTAATCACTTGGCTTAGGTGTTTTGGTATGCTTTTGGCTGAAATGCTAATAGAGTTTAATGTAACTCTGTTATCGAGATACGCGCGATTACTTCCTTGCCACTGTTTACCGGAATGGCGTCCTCTTATTGTTTCCGTAGTAGTATAATTTTTTTACAGAG
Source organism: Cardicola forsteri (assembly GCA_025895645.1). NCBI lineage: Eukaryota > Metazoa > Platyhelminthes > Trematoda > Strigeidida > Aporocotylidae > Cardicola > Cardicola forsteri. Next base: position 132,354 of record JAKXYG010001103.1, read on the forward strand.
GCCAGGTTGCTAACATCCTCCTTTATCCAGGCTTGGGACTGGTTAGATTAAATCATTTCTGATCCAAAACTAGGCGGAGTTACAAACTAGTGGATAATAAATGCAACTGCTGGTGTCTGTAATCACTTGGCTTAGGTGTTTTGGTATGCTTTTGGCTGAAATGCTAATAGAGTTTAAAGTAATTTAAATTTTAACAAAACGTTGATTTAAACAAATAATTGTGTGACTTAAATATGCTTCTACATATTTGCTTTATTGTACAAAATGTAATTAAATATTATTTACATTGGAACTATTAACTGATGATCTTCAAATGTATTTTTATTTTAGCCCATGTTGTGGTTAAATCAATGTAATGTGTAAACAAACAAATTTAAGTGAAATTAAATTAATTTTGTAAATTTATAACACAGATTATTATTTTTATAAACAAACGTAACTCTGCCATACGCAGATTGAATTGTAACTTAAAATATATTGTTATATTTTAATATAAAAGTACAAGTGTCTAAAGTGATTAATATCATTTTCTATATAACCATTATTTTGTACTATTTATAAAACCAATTTGATATTTGGAACGTAAATTGTTTACAATTTTAAGTCTGTAATATGTTTTTTTATTTATACACATTACCCTATTGTATTATGAAAATATTAATTCTTTCAAGTTCGTGTTTTATTTACTGCGAATCAAAATTGATTCATTCTAAAGAATTGCTTTATTTTGCCATTCTAAAATATACTTCTAATGTTTTATTTTTGTAAACACAAAATCAACTAAACTTGCTCTAATGAAAATGTCAAAACATATATAATTAAAAATTATTTATTTTAAAAATTATTTTGCAACAAATTTAAAATTAATTTAATCACGGACATGGTTTGGTAGTCACAGACCATTTTTTACAATTTTATAAATGTTTTTCACTGTTCAATTAAATTGAAAAAATGACCTTGATGTTTCAAAACGTATTAGTTGGACCGTAGCATTTAATTTTATGCCATAATTGGGGATTAATATTTGCAATATATCAATATACCCGAATCTTACATTTGTGCCAACGTTTATTGCCATGTTTCTATTATGTGCGATAATTTTGTTTTTTTTTTGTAGTCACTAAGTGCAATTGTGCTTGTTATTTACTTGCTGAAATGTCTCTTTTGCAACCGACGTGTAGGTATTACGTTCGCAAAAACTAGTGATAGGGTTCACTCATTTATTAAACCGCTAGTAGGGTAGCAACATTTGAAAACACTGGGCAATTAGAATTAACCAGATTTACTATAAATAATAAATATACAGGATCGAATTTAACCACCCGCAGCTCAGTGGTTGAAGGCGTTGGCCTGATACGAGATAAAACGTGGGTTCAAGTTTATGTTTGTGTAAAACGCGATAGGTATGCACTGGTGATAATTCCAATTAAGTATTGTTGACTTAAATCCAATTGGAGTTATTGTTCAAGTGAATCGGACAATTCTTAATAAAATAAAAATTCTTCGATTAATTCGTACAATGTCGTTTTGATATACAATAATTGCAGCTGTTTGTTAAATATTTTAGTAGGTACTATAATTTCATTAAAATTTGTTCTTTTTCGTTTATCGATCTTGACCCAATAGAAACATATGCAACATTGCAACAAGACTGCAACATAGAACCAACATAATTGTTTATTAGTTTAACTTTCGTTTTTACAAGGCGAATGTGTCGTCGTATTGTGGAACCATATTGCTATTTAAACCGTCTATTTTGCGTTACTATATTTATTAATATAATAAGTTAGTAGAGATATATTCATACATAAAATTTAATTAGTACCATCAAAGAAAACAATAGAAAATAAAAATTTAGATATATTTATCAGTTTATATAATTGTTTAGTGACAAAAACTTATCACAAAAATAATGGCAAATAAAAATAAGTTTTTATGTAGTCATGGTAAATAAGAGTAATGCAGTCATTTGAGGACCAGCATAATTATTACATAATTATATTTAGTACATATGTTCTATTTATTGTGTATCGTTCAGTTCAAAACAGTTTTAAACCTGCGTGAAAAATTAAAAAAATGTTGGTGTGTTTAAAAAACAACAAAGTTTTGCAGTGGGTAAAACTTAGTAAATGTCTGTAAAAATAAAAAAAAACGTGCTTTTGTTTGATAAACACAATTTTACATTTCTATTCTACTCTTGCGACATAACTCAATGAACATGTCGGCAAAGTGATGTGTCCATAGTTGGGTTCACAAATTCAGCAATTGCTTTTATCTAGTAATGTTTTGAATTCATTTGTTAACCACAGCGGAAATAAATAATTAAGTTTATTGGATTGTATCGAGCATTTATCATGCACGTATAAATAAATCAACATGACACTTGTATTTTCCTATTGACTTCATTCGAATTTAGATTCATTAATTGTCGTATTTACTCAATTTATCAAACATTCTTTTTATACTTGATTACTTTAAATATGTTTTCAATTAATCATTATTGTACTAATTTTAGCCAGTGTATAACAATGTATTCTATTAATAATCATTGCCGGATATATTTAATTTTTATGAATATTATGTAATACAATTAAATGAGTAAAAATATTATTATTACTATTATTATTATTATTATTATTATTATTATTATTATTATTATTATTGTTATTATTATTATTATTATGATAAAGTAAGTCACGTTTAGCAAAAGAGTAAGTGACATCAAATAATAAATATTTGTCATTTGATAAATGTCCCCTTACCAAGACGGTCAAACAAACGTATCGACTGGATAATTAATTTCAAATAACGCAGTACATTAAAGTTGTTTGGTTGGATTGGAATTCAGTTCAAGCCTATTCATGTTTGGCGTCGTATTGTGCAGCAAACTATTCTTTTTGTATTGCACAGTTTTTGTGTTTCCTTTTACAATTAAGCATGTTTATGTTAATCGTTTTTCTCGTTAATTTTTTATCATCAATACGGTTTTGTAGTGACAGAAATTTTGGTTGACTTTTTGTCCTACTATCGGGTGTTCATGATGTATGCCTCCTTTAACCTTTTTACTTTTTGCAACACCATTTTGAAACTATTTTGGGTTTTCTCAAATTATTTCTTATTTCTATCTTTATTAAATTATGTTACAATTTTAATAGAGTACGTTGAAACAATTAAACATAAATTATACATTACTTTAAAGTAAACATCCTAAAAAATGTTTAAATTAATACTTTTTAAAATTTTTAAAAGGTAGATAAATTTAAGTTAAAAATTGTTTAAGTGTTACGTATTGCGGTTGAAAACATTTTTTTGGATCTAGGTGGCATGGGTTCGAATCCTACCACCGGTACTATAATGTGGGCTCACGTGTGGCTTTGATAATATGTCCACTGTAAAACGTTTAAAGTAGCAAACAAATAAATAAGTAAATAAATAAATATTTGCATATAATTAAAATATATAAGACTATTGATTAAATATCTAAAATGAATTTATAGGTACATTACGTAACCTTTTAACTCTACCGTAGTCTACCTCATTTCCTGTTAAGTAAGGAGGAGGATTTAAAGGTAACATTAGCAACATTACTTCTGTAAAATGTACTGTTCAAGAAACAATAACAACAACAAACACAATTTTATCAAAAACTGCATAATTCGGATGAAGGGGCTTAACAAAATTCAATTTTTGATCTATACAATTTGTAAGGCCAACATTTAAATTGACAATTATGTTGGATTAATCTTGTTGCCTCATGTATTTTACAAACAAACGGTATAAAAAGAAATCAAAAGAACAAGTATGTTAAGTTCTAATTGGTTGTCAATAATAACATAGTGCTAACAATTCTTGCTTTTTTTCCTATAATAATAATAATTTTACAATATAACGTTTGTGTAACTCCGTTGTTCAGTTGCTACTGAACAACTAACTTTGTTATTGTTATTGTTGTTGTTGTTGTTATTTTACTGTAATTATTGTCTTATTGCCCCATGCTTATTCTTAAAGCAAAAGGGTTTTGTATAATAATAATATAATATAATAACAATTCTTGCTTTTTTTCCTATTTCAGTTTTGAAATAATAACAAGCTACTTTGGTTACGAAATAAGGTCATTTGACTTTGATGTTAAATAAAGCAAATTTTAATAAAGTTAAATTTAAATTTTCAATAATGAAACATAAGACAATGTTGTTTCAAATTATTCAATTTAATATAAACTGAAACGTATGTCATTGCAGGTTTTAGGCCATTGTCTTATCAACTGAACTATTATATAAAACACGTACTCTCTCAGAAAAATCAAATTATAAATATTTGTCTATACAAAAATTAATAGAAGACGTAAACTGTGAGATAAATTCACTTTGTATATTCTCTCTAGTCACAAACATATAAAGAATCAACATGTATATATATATATATATATATATGATGTAATTAACCTAACATATACGCAACATGCATATGTTAAGTCCACGCTAAATTTAATAAAGTTATAAATACAACCAAACCGTACTATGTAGTTGAACTGTACGCACTGCTGATAATTTCAAATGAAGACATAAAACAACTGTACAGTGCTCCTAGTTGACTTTAAATCAAGTAAATTTATTATTCAAGTAAATCTGACAATTTTAATATAACAATTCTAAAAACAAATGATCCCTTAAAAACCCATTAATAAATACATCCGAACCTGGCAGTATGCAAGGACCTATGTGGTAAAGCTTTAGTGAAAGGGTTGTCTCACTTGTTAAACCGGTAGTAACGTAGAGGCATTTGAGCTCATTGGTTTAAGGCGTTAACCTGATACCAAATAGGGCGTAGGTTCATGTTCATGTGTGTGTGTAAAACTTTAAAAATATGCGCCGCTGATAATTCCAAATAAGGACATAAAACAGCTGTACAGTGCTCCTGGTTGACTGGAAAACCTAGTAAATTTATTATTCAAGTAAATCTGACAATACTAATTTAACAATACTAAAAACAAATAATCCCTTAAAAAAACATATTGATAAAGTTATAAATTGTTATTGTGTGCACAAAATGGGTTTTAATGTGTAAATGTAAACAGATTCAAGTTTTTTTAACATATTAGGAGTTTGAGAAGTTATCAACACTTTAAAACAATTATTAAAGTTAACTCGGTGTTTTGTTTGAACCAAGCGACGTAATAGTGATGAATTGCGCAGATGTTCACTTGAGTTGGATTTTTTATCGATCCAATTGGGAATGTGTTCTTTGGTCCGTTCAGATAAGCGACGAGTTGTCCGACCAATAAATTTGTTACCGCAACTGAACTAGAACTGGTAGATACAATGGGAGGTAGACAACATTGCTTTAGCTGTTTTTACGTTGGGCAAAGTTAGGCCTGTTGTGGTACATAGCATTCTCAATTAGGTCACTGAGTATGTCCTTTACATTGCACTTTTAAGCCTAATTTTTAAGAGGTTTATTACATCACTCCCTTTAAAAGACAGTTTTATAAAAATCGGCTTGTTTTCGTTTCCAACTTTTTCTTTACTTGTGAGTGACTTTGAGTAGAAATTGATAAATTCTTTAGAATATCTATTGTTGATTAGAGTTTATTTTATGGCTTCTAATTCTTTACAACCAGTGTCACTTGAACATATTCTTTGTGCACGGTTAAATAATGTTTTACCTAGTGCACGTTTTTGTTGAATCGGTTAGAAACTTTTGAAATAGAGATATTAACCCGTCCAGGTAAGCTCACAATAAATCGTATTGGCTTACGAATTAATTGTTCAAAAACAAAAGTGTTGTGCACCAAGTCAAACAATCATTTGCCCATCAAAATTAGTGGACAAAATATTAATACTGTTGATTCCTTTACATATTTGGAAAGCGTCATTGGTAAAGACGGAAAAACTGAAATTGATGTTAAAGCCAGATTTAAAAAGGCAATGTCAGTCTTCAATAGACTCAAATAATTATAGTCATGTTTTTCCATTCGCCTGAAAACAAAACGTAGTTTCTACGCATGAATAATTATTCCTACTGCAATATATGGGAGTGAAACGTAGAAACGAATAAACAAGATTGATAAGATGGTAAATGTTTTTTATTGCCGGTGTCTTAGAAGTATTTTAAAGATTACCTGGCGCGATCACATTTCAAATGATAAGATCATGAGAAGAACTGACTCTCGTTCACTCCATGATACCATTACAATTAGACGAAGAAAATTACTTGGTCAAATTCTACGTTTACCGCCCAAAAGACCGGCAAGAACGGTTTTTGGAATGGACAATTGTAAATTGTAGAAGAAAGGTTGGCAGACCACAGAAAACTTGGCTAAGAAATATTCGGAAAAATTTAATTAAATTGATTGTTTTATGGAATCAAGTAAAACGTTTGGCAGAATGTTCAAATGCATGGAAACATTTTGTTGTCTCATGTTCAATTTAAACTACGAGACTTTGTTGTTGTTATTTTTTGCTGTAATTGTTGTCTCACTTTTTTTAAAGCAAAAGGGTTTTGTAATAATAATAATAATTATTATTATTATTTTTGTTGGGAATTATAAAGGGAACCCAATGCTATAAATTTATAAATATTTGTGTTTAAAAAACTTTTTTAATGCTGTTTTAAGTTAACACAAATTACCCCTTTTTCTTTATTTTTACATTATATAAAATATGAGTGACAGCACACATTTTTGCGCAATACGTATTTAGTAAATGTTGCTTTTCTAAAACAAATTATATTGTGCAAAATGATGATTGACAACGCATCTTTGTCTAGAGTTGCTTCAAAATTTAGCCATATTCAATTTTTTTCACTTTTTAGTAGAACTTTGAGCAATATGTTTAATTGTTATATTTGCCGGTAACTTATTTTAGATTGGCGTGACTATTTATAAATTTTTTTGCCAAATATCAAATAACGTAAGGTATCCAGGCTATTTGTAAAATTATTAGTCCTATGCCTTATTTCATTTATGTTTCAATACGGATATCAGATTGCCTACAGCGGTTCAAAAATGTATCATATTTTGGTTTTTAGAAGGTTTAGTCTAAAAATTATTTTATGCGATTAATTATCATCATCATTGGGTATAAATACCCCCCACCGGTTATTATTACATAGGGTAGTTCAAATACCAAAACATCTGCAAAAACATCAACTTTTGCAATGTGTACTTAATAAACGATACTTGAGGTGTGTTGACATTAAATGCTAATTATATCCCAAGTTAAACCCTTCCAATGATCTCTGTTGGCTGCATAGGGTAAACAAACGGACGCCCACTTAAGTAATTCATTTGGACAAAGGGGCTGAGTTTACGTACTACAATATCCGTCCAAATTTCTCGTTGGCTGCCTGACCATTTTTTCGATCCGGGTAATGAATGGGCTTCCATAACTATTCTGGCTGAATGAGTGGGCGATTTACGTAAATAATGCCAATCCATTTTAATTATCTTTCTCTTATTGTGTTAGAGATACATGGTCAATACATGTTAAGAGACTTACAAATATCGGGGAATGGTCGAAATAATTTTTTAGCTATTCAACGAGTGTGTTTCTACAAAATGCTTTTCTATTGAGGTGTTAAAACTCAATCTAATAATAACAATAATAATAATAACAATCATAATAGTAAATAATAATAATAATAATAGGATATGATAATAATAGATAATAATAATAGTAAATAATAACTATCATAATAATAGTAATACTACTACTACTAATAATAGCAAATAATAATAATTACAAAATAGTGAACTTTTAGGCGAAAGTAGGCAACCGGATGCTAATAACGTCAATAACATTTATTTGCATTATTTTGAAAAATAAGGATCTAGGGTTTCAATTAAGCCAATACCTGTCAAATTTACTAAAAATTGAAAAGCGGTGTTACTTTAATTTAATTTAATTTTTCCATTTAATTTTTATAGTTTTCAGCAAGTTGACAATTTTCAAACGAAAACTGGTATTTGGTATCGGTGGTAAAATTCAAGGTCATGTTTACCAAATTTTGAGTTTGGCGCTCTACCAACTCTGACACCTTGACAATGTCATTCTACACAATAAAAATATATAATAAATCAAATACAGTTGAGTTTATTATAATATGTTAATAATAATACACATTACACAATTATACTTTTGTTTTGGGTTATTTTAAATTTATTTTGACAAAGAAGCAGGGTTCACGCGTTGAGTAAATAAGTTGATTATGTCGTTAGACGTACAGCTAAGTGAACATGAATTCGTGTTTTATTATCAACACTAAATGTGGCTTTCGTTCATTTGCTAAAAAAATAGTTCTTTGATGTATAATTTAATTAAACATCATATTTTGTAATTAGAATTGTAGATTTATATATTGATAAAAACGTAGCAATTATTGGTAAAAGTAATTTTAAATTATGAGATAAAAATTTTTAATTTAGAATTTTTCTAAACCGTTCGGCAGTGTTTTGATACGAATTGTTTGCACCAATTTCTATGCGTTGTATTTTTATTACTAAGAGTAAAAATGTGTTTCTACAAGATGTATTTTTACTAAAGTGTTAAAACTCAATATAATAATAATAATAATAATAATAATAATAATAATATTAATACTACTATTACAACTAATAGTAGTAGTAATAATAATAACAATAGTAAATAATAATAATAATAATAATAATAACATAAGTAATAATATTAATACTACTACTACTAATAATAATAGTAGTAGCAATAATAATAACATTAGTAAATAATAATAATAATAATAATAATAATAATAGTGAATAATAATAATAATAATAATATTAATACTACTACTACTAATTGTGGTAGTAATAATAATAACAATGGTAAATAATAATAATAATAATAATAATAAAAGTAATAATAATAATAAATAATAATAGTAATGATAAATACTAATAGTCATAAATAATAATAATAATAATAATTGTAGTAATAATAATAGTATTTAATAATAGTTATGGCAAATAATAATAATAATAATAATAATACCCTTTCGGTACAAAAATTATTATTAATATTTCAAGTTGACCTGTATGTCGTTGTATTCTTTCTTGTTTATTTAACATTTTATTATTCAATGTTTGTTTACTTATTTTATTTTCTAAATAAATTATGAACAACCACATGTTACTAATGAATTTAAGATAAATCAATATGTTATTTTAAATTTCTTAAAATCTATAACTGTCATATCAAAGATTTTTTATGTACATAACATGTTTTTGCATTAAAATGCTTTCTTTTTTCCATGTAATATTTAATATTATTTGCATATTTTAATTAATCTTTTTTGCGTCAAAGTTTTTAATTTTTTTTTGTCATTAATTTTCTATTTTTTTATTGTATGAAACATCGGCAATCGTTAAATATTTAGTAAAGTAACTATGCCAAATAATTTTGAAATTAATTTTAGAATGCTATAAGTAAAAAAACTTTACCCTCTTATTTGTTTACTTTTTAAATTGTATTTATCTACAAGGCTGCAAGTATAACATTTATAAGTATAACATTTCCACAACGTCATCAGGTCCAGACGGGCTTAGTATGCAAATGCTAAAACTATGCTCGTCCTCAATATACTCTCCACTGATACAAATTTTAACCAGTTCAATGAACGAAGGTAGAATAGCAGAATCGTGGAGAACTTCCAAAATTGTGCCAGTCCCAAAAAACAAACAATTAAAAAAAGTAGAAGATTTTCGACCAATTTCATGCACGTCAGTACTCTTGAATTTGACTGAAAAATTGATTTTGAATGAACTAAGTGATACATTCAAAGCAAGTAGTGATCCATGTCAATTTGCGTACAAGCAAAATAGTCTACACTAGATTGTGTAGCCAGCTTGGTTAGCTACGTTGCGAAATCACTGAATAACAAAAAAAGCTTCGTTAGCTGTTTGTTTGTTGATTATAAAGCCGCATGCGATAGCAAATGCAGAAGCAAACTGCTTAAACGTCTTACTGAACTCAATGCGCCTAATCACACAATCAAATGACTTTTCAATTATTTTGAACTCAGAACACAATACACCCAAATTAGGTGCAAAAAATCCACTTTAATTTAAAATAACAAACGTGTTCTACAAAATGCGGTCTTATCTCCTTTTCTTTTTTTTATTATACGTAGATGTTTTTCGACCAAAAGAGCCTGTTATATTTTTCAAATATGAGGATGACATGGCGTTATGTGAATCCATCTTTTCAACCGAAGATAAGGTACATTTTCTAGAGTCAATTGGTGAATTAGTTAGTTAGTCAACAAAACAAAATGAAATCGTACAAAATGCAAAGTAATCAATTTTAGCTCACACAAACCTTCAACTAAATTGACTCATCTTTATCTAAAAGTTTGTATTAAAAACGTGAAAATTGACACTTGTTATAGTTTTCAATATGTCCGTGTTTTACTGAACAACAAACTTACCTGGTCTGATCACATAGACCATTTGTTCACAAAAACTCATGGTTTATGTTACTACATAAGACGTTTAAGAAACCTGCGTGTTCGCCAACATGTTATTGATACGTATTTTAAACATTTTAACCAGTAATACTGTATTGTTTTTCTGATTTTTTCGGGACTAAAAAGAAAGGATTTTATAAAGTTAAAAAAATGTATTACCACAATTAGCCGATCATCAGGTACTCCTTACAATGACATTCTTTATGAAATAATTCATCGACACTTCAAGAAATGTTTTCAATTAATCAGTCGTATTTCCAACAACTCCAATCATCCACTTTATCGTGATTTCAGCAAATTATTTGCATCGGGAATGACAAGAAGATCACATATACACGTTAAGTGCAGAACCAATGTGTACTTAAATTCATAGATGCCTTATTTAGCAAGTTTATTATCCAATCCCAACAAAGTTCAAAGTGACCTTTACATTAGCCTATCAAAATTATGAGTGTTTTTTTTTGTTTTTTTGGTCTGTTTGTAATCTGCCCATTTTAATTTGTGACTATTTATTATCTTTCATTCAGGGCATTATTTTATTTGCCATGCTCACTGATGAGTCATGAATTATTCGCATTTTATGTATACTGACATATTTGCACTCCATTAATCATAGTGTTCCCTAAATAATACCATGCCTGTTTACGCACATCACATTAAACATGACTTTTGAATATACGTTGATTTTGAATTTTTTTTTCTTTTTCTAGCCTATGTAATTTAACCTTACTTTACTTTTTTTGGACTGATGTTATACACTGCTAATTGTATTGTATTTTTATAATTGTACATATTTTTGTGTGTGCTGAAAGCTACTTCTACTGAAGTATCCAAGCCAATAACCATACATAATGATAATAATATTAATCATTTATTTGGTTGGTAATGTAGTCACTTCTTTATTGTTTCTATATTTGTACGGCATATTAAACGAAATTGATGTTAAAGCCAGACTTGGAAAGGCAATGTCAGTCTTCAATAGACTTAAATCAATATGGTCATGTTCTTCCATCCGCCTAAAGACAAAAATTCTTTTGTACGCATTAATTATCATTCCTACAGCAATATATGAGAGTGAAACGTGGAAGCGAACGGATAAGATTGATAAGATAGTGGATATTTTTTATCGTCGATGTCTTAGAAATATTTTAAAGATTACCTGGTGCGATTACATTTCGAATGATGAGATCATGAGAAGAAATGACTTTTGTATATTACATGACATTATTGCAATTAGACAAAGAATATTACTTGATTAAATTGTACGTTTACTGCGTAAAAGGCCAGTGAGAACGGTTTTGGTATAGAAGATCGAAAATGGTAAATGAAAGGTTGGGTTAGACTATAGAAAACTTGGTTTAGATCTATTCTTGAAAATTTAATTGAAATAAATCTTTTATGGAATTAAGCAAGCAGTTTGGCAAAATGTTCAAAGATATAAAAACATTTTGTTGTTTTATGTTTTCTTTGGATTACGAAATTTTGTTGCTGTCGTTTTTTGCTATAATTATTGTCTTATTGCCCCATGCTCATTTTTAAATTAAAAGGGTTTTGTAATAATAATAATAATAATAATAATAATAATTAAACGGTCGAATTCGATGATTTTATAAGCGTAACAGAACAACAAAGTTTCTTAGTTAATAGGCGTCATTTTTGCAAAAATTGACAAACCATTTAATTTTTTTGTCAAGATTATTTTCCTTAGTCCATAATGCATATACCTTAATATACTTTTTAGGTACCTTGAGTGTATGCTTGAACCAACCCGTTAAAGCAGAAATCTAGTTATAATGTTATGCTTTTGGTTCCTGTTGTTATTGGTCTCAATGCTTATGGGTACCTATTCCAGAATGCACCACAAGGAGCAGTTTGTTATATTACCCTTATTAAAAATTGAGATTTTGTAAGCATTACTCAAGTCCTCGTGGATCATTGGCATCACGCTTTTAATATATATTAAAAAAAAAATTTATTTTATTTATTTTATGTTTAATACTTTGACTGTTTTACGAGAAACATCTTTAGTAGTATACATTTTAACAAAGCCGAACGTGGGCCCGCATTTTAATGCTGGTAGTGAATTCAAACCTATGCCCACCGAGGTCGAATTCGAGCGCTGTACCGCTAGACCAATATAACATTTAGTAGTTTATTGCACAGAAAAACAAATCTGTATTGTTTTACCAAGCCACGTTTTAACAGTATTCTTACTTGTTCCATTTTTGTACGTGCTAATGTTTAGACAAGTACAAAACCATTTCGGTTTATTTAGGCCTACAATAAAGCTTTCTAAATTAAACGTTTTAATTTAAAGCTAGTAAATGAAACTGGTAAAAACATACAACATCAAGAAAACAGTAACAAAATTATCAAAATCAAACAGTTTGCATGTAATACCCTACATTTTAGTTCAATGCATTTTGTGGCTGGCGCTAGTTAAAACTATGAAAAATCTACTAACATTCATGCCGGCTTTATAAATACCGAGAAAACAAAGATTTAACTTTGTATATGTCTAAATATTGTATAATACATTATTTATTTATTTATTTATTTACAAAACCCTATTGCTTTAAAAAATAAGCTGGGGCAATAAGATAACAATTACAGCAAAAATTAACATCGAACTCTTGTAATTCAAAGAGAACATGAGACAACAAAACGTTTCCATGTATTTGAACATTCTGCCAAACGTTTTGCTTGGGCCCATGAAACATTCATTTTAATTAGATCTTCCCGAGTAGATCTTAGCCAAGTTTTCTTTGGTCTGCTAACCTTTTTTTTACTATTTACAATTGTCTATTCCAAAACCGTTTTTGCTGGTCTTTCGGGCGGTAAACGTAAAATTTGACCAAGTAATTTTCCTTGTCTAATTGTAATGATGTCATGGAGTGAACAAGAGTCAGTTATTTTTATGATTTCATTATTTGAAATGTGATCGCGTCAGGTAACCTTTAAAATACTTCTAAGACACCGGCGATAAAAAACATACATAATAGAAATGTATTATTCTAACTTAATTATTATAGAAGTTATTAAACTTAGATGGACTTGTATAATCAGATATTTATTGAAGCACTTGTTTCAGCATATTGTAACAAAATACCTTTGTCACTGTTTTAAATGCTAACAAGCCTATCAGCATTTATTATTATAATTTACTTACTTTCTTAGTTTGTTACTCATTTATTATTTGCCTACTAACCAAATTATTTATTTACTATCTAGGTTAAAGCTAATTGATTATAACCTTTTTGAGAATAAAACAGTGGATATTTACTTGGTTTCAGTCAAGCACTGTACACTCGTTTCGTCCCTGTTTGGAATTATTGGCACTGCATACCTTCCGAGTCTTACACAAACTCAAATTCACATCCTATCTAGCGTCAAGTTAATGCATTAATCATTGAACTACGACTGATTGGTAAGTGACCCTGTAAGTTTATTATTTATAGTAAATCTAATCAATGATAATTGACTAGTGTCCTTAAATTCTATGTATTACTACCGCTGACAAGCAAGTGCATAATTTCTTCTACCAAGACTTTTATCATATAGGTTCTACCATAAAACCAATTGATTTTGTTGCTACATTTTATATTTAAAAAAAAACATTTTTACAAGAATCAAAACACTTTTACAAAAACGTTTTGGTAATTTTATAGTTGTAAGTTTAAAAATAATTTTCTAAATGTAGTTTGAATTTTTAATTAAATATTTTTTTTACAAAAAAACAAGCAATTAAAAATACAAAACTTTAATAAAAAATAACTTTCAATTATTGTGCAAACAAGTAGTTTTTTGACTTACCAGGATATTTGAATGTTTAATCAGCAGGTGGGCATTTTGCCCAGTACAATCAACCATTGACCACACACATTGGTGTGAGTGGTGGAAATGATTTCCTTCCTACTAGGATAGTAACTGTTGCGCCACCCAGCGCCAAGTAAATTTTTTGAAAAAACTTATGTCAATTTTTTTAAAATTATATGTTTTATGAAAGATTGGCTTATTTTTCTAGATTTGGTTCATTAAAATAATTTTACGTAATTTAATTTGGAATTTTTTTGGGGAGGACTTCAAATTAGTTTTGACTTACTAATAATCAATGTGAACATAAACAGTATAACAATGTTACAATTTTATATCTTTTTTCGTTTAGTTCAATGTGCAATTTTATGTTTTTTGCATATTTTGCTTTATGTCAATGTTGTACATTATTTTTTGTGTTTGATAATTCTGATTTTACTTTTATGAAAGCATATAAGCTATTGTTATTATTATTTTTATTATTAAATAAATAAAATAATAACTATTATTTGCTTTAATTGAATAAATATTCACATAATTTGTATATGACATTTATAATTAATTATTTTTAATTTATTAAATCAATAAAAATCAGTCATGCAAAAACCAAAACACAAAAAGTGGAAAAAATATTTTTTATAAAAGAATTTTGATTGATACGGCATTTGGTTTTAATAAAATTATAAATTTTGTTTATTTTAATAATAATAATAATAATAATATTAATAACAATAATAATAATAATAATAATAATAATAATAATAATAATAATAATAATGATAATAATGATAATAATTTCTACCAGTAATAAAACTCAAACTTAAACCCACTAAGTCATGTGTATATTGCTTTAACAATCTCCGCCATTTTGAAAATATCTATTTAGATTTAATTAATAAAACATTTTCTATAATATAATATAGATTTTTATTTTATAATAGTTGACAACCCAATTGTTAACGTCAAATAGACCGGAAATAACATCTAAGTTCTTGTCCAAACATTTACAATAACGTTATGACTTTCAAAAATATAAATAGTTTGTATTTCTAAAATGTACGTTTCAAAGTAATAAAAAATAATTTTATTAGCGCAATTACACATATTGAAAACTGTGTACAATTTATTATTTTTAAATATGTCGGGGTGGTATAGCGGTACAGCGCTCGATTTGGATTTTGGTGGGTATAGGTTTGAATCCCACTACCGGCGCTAAATTGCGGGCCTACGTTTGGTTTTGCTGAAATGTCCACTGCTAAAAATGTTTCTTGTAAAACATTTAAAGTAATAAACATAAAATAAAAAAATATACATTTAAATTTGGTAAAACGTTGCAGTTCAGCACGCTGTCAAAAATAAAATAAATTTAAAAATAAAAATGGAATCTATCTGGATTGGAAACCGACAAATCTGGAATATTAACAAGCAAAAGGGGGTATCTAAAGAACAATAGGAGTTGCTAAAACAAAGGCGTGGAACGAAATGTATAAAACCCTAGAGACACCTAAAGAAAAGAAGAATTTTTAAAATGTTGCTAAAGCCAAAAATAAAATTTAAAAAAACCTGACATATTAAACAAATGAAAGATGAAAGGGGAATAGTACTAATAAAAGAAGATTTAATAAAGTAAAGATAGAAAGCTTATTATAAAAATGTTGTTTAATAAAAAATATTCCAGAGCAATGACTGAAGGTAGGACATCTAATTTAGGTATAACAAAAGAACGTTTCTTGCAAGAAGTAATTAGGGAGGAGTGAGAAAAATGAAAAAATGGACCAGACGTAATAAAAAATATTCCAGAGCAATGACTGAAGGTAGGACTATCTAATTTAGGTATAGCAAAAAGAACGTTTCTTAAGAAGTAATTTTAGAATAAAAAATAAAGATTAACAAGTAGAGAAAAAGTGTTATCACGCCAATCTATAAAGTAAAAGGAGACCTTTAAGACTGTGGTAACTATAAGGGCATACATTTTATATCACATACATAGAACTTTGGTAAAAAATTATGGATGCAAAAATTCGCAAGAAAACAGACATTGAAGACGGACAATTTTGTTTCATGCCTGGACGCAGTACAAATGAACATTAATGAAAAGGCACAGAAAAACAGGAAGGACTTCATATAGTGTTTATCAAGTAAAAACAAAATAGATAACCAAAAATTATTGAAAGTGAGAAAGTTTAAATATTTAAGCTTATTTCTAGAAGAGAATAGTAATAGTAAACAATAATAATAATTATTTTTATTATAAAAAAATAATATAAAAATAATAAGAGTTGTTTAGCGATACAGTGCTTGATTTGGATCTCGGTAGGCATGGGTTTAACTCCCACCCCTGGCACTAAAACCCAGGTCCACGTTCGATTTCGATACAATGTTTTATGTAAAGCATTTAAAGTAATAAACATAAATAAATAAATAATAAAAATAATGTTAAAAATAATAATAAAAGATAATAATAATATAATATCATAATATGACATAATAATAATAGTAATAATATAATAATAATACTAATAGTAATAGTCAATATAATAATAATAATAATAGTAATAATAATAATAATAATAATAATAATAATAATAATAATAATAATAATAATAATAATAATAATAATAATAATAATAATAATAATAATAATAATAATAATAATAATAATAATAATAATAATAATAATAATAATAATAATAATAATAATAATAATAATAATAATAATAATAATAATGAGGATATTTAAGAATGCGTTGTAATTCGGTATGTAAACTGAAAGCGATTATTTATCTATTTTTAAAAATAATGAAATATCCGCTTGTGTTTATTTGTTATCTTTCGATTAACAGGATTTTTAATAGTTTAAATTTTTGCAAATTAAAAAATTTTTTTTTTATAACTTGAAATTAGCTGTTTAGTTTTTGGAAAACAACTGTTACACGTTTGTATTATAGCACACACACACACACACAGTTTTTTATTGAAATTATTAATAACTTGTAACATGCAAAAAAAATAATGAAAAGCAACTTGAATGTTGCAACAAGATATCAATTGGACAAATCACAATTGTTTTAAAAGATATTGTTAGACGTCACATTTTTACAAAGTTAATTTTAACTGCTATTATTATTACAAAAACCTTTTTGCTTTAAAAATAAGCATGGGGCAATAAGATAACAGTTGCAACAGAAAACAACAACAACAACAACAACAACAACGTCCTATAATTTAGAACAAACATAAAACAACAAAATTTTTTTTCATAAAATTAAACTTTTTGTCCAACGTTTGTTTAATTCCATAAAACATTTATTTTTATTCAATTTTGCCGAGTCGTTTTTAGCCAACCGTTTTCAATCGTCCATTCCAAAACTGTTCTTGCTGGTTTTTTAGGCAGTAAATGTAGAATTTGACCAAGTGATTTATTTTTCGTTTAATTATAATGATATTATGTGGTAAAAGGATAGTTTTTTTAATAATTTTCTTATTTAAAATGTGATCGGTATAGGTAATCTTTAAAATATTTAATAATATTTATAAGTGGTCTTTAGATAATACGCTCCTGAATGTTTCTAAGTGTAATTACTTCACTTTTGGAAAACATTCAAGCAATCATTTTATAACTCCAATTTCTCAACCTACTTTTGCTGTTAATTTGGTTAAAGATCGAAATGTTACCTTTAGTCCCACTCTTAATTTTTCGTTTCATTATAATAAAGAAGCTTTGACTTTTATGACTGATCAAGTTCTTTAAACTTAATCTTGGTAATATTTCAATTAATTGCAAATGTCTTCTATACAAAGTATACATTAGGCTTCATATTGAATGTTTTTTATCCTACAAATAGATTTTAATAAAAATATTTTATTAAAGTGCGTAGACTGCTTAAAAACGCTGCATACTCCAACCTTTCAAAAGCCCTCAAGTTATTCTCATTACATAATAGGATACGCTGAAGAGACCCCATTTTAGTGTATAAACTTTTAAACAGTAAACGGTTTAATGATTTTTTTGCTTTCTTCAATAATTTGCTAAAAGGATACGTTTTGAACGTAGAGAGGCTTCTATCATTTCACATATAGAGTCATTTTAATGTGAAATAATCTACTTACATAAGTTATTGTGGCCTAGGACAATTATTATTTCTATCATTATTTTTATTTGTAAACTATTTTTTATGGTTTTTATTTAGCAACATAAATATAAATTAATGTATATTGTAGTTTATTTTTTCTAATATTTTTAATTAGAATAATATAAAATAAATTTATAAATAATTTAATATATATACTACTTTATTTTGTAGAAAGTAGTTTAAAATAATATATTTTAAATAAGATATCAATTTAAATTGTACTATATGTGATACTGTAAATTCAGTAAAATAAAATTATAATATTTATTGGTAATAAAAATAATTATATAAAATTACAATTTTGTTACCTCATGCTTTTATAAAACGAAACTGTTTTTAAATAAATAAGTAATAATAATTAATAATAATAATAATAGTAAATAAAATAAAACCATAATTTAATTAATGTAAGTTGGCAATAATAAAAATAATTAATTAAAATTAAAACTGGTTTATTATTACAGTTCAATATTATTACTATACTATTATTTTCCTAAAAGTAGTTTAAATATAAAAATGCAATATTTGCAAATAATTTTAGATAAATATTTTCTTAATAAAACTACCATGTTAATACCAATCTTGAAAAAAACACTACTTTAAAATTAACAAAAATATTATTAAAAAAAATAAAATATATAATAATAAATCTTTAAAATTAAGTCGAACAAACAGTTAATACCAAAAACACTTTCTAATGCATATATAATTGAACAAATTATGTTCTACGAAATATGTATGTATTAAATAAAAATTATGTTGACTGTTTGCATAAAGCAAGTTAAAATTTCGGTTTAATTAAAAAATGTGTTTATTTCTTAATATTTTTTAAAACTAATACTGGTGTTATTAATAGGTAAACGTTTTATAACAATTTATTTGTACAACGAAAGTTGACTTTTGTATTATGATGCTAACTTTTTTTATTGTTTTACAAGAAACATAATGATTAGTTAGTAGAGAAAAATATACACTTACTAATGTTCGTGTAACTCAAAGTTCAGTTTAGTACCGTTCTAGGAAATTGGTTATAATAATAAATATATTAATAATAATAATAATAATAATAATAATAATAATAATAATAATAATAATAATAATAATAATAATAATAATAATAATAATAATAATAATATTAATAAAACTCTACTGTAAACAGTTCAAAATGTGTTTAAAAACAGCAAGGTTAGCAATGTGGCCTCTTTTGAAAAATAAATGTTGATAAAAAACAAACACAAGAATTTGCGGCCAAAAAGATAAAGCATTTTTTCGAAATCTAAAAAAATTTCAATCGTTTATATACAGAATTTCCAATATCAACAATTTTTTTATCTTATGCTTGTCTGCCGTAAATGTGCACAATGGAATAATTATTAGCTTTGGTTTAAATATTTATAATGTAGTTATCATTTTAATTAACAATAATGCTTTATTACAGTTAAATTAAGCGTGGAGCGTAAATAAACATACCTGTAAAATATAGTTCTAATCTATAATTGTATGTAGGATTTAATTTAAGTTTTAAAAATGCTTATTATAAAATTTAGGTTACTTTGATGTTGAAAAACGAACAAATAATGATCGGTATTAATCATATTTTAATTGCACGCCTGTAATTAAAATTTAATACTAATCGACTGAGAATAGTAATGGACGTTGCAATATAATTTATTTATATAATCATTCCAATTAAACGTTAATAAACATTTATTATTTATCATGTTTTTAGTTTATCAGTGCTTTAGTCAAGGAAAGTGTTAAATTTAAGTTAGTGATTAATAAGCATCATTAAATTAACTTAGAAATGTTTTGTTTATTTATGGTTATTTGATTGTTGTAATTGTGTCAATTTGACAATTGTTTAAAACTTAATTGCAATAACTTGGAACCGTTTGTTGCAAGTTGTTTTACTAAAATTAACAAAGTGTCGTTACTGTTATTATAAATTGACATTATTTGTTGTTAATAGCGTGTTGTATTCTATATTATTTTTAAATTTACGTTAAATTTATGTATATTAATGTAAATTTAAGAAATGTTGCATTTGTATTAATATTGCATTATAAAACCAAACGTTAAGCATAGCTGGTTTAGTAGTAATACATATTTTATATTTGTAACTTGTATTTTAGCGAATATTAAAAAAAACGCTTGTTATATTACAATCATTAGGTTATTTGCAAGTAAAATAAAAGTAAATTGGTAATACTGGCGTTTGCGTATATACTGTTCAGTTTAATCAAACCAATATTTTTAACAGATAATTTCGTTTAAGATTGTAGTTTTATTAACATATATATAATTGCATATAATGTATTCATAATATTTTACTTTTACAATTAAACTACTTATTAACAACTTTTAGTAGATAATAAAAATTAGAAAACATCTTTATAAATTATTTTTATATTACTCCATATATATATATATAATAAAAACGGCAAAATAAATTTTCTATATATATATATATACATTTTAAATGTGCATATAACTTTATACTTTCTTTAAAACTTTTTTAAAAATGTTTTTATAATATTAATGTTGCTTTTAATTAGTCAGTAATGTTTGGCAAATGTTTTTATAATTAAATTTTTATCAACATACTCGTTTTTTAACAAAATGTTTATTTAAGTTTATTTATTTATAATTTATAATATTTTTGCTTAGCGTAAAAAAATGGATTCAACTTTATTGTTTACAACATTTGGCACTTATTGTTTAAGCTAGACATTTAAAAATTCTATGTAACATTATTAAAAAAGTAATTATAATTTATGGTATACACTAAATTTTATTTCAGAATTAAGACAAAATTTTACTATTTAGTAAATGCACAAAACAGTCTTTAAATACATAGAAAAATTTGATATCTCATGTTTGTTTTGCATTATGGCATTCCGTTATTGTTGTTGTTTATACTGTAACTGTTATTTTATTGCACTATGCTTATTTTTAAAGTAAGAGTTGTGTATTTCTAGATTAATTTATTTATGCAATAAATTATTTTAATTATTATACATAACAAAATTAAAAAAATCATTTTATTATAAATTGCGTTTGATAGTTACACGTATTTTTATTTGATGTATAGGTTTATAATTAAGTAAAAAATTATTATTTTGTGTAAAGTTGCAGTTGAACAGTTATTATACTTTGTGTAATTAATTTTTTATATACATTTTAATAATAATTAACGCTTATTTTTTATTTAAATACTATTTATTTAATAACTACAGAAAACATAAATAGTTTTGTTTTGTAATAAAATTTTAAATGGTTGCATAATATGTACTTTACTAAAAATAAATTAGTTTTTCTTTATTAAATAAAAGTAAAGCGTTTAGAATGTATTGACAGTAACTTGTGCATTTCTATCAATCACGCAAAAAATTTATACAAATTGAATCTAGTATTCTTTAATAGGGTGAATATTAAACATTATTATACTAAACTGTTTAGCTTTAAAAATAAACATGGGGCAATGAGACACCAATAACAGCAAAAAAACAAAAACAACAACAACAAAGTCTTGTTGGCATTAAAGATTTTGCAAATCAAAGATTGAGCTTCCTGCCAGCTTTCACTCAACTATGTCATCTTTGTAACTCTGACATTCAGATACTTGCGATCATTTTTTTGCCGTTGTTTTCCTTAATGGTGTTCTCGTATTAATTCTGTAGCTGTATAAATACTTTACAGAGTCCAGGTTTTTGACCTTGGGCGCTCAAATCCTCATCCTTTATTTAGGCTTGAGACTGGCCAGATTAAATCACTTTTGGTCCAAACTGGGCAGAGTTTAACAGGGTGTACTTTAGTTAATTAAATAGAAAACAATAAAAATAATAAATTTAAGTAAACATTGTATAAATTATATAATATACGTTTTTAATAAAAAAAATCCACCAAATTAAATTTATTGTTTAACGTATACAGAAAATAAAATTGAATAAAATACAAAACATTTGATATAGTTTAAAAAAAATTTTTTAAAATTAAAAAGGTTATTAAACACGTTTAATAATTGTAACATTAAAAAATGCAAAAAATGTGAAATAACTTAGATAACAGCTCTGATAAAATCAAATGCAATAATTAAGAAACATAAAATATTAACGTTAAAAAGAACATTTAAAGTAAACATATTAAAAATAAAATTAATAAAATATGTTTAAAAACTAAAAAGTAAAATAAAAATAGCAATAAATGCAACATATTGTTTAAAAACAAAAAAATAATAATAAAACTCCGCTTAGTTTAGATCAGCCCCAATCCTGGATAATGGAAGAGGGTTTGAGCGCAAAGTTAGCAACCTGGCCTCTGTAAAAATTTTATGTTGCTACGGCAAGGACGCTATTCCGGTAAACAACGACAAAGAAGCGATTACACGTATCTGGATGACAAAGTTACACAGATGACAGGGTTGAGTGAAAGTCGAAAAAAAGTTCAATCTTTGATTTGCAGAATTTTTAATACCAACAAGAATTTGTTGTTGTTGTTGTTATATTGCTGTTAATGGTGTTTTGTTACTCCATATTTATTTTTAAAGCAAGAGGGTTTGGTATAATATATAATATAATAATAATAATAATAATAATAATAATAATAATTGAAATTAAACAATATATACAGAGAAACTAATTAGAATTACCAATTTATAAAGTTTAGTAGGTTAATAAAAATATATCTTTATGGTTGCATATTGTTAGTTAACATTCTAGTAAATGCAAAAGATGTTAGCTTGGATTAAACTAAATATTATATTTTATATAACATAATAACATACTTACAAAAATAATTAAAAATTATAATTACATTTGTGTTATAAATAATGTTAGAATAAATGTGTTTGTCTTTTTTCTACAATTGTAAAAAAATAATTTATAGTATGCATATATACAAAATAATAACATTTACGTATTTAATTAGAAAGGTATTTTTGTAAAATTTATTTAAACATAATATATACATATTTACTAGAATGTTTTAATTGCAAATCCCGTCAAGAAAAGACCAACTAGAGTTTAAAGTTACTAGGTTATAATTCTTGATTTAAACAAAAACAATAATAGTTATATTTATAAAATTATTAAAAAATTTAAACATGTTTGTAATAATATTAATACAATAATTTACGTACAATTATTTTTTTAAGTAATAAAACCTTTTAAAATAACCAATACAAATATATGTAAATATAATTGGTATCAACTTTATATTGTTTAATTTGTTTTTAATTATTAAAGTATACATGTATCTTGTTTTTGTTTTTATTACTGTTTTTGTTTTGCAAATATTGTTTAACATAATAATAAACTAGTTGTTTTTTATTCTAATGTTGTTACAAAATTATTTAAAAACCCGTTTATTTTTTCTACAAGCACAATTATCACAACATTTTTTCTGTAAAGTACATTATTTTAAACATTATTTTAGACTAAAAATATTTTAATCTAGTCAGACTCAAGCCTAATTGAATCTGATTAGTCCTAAGTCTGGATAAAGGAGGAGGGTTTGAGTGCAAGATTAGCAACCTGGCCTTTGTAAAAAATTTATACTGCTACGGAAACAATCAAGAGGACGCTATTTTGGCAAACAACGACAAAGAAGTGATTGCATGTATCTGGATGACAGAGTTACACAGATGACAGGGTTGAGTACAGTTGAAAGGAAGCTCAATCTTCGATTTGCAAAATGTTTAATACCAACGAACTTTGTTGTTGTAGTTGTTTTGCTGTAATTGTTGTCTTATTGTTCTATGCTTATTTTTAAAGCAAATGGATTTTGTATAATATAATAATAATAATAATAATAATAATAATAATAATAAATATTGTTAACTGGTTTTGATTATTTATTAATAACTTTTTATTTAAAAATATTTAAATGATTAATGCGTATTTATTAATATTATTTTTGTAATTAAACCGGATTAATACAAAAAATATAAATATTTAACAAAACATTTATTTTACCTTTAGAGTATGCAGTTTAACCCAACGATTTACTAAAATTAAAAATGTAAACAAACTTAAACAATTTACAAAAATTAAAATCGAAATTTAAACAAATATTATTTAACGTTTTTGTTTAATAATATTACTATTTATGCTTGAATGCTTAACTAAAAGCAGTTTTAATATGCATGTAGATATATATTACATATTAAACATACTATAAATTGGTATTGTATGTTAATTATTGCACTTGGGACGTTAAATGCAAATTAAGATGGGCATACAGTTGAGTGTACTATTGGGGGCCTAATTCAAACTCTTCTTTAGTTGTGCTAAATATCTACTCGCTAAAATATGTTTTTGTAAAATGTTTAAGCGGTAGAAATCAAATATAAAAAAAAACAATTAACTTAAAAATAAATAAATAATTACATTTATTTATTAATTAGTTGCAGCAGTTAAGTGTTATAAAAATGCAGGCCAACAATTATCAAAAACATGCAATTAATGAAACTATTATATATTCATATTGGACATTTTAATAAACATTTGTACATAGAAAAATAATAAAGCAATGCATCAAGTTATTTAAAATAAGAAAACAAATGGTTTAATATTTAAAATTGTTAACATTAATTATTCCAAGTAAAAATATGAAAAGACGTAAACTGTAAGATGAATTCATTTTATATATTTTCCTTAGTCACAAACATATAACATTTTAGTATACATATACAAAAAAGAGGGTACAGATGACGTTTAAGCTAGTACAACTTATAAACATACATAAACACAAACATTACGACCAAGTCAAGTTCAATGTAGTGACAAACAGTTCGTCATTACATATATATATACATATGTATATATATATATATATATATATATATATACAGTAGGCAACATATTTCATTCAATTTAATTTTTTTTTAAATATTTTTGTTTATAAAATAAATTAATGTATATTTTTAAAATAACGAATTTTTTTACACATTATAAATATATTATTGATGGGCTACATTTTTTAATAAATATATAACCTTAATATATACGCCAGTAATCCAATTCCCAAACTTTAACTTTTTCTAGTTAAAATTTATTAAATATAAAAATATGTAATTTATTTACGAAAATAATTATAAAAAAAAATTTTTTAATTTTATATTCCTTTTATTTAAAAAAATAATTATTTCTAAAATAAAATAACTGCTCATACATATATTTACAAAATTGCACTGTATTTTTAAATAGTCAATAAATAATTTATTTTAAAAATATTTTAATATAAAGAATTTTAAAACAATTTTTTTTTCAAAAAATTATTAAATTATTTTTAATAATTTAAGCACAAGGTCGTTTTTTATTTTCCGTTTCAAAATTTGGAATTTTGATAAAAAAGGCTTCTTATTTCCGCTCACTTAATAATTATGGTTAAAACGGCTCAGCGTCGTTATTTGTCTACGCATGATTATGAATTAATTCAAAGTTTTTACAAAAAGGGCACAAAAGTTAAAACAATTGCCGAATGCATGAAAATAGATGTTTCAACTGTGTACAATATTTTGAACAATAAAACAAGCCCCAGATCACCCACAGTTGGTAGAACACGTTCAACAAGCAAATAAGATGATCAGTTTATAACCATGCAGCTTAAAAAACACAGAACAATAAACGTTAAACAAATAAAAAATCAATATTTAGAAGAATTTTCATATTCAATTGTAAGAAGGAGGATGAAATCTGAAGGCTTCATTCTTAAAGCGGCTGTTAAGATACCTCCACTTAGTCGTGCCCATAGATTACAACGAGTGGAGTTTGCTAAAAAGTACAAACATCATCCATCGTCATTTTGGAGATCAATATACTTCACAGATGAGTGTGCACTATCTTACAAACCATGGACTGAACATTCAAAGGTTATTTATAGTCCAAATTTCCACTCAACCACACTTGTACTGCTATAAAAGTTGCACATCCTTCATGTGTCAAAGGATATTTTGCAATTAAGTACAATCAGTCTCCAAAATGGATGCGTACTAGTGGCAATTTAAACAGCGCTGAATTTGTACAAATATTCAAACAATTGTTTCATAGCGAGCTGTCCAGAAATGCTACAGGACACTAAACAATCATTCAAGACAATGCTCCTGTGCATACTTCAAAAGTGGTAATGTGTATTTTAACATAACTTACAATTTACTATACTTTTTCTTTATTTAGACCACAAAAGCTTTGAAAAGCAAAAAGCTTACTTTTATTCAACTTCCTCCATACAGTCCAGACCTCAATGTAATTGAAAACCTTTTTAGTATTTTAAAACGTGAGGTTAACCGCATGGAAACTGACGTATCATTGGAAGCAAAAAATAACCATGTTGTAAAAAATTGCATTTCGAAGGATTATATTGGTACGTTGATAGATTCCTACCCCAAGCGGCTTGCAGAAGTTGAACAAAAGCGTGGATATCACTTAAATTATTGACATTATTAAGTTTGTTACCTTTATTTTGTATATTTATTTATTTTAGTAGATAAAACTATTTTTTAAAACCAATTATCTGTGTTTGTTTTTAAGTTTTCATAATGGTGGTATTGTGCTTTATTGCTAAAACGAATGTTATTGTGTATTATATTAAGAATCTTTTTGCAAATAATATTAAATGTATATATATTAGTAAAGTATTATCTAAGGTACTTGTTAACAAGCGTTAGATATGTCTAAGATAAGTAACAAGTGCTACATATATTTCAATATCATAGTAGGTCAACAATGGATTCACTTATGTCACTATCTGTATACTAAAATGTAATATGTTTGTGACTGATGAGAATATACGATATAAATTCATCTTACTGTTTACGTTTTCTCATATTTTTATTTGGAATTATAAAGGGAACCCACTGTTTTAAAAACATTAATTATAAAAAAAAATTATTAATCACAAATTGAAAAAAATTTAAAATAGTGTTTTTAGGTATTGTAGCAAACGTACGATTAAAACAGTATAAATGTTTAAAATAAATATAAATTATTTTAATTTCAGCAATTTGCATAAAAATGAAAAATAACAATACAACGTGTACAAATGTATAAAAAATAATAAATTTATAAACGTTAAAAATAATACTTTACAGTTATAGCAACAGTTTATCAATCTATATTTAATAAAGAGACAATAACAAAATTTAAACTAAAATAATATCAATAACAACAATTTTCTTGTTAATACGTTAAGCTTTAATATCTCACCAGAAATGCATGTAGTGTAAAAAATAAATTTTTACTATTAATAAAATAAATAACTAAAAAATTACAATAAGTAGCATTACAAATAATGGAAACAAAATAAAATAGAATGTAATATGATAATGAATATAAATATAATCAAAACGATAAACATGTAATTTAAAAATAAAATAATTCAAAATTACTATACTTTGACATAGTTATTATAAGGCACAGTTACATTATGCCGGGGTGGTCTGGCGGTATAGCGCTCAAATTTGGATCTCGGTGAGCATGGGTTTGAATTCCACCACCAGCACTAAAATGTAGGTCCACGTTTGTTCTCGCTAAATATTTACTTTTGAAAGATGTATCTCGTAAAACATTTAAAGTTGCAAACATAAGTGTATTGGTTAAGTGCCATTACTTTCAATCTTTAATGCTAATATAATATAGGATTTAAAATGCTTATTAACAAGATTATTTAATAATAATATTTAATATTTAATTCCTGCAAACTTTGACACCAAAAATATGCATCTTTTTAAAACTAAATAATTTTATTTTAATAAAACAGAAAAATTTATAGGTAAGCAATATAATATTATTGTTTTTGTTAGATGCCTAATTGTAAATTTAATATAAATGTTTTTTAATTATATCTTAAACCGCAAAATAATTATAAAATTTATTTAAAATTTAAAAAATGACATAATAGAATGTATAATAAGTGACAATTTCAATAGAACTACAATTACAAAATTAAAAATAAAAGTATAAAAAATTAATTTTATATTTTTAAACACACAAACAAAAAAACAATTAATTAAAAAATAGAAATACGTGAAAATGCAATAAAATGTTTTTGATAAAGATAAATAACCAAAAATTAAAAAATGTATTTTAAAATAAAAATAATTACAGAAACTACAAAAGTGTGTTAATATTTTTGATGTACAATTGGCTTTCAGTTAAACTACTTATTAATTTAATGATTTTGAGATTATATATATTTATTGCATAAAATATTTTGTAAATTGCTCATTTTTAAATTACAAATATTATTAGTATTTAAAACAAATATAAAAAATAGTTGCAGAATACAATTTTCAAAAACCGTTTAATAATATAAAATAAAACAAATAACATTATTTTTTAAAAATATATCACAACTTAAACTGTTATAAATTAATATTTGTTTTTTATTTTTGTTTTATTTTATTTAAGCTATAGGTTTAGGTTTTCACATATTTTATAGCGGACTAAACATTAATTAATACAATTTATTTTATGAATACCAAAACAAATATAATGTAAAAATTTTAAAACGTTTATTTAAAGAAACTAAAAGTATATATATATATATATTACAATGTTGTAGTATAGTATTTTAAGTAAAACATTAAATATATTATAAACTATACTTACCAAAAGTAAATAATCTTATTTTATCCTATATATTAAAATAATTTATTTTATTTAAACTCACGCGTTATAATAGCTAAAAATATTGTTTATAATTAAATGTTTTAATAAAAATGAAGTAAAATACAATATTTAAATAATGTTAAATAATAGATTAAACAGAAAACATTAATTTGTTTTTGAAAATAATTGTTACATCTCATATATGCGGTATTAAATTAATTAAAAAAAATTATATTTTGCATGGATGCAATACAATGTCGGTTGCATTTACTTTATTTAACGATTATTACTTTTAACAATGGGGTTTTTTAAGGGATTATGTTTTTAGAAATGCTATATTAGTATTGTCAGATTTAATTGAATAATAAATTTACTAGGTTTTTATGTTAACCAGGAGCACTGTACAACTGTTTCATCCTTATTTGGAATTATCATCAGCGCATACGTTTTAAGTTTTACACACACATGAACTTGAACCCACGCCTTATCTGGTGTCAGGCCAGCGCCTTAAACCACTGAGCTACTTTGCTTAATTTAAAAAATATTTATTAATTGCAACACAAAATGTATACATATTGTTTTATCAGAAGTAAGTGGCGTGTCAATATTAATTGCTTGATTTACATATAAATTTGTATTAACCGTATAATCAAAAACAATTAAAAAATGCAATTATTGTATCTAATTAGTAGCATCATATATCGAGATGAAAATTAATAAATATTAATCTTTAAAAATATTATTTCAATTTTTAACTGTTTTTAGACATAGCGCTCATTAAAAAAATAAAATTATTAATAAAAAAAAATGTTATCATTTAAGTATCTACAAAACATTAAGGAGGAAAAAAATTAAAAGTACAATAATAAAACATTAAAAGAACCAAATTTAAATGTTTTATATAGTTAAAATAATTATTGTTATTATTGTCATTATAAAATAAATAAAACCTGAAGTTTATATTTGTAAAAAATTTAATAAAAACTATTGTAAATAGTATTAAACATTTTATTTTAACAGAAAAATTAGCACTATTTAACATTGTACATAATTACAAAATATAATAATATATTTATTAATACAATATTGTTTTTGGAACATAAACTTTAACTTTTTTTAGTTAAAATTTATTAAATATTAAAATATTTAATTTATTTACAAAAATAATAATACAAAAAAAATATAATTTTATATTCCTTTTATTTAAAAAAATAATTTTTAAAATAAAGTAACTGCTTATACATATATTTACAAATTTGCACTGTATTTTTAAATAATCAATAAATAATTTATTTTAAAAGTATTTTAATATAAAATTTTTTAAAACAATAAAAAAAATTATTAAATTATTTTTAATACGTTAAGCACAAGGTCGATTTTTATTTTCCGTTTTAAAATTTGTAATTTTGATAAAAAGGCTTGTTAGTTCCGCACACTTAATACTTATGGTTAAAACGGCCCAGCGTCGTTATTTGTCTTCTCATGATTATAAATTAATTCAAAGTTTTTATAAAAGGAGCACATATGTTAAAACAATTGTTGAATGCATGAAAATAAATGGTTCAACTGTGTGCAACATTTTGAACAATAGAACAAGCCCCAGATCACCCACAGTTGGAAGAAAACCTTCAACAAGCAAACAACATAATCAGTTTATAATTATGCAGCTTAAAAAAAACAAATAATAAATGTAAAACAAATAAAAAGTCAATATTTTAAAAATTTTTCTTATTCAATTGCAAGAAGGTGGATAAAATTTGAAGGCTTTTATTCAACTTCCTTCATACAGTGCACACCCCAGTGTAATTAAATACGTTTTTAGTACTTTAAAACGTAAGGCAAGTTGCATAAAAACTGATGTAGTATTAGAAGCAAAAATTAATCATTTTGTAAAAAATTGCATTTCAAAGAACTATATTGGTAATTTAATAGATTCCTACCCAGAGCGGCTGGCAGAGGTTATATAAAAGTGTACAAATTACTTATATTACTGAGATTATTATGTTTGTTACCTTTATTTTGTATATTTATGTATTTTAGTAAAAAATACTATTTTTAAAACCAATTATCTGTGTCTGATTTTAAGTTTTCATAATTGTGGTATTGTGCTTTATTGCTAAAACAAATGTTAATGTTTATTATATTAAGATTTTTTTGCAAATAATATTAAATGTATATATTAGTAAAATAATATTTAAGGTACTTATTAATAAGTGTTAAATATACTTAAAATAAATAACAAGTGCTACATATACTT
Source organism: Cardicola forsteri (assembly GCA_025895645.1). Lineage (NCBI taxonomy): Eukaryota > Metazoa > Platyhelminthes > Trematoda > Strigeidida > Aporocotylidae > Cardicola > Cardicola forsteri. The sequence continues at coordinate 163,643 of JAKXYG010001103.1, forward strand.
TAATATTATAGTAAGTAAATATTGGATTAATTTATGTCACTATTTGTATTGTTAAGTCTTAATAGTTTACTAGAGATGCATCTAACGTAAAACATATTTTCATTATTAATATAAAAAATTATTATTACAAAAAATAAGCATGAGGCAATAAGACAACAATTACAACAAAAAATAACAACAACAATAAAGTTTTGTAATTCAAATTAAACATGAGACAACAATTCCATGTGTTTGAACACTTTGCCAAACGTTTGACTTAATCCCATAAAACATCCATTTCAATTAGATCTTCCCGAATAGTTCTTAGCTAAGTGTTTAATGGTCTGCCAACCTTTCTTTTACCATTTACCATTTGTTCATTCCAAAACCGTTCTTGCTGGTCTTTTGGGCGGTAAACGTAGAATTTAACCAAGTAATTTTCTTTTTCTAATTGTAATAATGTCATGGAGTAAACGAGTGTTAGTTCTTCTCATGATCTCATTATTTAAAATGTGATTGCGTCAGGTAATCTTTAAAATACTTTTAAGACACCGGCGATAAAAAACATCCACCATCTTATCAATCTTGACTATATTGATTTGAGTCTATTGGAGACTGACATTGCCTTATCAAGTCTGGTTTTAACATCAATTTTGGTTTGTTCGTCTTTACCAATAATGCTTCCCAGATATGTAAAGAAATGAACAGTATCAATATTTTGTCCACTAATTTTGATGGGCAGATCATTGTTTGACTTTATGCGCATCATTTTTGTCTTTAAACAATTAATCCGTAAACCAATACGAGAACTGATATCATTGAGTCGTGTTGTCATATTTTGCATTATTTCTGGAGTTTTACTGGGTAGACCAATATTATCTGCAAAATCCAAATCTGTTAATCTGTCTTAGTTCTATTTGATACCACAAAACAGATTCTTCATGGATTGAGTCATAATAAAACCAATTACCAGAAAAAACAAAAACGGTGACAAAATACATTCTTGATGTACTCCCGTAACAATTTCAAACATAACAATATAACCACTTTTTGTTTGAACACAGCAACTTAAATTTTGGTATAGCGAACGCATAATATTCACATATTTTAACGGTATTCCGTAAAACTTTTATAAAATCAATAAAATTAATTGCTAGTAATTACTGAAATTCTTGACTTTGCTTAATAATGTTACGAAGGGTGAGTATTTGTTCAATACAGCTTTTTCTTTTCCGAAAACCTGCTTTTTGTTCTCGATTAATTAAACATTTTACCAGAAACAGACAATAAGGTTATTCCGCGCCAATTATTGCAATCATTCAGATTTCCTTTTTTGGGAAAAGTAACAATTACTCCTTGCCGCCAATTATTTGGTACTTGTTTATTATGCCATATAACATTAAATAAATGAGCAAGCTTACTAACTACAACATTACTTCTATGTTTGAGCATCTTTACAGTTAGCTTGTCAAGTCCTTCTGCTTTATTGTTTTTCAACTTTTGAAATGCATAAATCACTTCAGTTACAGAAATGTCATCAATGCATATTTCCGGATTTTGAGTCACATTTATATCATTATCATTATCAAAATCTTTGAGTGTATTTGGCATAGGTTTATTTAGTACTTCTACTTATTTAGATGATTGCTCATCATTTGTTAAAAGTAAACGACCATTTTTTCCTTTGATTGGAATATCGATGTTCTTTTTAACTCCCGACAGTTGTTTTACAATTTTATACAAAGACTTGGAATTATTTTTCGCTCTTGTTTTATCTGCTTTCCTGCATTTGCTTTTTAACTAATCATTCTTATCTTTACGACAGCTTTTTTAACCTGTTTATCTAAAATTCTATATTTATCATCAAGTATTTTTTAGATAACAGGATTGTTAGATTAATCTCTTTCTAATTTTGTTTTCTTTTTTAGATTAATTAATTTCCAGGAGACTGATGAAATCTAATGTTTTTTTTAGAGCGACATCTTCTACCAAGCACATTTGCTGCACAGTTTGTAATTATTATATAAAACAATTTCTATTAATCATTAGACTTTTTTACCCTTTTCAGATTTTAAAATGTATTTTTTAAAGATTTGTAAAATTAATTTGAGATATTTGGCTGTTTAAGATTTTCACACAAAAATGGATGTAATTTTTTGTGGTTTCTATTGTTTTTAATTTAAACGAAATTTTCCAACAACAAGATTGTGATCAAAACCAACATCTGCACCGCAATATGCACATACATCTTGCAATAAAAATTGCCATTTTGTGCTAATACAAATGTAGTCAATCTTTTTTTTTTCTATGTGGAGAAACCCACGTTGTCTTGTGTATATTTTTGGAGCGAAAAATGTGTTGCCAACACTTATTCCAGAATAACTGTTTAGCGTCAACAACCTATAACCATTATTATTTATGCTATCAGCATAGCCTGTAGTCCAACATTTGAGAAGTACCCAAATTTGTCTGTTCAATTTTGCATTAAAATCACTAATCAATATTTTTGTGTCTCTTATTGGAACACCATCCAACAAACGTTGTAGTGGATTATAAAACATATCTTTTTAGTTCTCTTTATAAACTTACACAATTGTTATTTTTGCAAATCTGGTGTTAAATCTAGCTAAAATAATAGGTCGCTAACAGGTTTTTATTTAATTATAGTTTTAACAGCATTTTTATTCAACATAATATAATGTTCTTCATGTCCCGAATATAAAATTGATGTATCTCTACTCTTGAAATAACCTTGGCCTTTTTATCGTATTTCGCTAATACCCAAAATACATAAGTTATACTTTTTTGTTTCTCGAAGAACTTGCTCTAACTGTCCAGTACAAAAAAATGTGCGCACATTTCATGTTCCAACACTGGTTACAGTTTTGGCATTAAAAATTCTCCAAATCAAAGATTGAGCTTCTTTTCGGCTTTTACTCAACCCTGTCATTTGTGTAACTCTGTTATCCAGATACGTGCAATTACTTCTTTGCCGTTGTTTACCGGAATGGCGTCCTTTTATTGTTTTTGTAGCAGTATAAATTTTTACAAAAACCAGAATGCGACTTTTGCGCTCAAACCCTCCTCCTTTATCCAGGCTTGGGACTGGCTAGATAAACTTTTGTATTGATTAGTTTTGGCTTTCATGTGCAGGTAGGTTCTTGTTGTTTTTCCAGAAGAAAAATTAACCAAAATTATTATTAAAAAAATCTAATAATCAATTTTAACTGTTTTTAGACATACGCACTAAAGAACAAAAAAAAGATTATTTTAAAAATCTTATTATTTAAGTATATACAAAACATTAAAAACATTAATTTTTATTGTTTAATATCATATACATTTGATATATACTGTTACATTATTATTCTATTAATTGTAGTATTTTTTAAAATAAAATTACGTTTTTTCAAGAAATTTATAATAAATGTGGCATTTAAATATGCGTTTATTTATACGAGTTTCAGATTTTGCGGATGAATGTTGCACACTGCTATTTCTGTCAGGATCAGGATCAGGACGGTGCACTAGGTGCGTAGGACTTTATCTTTTTAATCCTTGGTTCTCAAAGTATTTAAAAATTTAAAATTGGGGAGAATAAAGAGGAAGGAAAAAGCTGGGACAAGAAAAATAATTAATTGTGAAAGAAAAGTAATAAAAGTATGGTAGAGAAAAGTGAAAGAATAAATCAGAAATTAAATAAAATTGGAAAGCATGTGTTTGTCATAATTTATCTTAAATAACTCTAAGGAATTAAAATTGACTACATGACTGAAAGCTTATTCCACTCTGTAATGGATCTATGTGTGAAATAATTTAGTCTAACACTAGTGAGAGCTCTGGGTTTGTAAATCTTCAGACAATGTTCCCTAAGGCTACCATTATTAACATTAAAAAAATAAATGATACTATTGCTGGCGAACAACTAATATATTAAGATTAAGTCGCCTCGGAGTCTCCTATTTCCTAAAGGGAATAATTTTAATTTTTGTAAACGTTAGAATACGACTTAAAACGAAGCTCATAAGGGAGTCTGGAGAGTATCCTTTGGACTTTTTCCAGTTGATATATATATTACCTTTCGAAAATGGGGCAGTTATCTGGATACAGTATTCTAAATGTGGTCTTATATATAACATAAATAGTAGTCAAAGGCTGTCTATCGGAATTTTGCCTAAATTGCGTCTAAAAAACTTAATCAGGCTAAAGCATTTTTGAGTCGCTAATTTGTTATGTAATGAGAAAACTGAGAATGATGTAAATGTAACACCCAAATCTTTAACCTTTTTTTACTGTTGCAATAAATTTATCCCGAATCATAAATGTTACCCCCGAAGATCGTCCAAAAGTTATATGCTTACATTTTTCTAAATTTAAAGGAAGCTTATTTTTAACCGATCAAAGATAGATATTATTAATATATTGTTGCAAAAGTTCCGGGTTTGTGCCCCAGATTTTAACATCACCTGCATACAACAGAATGTTTAATTAAACTTTCGCAGATAGGTCATTGACAAACAAGATGAAAAGTAGGGAACCTAGAACTGATCTTTGTGGCACACTTGATGTTATTTTGCACTGGGTGGATAACGCGTTGCCGAGCCTAACTCTGAAATATCGATCCTTTAAAAAATCATTAATCTAATTTAATAGAGGATCACCTATGTCAAAAGTCTTTAACTTAATTATTAGGAGAGAGTGTGGGATTTTATTAAAAGCTTTAGATAAATTGAAGTAGACAGCTTCAACGCATGACTGTTGCTCTAAATTACTAGTTAAATTGTTTGTGAATTCTAATAGGTTAGTTAAACATGAACGAGAGGGGATAAATCCACGCTGAGCAGGATTTATTAAATTCTTGTCCAGAAGATAGTCTAATAAATATCCTTTGATTAGTCTTTCTATTATTTTACTAGGTGCAGGCAAAATGCTAATCGGCCTGTAACTATTAGGACTAAATCTGCTGCTTGTTTTATGAATTGGCCTGATGTAAGCTAATTTCCAGACCTCTGGTACTTGCCCACTAAAAAGGGATACATTAAATAAATGATAGAAAACTGGTGTCAATACATCGGCACACTCCCTAAGAATTCTAGGGTAAATACCATCAGACCCGCATAAGTTAGATTTTAGATGCTTAAATTGCTTACAGATCATATCCTTAGTGATTTTAAAATTACCTAAACAAGTAGAAGGATCGGTAGACAGCTGGCTACCAACTCTCCAGTGCAAAAAACTGACTTAAAGTATTCCTTAAAAGCTTTACACGAGGATTTAGCTAATAGTGCCAGACCATTACTGTCTTTAATACTAGGTAAAATAATTTCCAAACATCGTTTTCTTTTAATAAAATTAAATAGGATTTTTTTATCATTTTTGGCTCTATGTAACAATGTATTAAGTTTTATAGCTTTATACCTTTTAATAACTGCCACGACTTGATTTCAAATATTGATATATTTCTAATGGAAACAAAGCAATTTTGTAGCATTCCATTTAGTAAATGCAGAGTTTCTTTTCTGGATTAACCGCTTGATACGGCTGGGAAATAGCTTTTTATATAAGGCTTGAGTTTTGAAAGGAACGAATAACCTAATGCCACGAGTAATAATGTCTGTTATATGTGAGTATAGGCAATTAACATTATTAAAACCTAGTAGATTCTAATTGGCATTAAGGAAAAACTCCCGTAAATCATTAAAGTTAACCTTCCTAAAATCAGGGGAGGGTAATATGTTTCCTTTTTGCAATTTAGGGATAAGCGTGGGGAAATAAATTAAGAAAGATAGGACTGAGTAATCGCTTCTTTCTAAAGGAGAGAAAAATTTGATAGAGTTTACTAAAGATGGAATGTTAGTAAAGACCAGGTTGAGACAAGATAGATAGCATCCAGCTTTATATCTAGTAGAAAAACGGACATGCTGCTGGAAGGCGTGTTTGATACTAAAATTAAGCAGACTGTGTTTAAAGAATAGTTGAAGCTCCTCAAGAGAATTTCAGTTAATTGAGGGAGCATTAAAGTTTTCTATTAAAACAATGTATTTATGAGGTAGAGAGATGAGGAAGAAGAGTTCTTTTACGAGAGATTTATCTAAGGCTTTTGAAAGAAAAGGGGGTTTATACAAAATAGAAAAGAGAGCTAAATTTCCCAAAACCAATAAAATCTCTAAATGCAGAAAGTCATACCCCTTTAACGTATCACCTGAAACCGGTCTAAAAATAGAAAACTGTAGAAAATTTTTGACATAAAAAATATACCCTTTACACTTACTCCTATGCGAGTCCCTCCTACCAATATTATACTCATAAATGTATATTTCACTATCTAAAATTTCATCAGTAAGCCAAGTTTTTGTAACCCCAATAATGTGTGGTTTGTAAGAAATGGCTAAACACTTAAACTCAGACAACTTATTCCTAAGACTAAGTGCATTAGTGTACACAACTTTGAGTGTTACGGAGTTATTAGTAATGGTGAATTTTGTCTTAGTCGATGTCTTAAAGAGACGTAAATTGGACCCCGAGGTGAAGGGGGAAAATCCTGATTGATTCTATCTAGTCTTATAGGTGTTAACTTAAGTATAGGGACTTTAAATGGGTTTAACACATTGTTGGGGATATTACCTAGAGAAAAAGACCGCTTGGGCCTTTTTTCTGGTGGTAGATCTTTAAAAAGTTTTAGGTTGAAAGGTAGCAAATTTCTAATACTAGGCCAGCTCTTAAAAAGGTCTAATACATGTTGAAGCAAAGGGAATCTGACAAGTAACGGAGGGGCAGAATAAGCTAGTTTACAATAAATCCTATTTACTTTAATTAAAGGTGTAGGATGGAGAATATCCTTACACATATCAGATATGATTTGGTAACAATTAAGTACTGTATTGGGCATACCCTTAATAATAATATAACATGCTCTTTGTTGTTCAGTAACAATATTTTTAGAGGCGTTAAGAATCTCTTCCTGAGAAAGTTTTAACGCACAGTTTGTAGCTGCATTAGCTGGGCCGAGCATGGAAATATGAGATTTTAACTCAATTATTTTCTTATAAATATTTCTAATATCAATTGTAAATGCATCAAATTTTTGTGCAAAAACACATATGTCTATACACACTATAGCGTTGTTACAGTTATCTTTTAAATATTTATATATGTTATCCACTTTATTCTCAAACAAGTCGCCTGTTTCTTTAATGGGTTTGCATTTTTTATGCAAACATTCCTTGCAAATAAAATCTTTATCCGAATAAGCGTAAAAAGCGTAACTAGTTATTAAAAGTTCCATCCAACATTCATGGAACCATAAATTGCATGAGGAACATATCATCCCAATTTTTACAGGTTTACTACACCCACGCCGTCCACAGTAATTTGAGTGTGAATCCATTTATGTATAAGCAACGAGAACAAAACAAAACATTATTTATCAATAATAAAAACAATGGTTTTTCTAAACAAATAATAAGAAAAACCAAAAATTATTTTTAAGAATATGCAAAATGCAATCTGATTAAAGAGAGAACAAAAAATTTAAACTTATCGTGAATCGAAAATGCTTAAACTTGAACCCACGCCCTATCTGTGTCAGGCCAGCGCCTTTAACCATTGAGCTAATACCCAAAATATCTAAGTTATACTATTTCGTTTCTTAAAGGACTTGCTCTGACTGTCCAGTACGAAAAAATATGCGCATATTTTATATCCCAACACTGGTTACAGTTTTGGCATTAAAAATTCTCCAAATCAAAGATTGAGCTTCTTTTCGGCTTTTACTCAACCCTGTCATTTGTGTAACTCTGTTATCCAGATACGTGCAATTACTTTTTTGCCGTTGTTTACCGGAATGGCGTCCTTTTATTGTTTTTGTAGCAGTATAATTTTTTACAAAAACCAGAATGCTACTTTTGCGCTTAAACCCTCCTCCTTCATCCAGACTTGGGACTGGCTAGATAAACTTTTGTATTGATTAGTTTTGGCTTTTATGTGCAGGTAGGTTCTTGTTGTTTTTCCAGAAGAAAAATTAACTAAAATTATTATTAAAAAAATCTAATAATCAATTTTAACTGTTTTTAGACATACGCACTAAAGAACAAAAAAAAGATTATTTTAAAAATCTTATTATTTAAGTATATACAAAACATTAAAAACATTAATTTTTATTGTTTAATATCATATACATTTGATATATACTGTTACATTATTATTCTATTAATTGTAGTATTTTTTAAAATAAAATTACGTTTTTTTAAGAAATTTATAATAAATGTGGCATTTAAATATGCGTTTATTTATACGAGTTTCAGATTTTGCGGATGAATGTTGCACACTGTTATTTCTGTCGTGTCGCTATGATTGTATATATTGTTTTTCTGGTGAAAAGTAGTACTAGTAAAGTACCTATGTTAATAATAATTTTTTAAATATGCTAAATTAATAATAAAAATTATTTATTTAAAAATATAATTGTTATTTTAAAAATCATATAATAGATTTTTGTATAACATTAAAATTTTTTAAATGTATAACATAAACTTTGCATATACATTTATGTAAATTTTAATTATGCATATTATCAATGTTTAAACAAACTTTCTATTAATTTTAGTATATAAAATTATTGCATTGTATAACTAAACATATATTTGCACAAGCTTTATAGTAAAACGTTTTTTTACAAACAAAATATTTGAAAACTAGTGTTCTGTCTTATGTATTTTTACATTATTTTAAAAAAATAAGAAAGATATTAACAAACAATTGTGCTGTACACTAACATTAGGTTACATATATGTACATTTAAAATTATATATATCTAATACTGTATAATATATTTAATGTATTATTTTATAAATTGCGAAAACAATTACTAATAGTTTTGTAAACAAATATATAACATTATACATTTAATTATTTAACTGTAAAATTAAAAAAAATATAATCAAATTAAATCTAAAACAAAAGTATTTTATGCGCATGCAACATTGTTTTATTAAATGTATGCAGTGTGTTATTATTATTTGTTTAATTTCAATATATATTTGTATTAATTGTTTACTAAAAAATAATTAATAAACTGCGATTATTCTATTTAATTAGTAACATCATATATTGAGATGCAAAATTACCAAATACTAATCTGTTTAAAATATTGTCCTTAAATATTTAACTGTTTTCAGACATACTTTTTATTTGTAAAAAAATAATATAACTTATTTATTTAGATATGTTATTACTAAAATTTAAACAAATTTTAAAATGATTAATTTTTAAAATAAAAAAATTATTATATATTGTACACATTATGGAATGTTAAAGCTACTATTTCCAATAATTATTGTTATAAAATAATCTATTATAATTACTTTAATAAAAAAAACAGAATATAAGTTAACAATATCAAATTTAGAAATAAAAATAAAATTTACATATAATTTAATGTAGTTATTAATTTTTAATTGCCACTTTGCAAACGTTTATTGTTAGATTTTGTTAATATTAGTTTATTATAGCTAATTTGTGTATACTTTAAAAAAACCAGTTTAATATGTAATTAGATGTTTGTAGTAGTCAAAAATTTTATACAAAATGTTTTTTTAAATATTAATATAAAAAGGGATAATTTTTAAAAATTTAACAATAAACTTAAACAATTTTTGTACGTACGGACTAGTAAAAAAAAGATTATTAAATCTTTTAAATATCTTAATATTTAATTATTTTTAAAATATTAAAAACGCTAATTTTTAAAATTAAAATAATTTTTAATTACTTATCTCCTTACATGAGTCATTCACATTTGAAATATGGTAATATATTAGTATAATATTAACTATAGTACTTTTCTAAGTAAAATTGTACCTTTTTCCTGAATTTATAATGCACAGTTTTTAAATATGAAATTATTTTTACGTGCTTCAGACTATACAATTTAATTTAATTTACTTACTGATGTTACAAACTGTTGATTGTGTTGTTTTTAAAAAATTATACATACCGTTTAAGTGCTGCAAGTTACTTTTACTATAGTGCCTAAGCCCAAAAAATATAATAATAATAATAATAATAATAATAACAACAACAACAATAAAAATAATTTACCAATATAACATAATTTAAAAAAATATATTTAATCAAACAATTATAATTTTTGTGTGATAAATTGTTATTTAAATAAATATATAATAGTTTTCTGTAAAACATTTAAAAAACATTTTTTATTATTACGCTTTATATATATTCATTTAAATTTTAATTATGCATATTATTAATGCTTAAACTAAGTTTTTATTAATTTTGGTATATAAAATTATTGTATTTTATTATGTAAATATAAACACAATTTTATAACCAAACATATATTTGTACAAGCCTTATGTTAAAAAGGTTTTTTACAAACAAATATGATAAAAACAGTGTATTGTAGTATGCATTTGCACATTATTTACAAAATATAAGAATAATATTAATAATTATGTTGTACACTAACATTAGGTTGTATTTATACACATTTAAAATTATATATATATAAAACTGTATAATATATTTAATGTATTGTTTTATAAATTGCAATAAAAATTATTGATTGTGTTTTAAACAAGTAGATAAAATTATACATTTAATTATTTTATTGTAAAATAAAAAAATAAAAACAAGTTAAATCTAAAACAAAACAATTTTATACGTATGCCTTATTGTTTTATTAGATGTATGCAGTGTGTTATTATTATTTGTTTAATTTACATACATATTTGTATTAATTGTTTACTAAAAAACGATTAAGAAACTGCAATTATTGTATGCTATTTGTAACATTATACAATGTAATGCAAAATTAACTAAAATTATTTTTTAAAAGTTAAATAATAAAGTCAAACAATTTTTGTACGTACGGACTAATAAAAAAAATTATTAAGTCTTTTTGAATCTTTTAATATTTAATAACGTTTAAAACATAAAAATGTTAATTTTTAATTATTTATCCTCACACATAAGTTATTCACATTTGATGTATTGCGTTATATTAATATGCTATTAACTATAGTAAAATTATACCTTAATAAAACATTTAAAATATTTTTAGACATACGGACTAGTAAAACAAATACATTATTATACACTTTTAAACATCTTATTATTTAATTATGCACAACTCATCAAAAACAAATTTTTATAATCAAAGTGTTGTTTAATTATTTATCCCCACATATGAGTCTTTCAAATTTGGTGTTACGTTATTTTAATATTAACCGTACAACTTTTAAAAATAAAATTATGCTAATTTATAGAATTTATAATACATATAAATTTTAAATATGTGTTTATTTTTACGTGTTTCAGATTATACAATTTAATGTTACTTTATCAAATTATGCGTACATATTAATATATAAAGTATATGCAAAGAGGGATTTTTAATTGTTAAATATACATTTAAATTTGTATTAATTTTTTATTAAAAGTTAATATTAAAAAATGTAATAATTATATTTATTTTGTAATATTAAACATTGTAATGCTAAATTGACAAAACTTATTTTTTAAATATTTAATAATAAATTTTAACGATTATTGGACGTACCGACTAGTAAGAAAAAATAAAAATATTAGATTATGTTATTTAATTATGTACAAAACATTAAATACATTAATTTTTAATTACTAAAGTATTGTTTAGTTACTCATCCTTGCACATAAGTCATTCATATTTGGTGTATACTGTTACATTTTTATACTATTAACTGTAATACTACCTTAAATTAAATTATGCTTATTTACGGAATTTATTGTCAACACAGCTATAGAATATGCGTTTATTTTTACGTGTTTTAGACTATGTAATTTAATAGAATTTTTTTATTGAGGCTGCAAACTGCTTACTTTGCTTTTTTTAAATATTTGTACAAATTGTTTATGTGCTGAAAACTACTTTCACTGTAGTACCTAAGTGAATAATCGCAATAATAACAAAAACATTAATAACAATAATAATTTTCTAGTAAAACATAATTTAAAAAAAAACTTAAATAAAAAATAAAACTTATTTTAATAAAAATAGTTGTTATTTAAATAACAATGCAACAGGGTTTTTAATAACATTGAAAAAACAAAGTAAAAATTTATTGTTTGCATGTTCAGATATATAAGTATATATATATATATATATATATATATATATATATATATATATAATTCCAATTAAATTTATGTGTATTAATAATTTTTACTAAATTGTAATAAATTTTGTGTATATATTTACCTTATTTTACAAAACAGACGTAATCATAAAAAAAATTTTACAACATACATTTATGTAAACGTCACATAAAAATGTATTTTATAACCAAATATAATAGTACGGACTAAAAAGATAAATTGCATTTGTTAAATTACTTTAAACTTGTTATTGATTAAATATGCACAAAACATTAAACATATTAATTTATTTAGTTAAAGTGTTACGTAATTATTTGTCCCACATATGAGTTAATCACATTTGATGTATATTTTGGTATTAGTACACTATACATTCTAGTACGTTTTTAAGTAAAATTTTGCTTTTTTATTAAACTTATTATACACATGGGTTTTTGAATATGTGTTTATTTTTACGTGTTTCAAACTACACAATTTAATTTAATTTTACTTTTTTTACTAATATTTCAAACTGTTTATTGCGTTGGTTTTTATGTTTGTACAAGTTGTTTGTGTAGTGAAAGCTATTTTTACTGTAGTACCTAAGTTCATAATCACTATAATAATAACATTAATTATAATAATATGTTTATACTAAAACATTATTTTAGTAAATAGATTAAATAACAATTAAAAATTATTTTTTTGACAATAATTGTTATTTGCATAATGATATAATAATGTTTCTAATAGAATTTAAGCAACATATTTTATAGTAAAATTTATCGTTAGCATGTTCAGAGATATATGTATATATATATATATATATATATATATATATATATATATATATATATATATATATATATATATATGGATATAATTCTAATTAAATTTATGTGTACTTATAAAGTACATTTATTATTTGGTTGAAAGCATGTATACACAGGTAAAATTATTATTTTTTAAATTTAAATTTATATTTGTTTTAGTTGTTTATTAAAAATTAACATGAAAAATGTAATTATCAAATTTATTTTTTAACTTTATGCATTGTGATAGAGAATTAACCAATTTATTTTTTACAAATATTATTAGTTAGAAAAAATTTAAAGACTAATCCTTTTTATGCATGTTATTATTTGAGTATGTACAAAACATTAAAACATTAATTTTTGTAATTAAATTAATGTTTAATTACTTATCTTTACACATAAATTATTTACATATAATGTACACTGTTATTTTCTTATACTATTAATTAAAGTACGTTTTTTAATAAAATTAGTTTTTGCAGAGAATTTATAATGTATGTGGCTTTTGAATATGTGGTTATTTTTACGAGTATCAGAATTTATGGTTGAATGTTGCAAATTGCTAATTTTTCGTTTTTTTTGTATGATTGTATATATTGTTTGTCTACTGAAAACTACTTTTACTGAACTACTTAAACCAATAACTATAATAATATAATAATTTACCAGATAAAATATAATTTTATTTAATATATTAATCTACTAATATAAATTATTTAAAAAATATTTTTATTTAAATAACAATATAATAGATTTCTAAATAACATTAAAAACATTTTTTTATAATTATGCATATTATTAATGTTTAGACAGTTAGTGCATTATATTATATAAATATAAACACAATTTTGTGACTAAACATGTTTGTACAAACCTTATATTAAACGTATTTACAAACAAACATTATAAAACTAGTGTTTCTTTTTATGTATTTGTATATTATTTACAAAATATAAAGAAAATGTTAACAAACGATTATGCTGTACAGTTAGATTAGGTTGTATTTATGTACATTTAAAACTATATATATTAAAAACTGTATAATATATTTAAGGTATTGTTTATAAATTGCAATAACAATTACTAATAGTGTTTTAAACAAGTATATAATAACATACATTTAATTATTTAATTGTAAAGTAAAAAATATATAAACAAATTAAATTTAAAACAAAACAAGTTTATGCGCATGCTAAATTGTTTTATTAAATATATGCAATGTGCTATTATTATCTTTTTAATTTACGTATATATTTGTATTAATTTTTTATTAAGAAACAATTAAAAAACTGCATTGATTGTATTTAATTAGTCACATCATATATTGAGATGCAAAATTACAAAATATTTAATTCCTTTAAAATGTGGTTTTTTAATTTTTAACTGTTTTTAAACATACTCTCTATTTAAAAAAAAATTAATTTTTAAAAATATGTTATTTTAAAAATATATTTAAATTTTAAAAACATTATATTTTATAGTAAAAGGGTACACATTGTTTAATGTTAAAACTACTACTTTAAATGACTATTGTTAGAAAATTATTCATTAAGATAATTTAAATCAAATCAAAACAGAACACAAATTAGTGATATAAAATTTAAAAATAAAAATAAAAATTACATATAATGTAATGTTGTTATTAATATTTAGTTTCCACTTTGCAAATTTTTATTGTTATTTTTGGTTAATTTTAGTTAATTTTAGTTAAATTGTGTTAAATTTAAAAAAGTTAATATAAATTGAGTGTTTGTAGTAGTTAAAAACCATATATTAATTGTTTTTTAAATAATATAAAAAAGATTTATAATTAAAAATAAACAGTATGTTAAACGTTTTCTGTATTACAAAAATTAGTAGTCTAATATTCAATGTTTTTTACACAGTTCTAATTAAATGCATAAAAATACTTATTATCATTTTTATGTAATTTAGCGTGGTGCGGATCAGAAATAAACCAATTTAGCCAATCTCAAGCCTAAATTAAAAAAAAGGTTTGTGTCAAAAAAAAGCATTTGGCAAAAAACCTACGCCAAAAAACTAAAATAATCAAAATTTTTTATAATGTTTTGATAAACGATAGTTTTTTTCGCATAATACAGGAATACAGGAATACAGGAATTTCACGATGAGCAATAACAAAAAGCAAGCTACTTTTGATCCGTAACGTCACGCAAGCGTATCGCACAGATTCAAAAGTGAGCATAGAAATTGCTTAAGTCATGTAATACATTAGCGAAGGTAACCTGGAAATGGACAAGCTAGATTAAAAAACTTAGACTAAAGAAGATACATAAAAGGGAATTTTAGAGTAAACATTTTAAACATTGGATTGTTAATAGGTAAAAAAAAGAAAATAATACTTAAAGTCATGTAAAACAGTTTAAAAAATGTGCCACGATAAATGGGGAATTGGAGATTAGAACTAATTTGTGTAAATTTTGATAAAACTAGTTTAATATGTAAATGTGTGTTTGTAGTAGTTAAAAACTGTATACTAATAAGTTTTTAAATATTAATATAAACAGGAATTTATAGTTAAAAATAAACAATATGCTAAAGTGTTTCTATATTACAAGAATTAATAATTTCATAATTAATGCGGGTTACACAGTTTAAATTAAAATAATTGTTTTTAAATATATAAGAGTTGTTATTAATTTTTAATACAGTTTTAAATTTGTTAGAAAATTGTGTATGTGTGTTTAAGTGAATTAAATAAATTACAATGTTTTAATTGCATTTACAAATAAAATAAATTTTATAACATATATAAAAAAGCAAAACTATTGTTTTAAAAATGCTTGTTATTTAAATGCTAATATAATAAGGTTTCCACTAACATTTAAATACCAATTTTAAACTAATGTTTATATATTTACAAACGTATATTTTATTTGTGTTTATTAAAAATAAATTAAAATTAAAAATTAATTTTTATGAATATAATTACTAAATATTAAAACTAATTTTAATTATAAATAATTATTTAACATTATTTTTTATTTTTATTACCTTAAATGTTTTACAAAAAGCATCTTTTAGTAGTAGACATTTTAGCGAAATCAAACGTAGACCCGCATTTTAGTTCCGTTAGTAAAATTTGAACCCATGTCCACCAAGGTTTAAATTCAAGCACTGTACCGCTAGACCACCCCGGCATTGTAATAAAATATTTTATTTATAACCATTTAATAAAATTAGTGTAGTAATTTATGTATTTGTAAATTATTTGCAAAATATAGATAAAAAAATACTGACTAATAATTAAAATTTATTTTAATAAAATTAAATTATATTCATAATTTGCAACAACACATGTGCACACATTAATACATCAGGTATGTGCGAAGTAAAAATATTACTAGTTTAATTTACTTTTAAATTTATGTTAATTAATTACTAAAAACAATCTTAAAAATGTCATTATTGTATTTTATTGGTAACATTATACATTGTAAAACCAAATTAATAAAATATAATATTTTTAAAATTAATAATCAATTTTAATTGTTTTTAGACATACGGACTAGTAAAACAATTATTACATTTTATAAACATGTTATTATTTAAGTACGTACAAAACATTAAAAAATTTTTTTTAATTAAAGCATTACTAAATTAATCAAAATATTTTTAACATAACATTTAAGAACATAAATTAAATTTGGCGATATTATATTGTATTTATTGACAATTAATTAACATTAAAATTTTTATTGTTATTTTCGGTTTACATTAATTTATATAAACAATTTTGTAAAAATATTAAAAAAGTCAGTTTATTGTATGGTTAATTGTTTACAAAAGGTAGAAACAACAAAGTAACTTATTTTATAAATTAAAGATAAAAAATATGTTAAATGTTTTATTTATTACAAAATAAAAATTATTATTAATGATAAATGGAAATGTAAGTTTGCTAAGTAATTGTGTTTACGTATATATTTATGGTAGATAATATCCAGTAATTTAATTACATTCAGTGTTACTATATTAAGTAGTTTAATAACTCTTGTGTTTGTTTACCTAATATTAATACATATTTTACAAGTACAATTTTTCCAATAACATTATAGTATTTAAAAAAAATATTTTTAAAATAAAAAAAGTTTATACAATTAAAAAAAGTATTACTATTAATAAACAAATTTTTGGCATTTTTCCACTGATATTTAGTGAAATAATCTATTGACAATTTGAGGAATGTTTTTAGTTTATTAAGGTTGACAATCGTAAAATTATGCTTTTTTACTAAATTTATAATGCACATGATCTTTTAATATACGTTTATTTTTACTTTTTTTAAACTGCTATTTAATGTTATATTACTTACTTGCTAATGTTATAAAATGATAATTACGTTTTATCTTAATTAATTATGCTGAAAGCAGCTTGTACTGTACTACTTAAGCCTACAGCTATAATAATAATAATAATTAACCAACAAAACATAATTTAAAAAATTATATTAAACTAAAAAATAAAATAATTTTTTGAAAATAATTGTTATTTAAATAATTATATAGTAGGTTTCTGTAGAACAAATAAAAAACATTTTTATTGTAAGACATAAACACTGCCGGGGTGGTCTAGCGGTACAGCGCTCGAATTCGGACCTCGGTGGGCATGGGTTCGAATCCCATCACTGGCACTTTATTAATTTTGGTATATAGAGCTATTACATTTTATTATACATATATAAAAAATAGTTTATAGCCCACGTTCGGCTTCGCTAAAATGTCCACTGCTGAAAGATGTTTCTTGTAAAACATTCGAAGTAGAAAACATTTTTAAAAAAAAATTAAAATTAAAAATTAAATATATACATAAATTTTAATTATGCATATTATTAATGTTCAAACAAACTCTTTATTAATTTTGGTATATAGAGCTATTACATTTTATTATACATATATAAAAAATAGTTTATAACTAAACATTTATACTAAAACATTTTTTCCAAACAAATATTATAAAACCAGTGTTTTTTTCATGTATTTGTACATTGTTTTTTTGGAAAAAATAGATAAAAATAATTGAATAATTTTTAACAATAAATTTAACTAAATTAAAGCATATTTATCAATTGCATCAAAGTATGTGTACACATTAATACATAAAAATTTGCACCTAAAGAATATTATTTGTAAAATTTTTATTTAAATTTGTATTATTTGTTTACTAAAAATTAACTTAAAAATTTTAACTTGTAACATTATAAATTGTGCGCAAAATTAAGTAAAATTTTTAAAAATTTAATAATAAATGTTGAGTGTTTTTAGATGTACGCACTAGTAATAAAATAAGTATATTAAATATTTGTAAACATGTTATTGGTTAACTATGTTTAAAATATTAATTTTATAATTTTATAATTAAAACATTACTAAATTAATAAAAATATTTATTGTAAATTGTACAAGATGTTTAATGTTAAAACAATTAGTTAAAACAAATATTTTAATAAAAATTGTTTACTAGCTTTAATATAATAAACTTAATAGAAAAGTAACATAATATTTAAAAATAAAAAATAAATTTACAAATAATATAATGTATTTATTTACAATTAGTTAGCACTTTCTGAATTTTTATTGTTATTTTCTGTTTACATCAATTTCTGTAAACCATTTTGTAAAAACATTGGAAAAGTCAGTTTAATGGGTAGATAAGTTTTTGCAATATTTGAAAACAATAAAGCAACTTATTTTCTAAATATTATTAAAAACTAATTTTTAAATTTAGAATAAACATTTTGTTACACGTTTTATCTATTACAAAATAAAAATTATTATTAATGTTAAATGTATGTTTAAGTTTGTTAAATATTTTTGTTTACGTGTTTATGTATATTAGATAATAAACAACGTTTACAACAATTACTACAAAAGTGATTATTTAACTAAAACTTTTTTAGCAACTACAAAGCATACAAAAAAACGTCACTTTAATTAAAAAATATACAATACTATATAATAATAAAAAAATTATATATACATATATATTGTAAGTAAAAAAATGTATACAATATAAACTGATGCAAAATCAAAAATAAAATACAATGATTAACATAATTTTTAACGTCAACTATTAATAAAAATGCGGATTACATGCAATTGTTTTAAATATTTTAAAAACTTGTTCTACGCAACATTTTGTTTTTAAAACCAGATAATTCGTTCCAAATTATTATTTTATTAATAAAGTATACAAAACGTTAATAACACAAGTGTCGTTTACTCCACTATTTACAAAAGGTTAATCTATTATCCATTTGTTTTGTATAATGTAATAAATGTGCTTAAAACAATTTATTCTATGAATAGTAATTTTAAATTAATTTTTAAATTACATGCATATTATATTAACTATATTTATATTTATTAACATATAACATTTTATTTCATTTTAATCCCATTATTTGTACTACTACTTTTTTTTAAATTTTTGGTATTATTTTTTTTATATTGATGGTAAAAATTTATTTTATGTTGAATGTATCTCTAGTGAGATATTAAAGCTTAAAAATAATAATATTAATAATAGTAATAAATAATTTAATATTTGGTAATTAAAGAGTTAAACCAAATTCAGTTGTTCTATTTTTTTAATATTGTTTAAACTATATTTTTGGTTTTTTAAATAACTTTAGTGTTTGCTACACGTTTTTTCCAACATTATGATAATTTTGTGGTTTTTGACCATTAATAATCCAATAAATTGTTAAAAGGTTAACTGTGTATAAATTTACCAATATTTAGGTAAAAATCCTTTATTTTTTAATTCTTTAATAGCACGATATTTACTTTAAGTAAGATAAATTTTTATTTTATTATTACGGTCTATTTTACAAACAATGCAATTAAAAAGCAAAGATGAACGAAATCATAAAATAAAACGTAAATCATAAATTATTCGATTTGTTTTAAAATTTTTTGTTTAAAATCTTATTTTTAATTTTTATATAGATTAAAATAATTAAATGTTTTTTTTAATAATTATGATAATTATGACACCACAATCAGGGCAGATTTAATTGTCTGTTTAATATTAATTTTAAACACTAGTTATTGTTTATTTTTAATAAAATTAAGCACAAAAATAATAATAAATTAATTATTTGAAAATAATATAACTTCAATTTATTATCTACGTTTGCATAAAAATAACTTTAAAAAAATGCTATTTCGGCCAACTCAGCCGTTTTAAATAAATGTTTCCAAGTATATATAAAGAAACTATTAAGTACTTGACATTATTTTTAATTCTTAATATTTATTTTTACAAAAAAAAACAATTAAACATAACAAATTAATTTAGATTTAATATTTTTGTAATTTTATGCGTTAATACATTGTTGTTAGGACATTGTGTTAATCACATTTAATGTTGTTATACTTGGTAGTTTAATAATTTTTGTGTAAAATTAAAATGTAATTTATAAACATTGTATATATATATATATTAATTTTAATTATAATTATGCATATTATTAAATTTAAACAATTAAATATTATAAAACTAGTGTTTTACTTTATGTATTTGATCATAATTTCTAAACTATTATATAGATATTTAAAAATAATTAAACGTTAGGTTATATTTATTTACATTAAAATTTTATACATCTATAAAAATATAATACATTTAATGTATTATTTTATATTTGGTAATAAAAATTACTAATTTTGTTTTGCACAAAATAAACATTTAATTATGTAATTGTAAAATAATTATTGACAAATTAAATTTAAGACAGAAAAATGTTATGTATTTGTCATATATATTAAGTTAAACTTTAATAAATGCTTGTTTTTTTAGTTGTATTTTCTAATAATGCAATAAAATGTTGGTTGTATTTACTTGTTTTACTATTTATTAATTTAATTAATTTAAAGAATATCAATTAATTGCAACAAGCCATGTAACCACATTGTTTTATAAAATATGTACAGCGTGTTGTTATTATTTTACATTTAAATTTGTATTAATCATTTGCTAACAAATATTAATTTACAAAAAAAATATATTTTTAATTTAAAATTGTTTTTAAACATACTGTTTATTAAAATATAAAATTATTAATGTTTTTATACATGTTATTATTTAAATGTATACAAAACATTAAGACAAAAAATTAAAATTACATTGATAAAACAGTAAAGCAATTAATTTTAAATGTTGTAATTAGTTAAAAAAATTATTGTTATAAAAATTATTAATTAATTTTGTTTTAGTTTACTATTATTGTAAAATGAATAAAACCTTGAGTTTATATTTTTATAAAATCTAATAAAAAATATTATAAACAGTTTTAAACATTTTATTTTGGTATAAAAATTAATACTATTGAACATTATAATATTTGTATTAGTAAATATTGTTTTTAAAATGCAATTTTTTATGTATATATATTTAGATACATTACATACAGCATACACAAATATTATTTTATAACAATTTATATTATTTTGTTTATTAATGTTTAATAATATATTTAATAAGTAGTTATATTTGTCAAAAATGATAATAATTATTTTTATTTTTTATTTTTAGTTTTTAATAAAATAAAATATTTAAATCTTTTAGTATTTAAAACCATATATATGCAACTATTTGTTAAAGAAAAACATTATTTAGGTTTAATAAATTAAAAAAATTAATATTAAGTAGTATAACATAAAATAATAGCAACAAAATTTATAAATAATGTAATGTAGTTATTGACATTTAATTAACATTTTTTAATTTAAATTGCTATTTTTGTTTAAATTAATTTATTAAATCTATTTTTTAAAAACATTAAAAATGTCAGTCTGACATGTAGTTAAGCATTACAAGTAGTTCAAAACAATAAACTAACTTTATAATTAATATTGAAAACAATTTTATAAATTAAAATTAAACAATATATTAAAGGTTTTACTAATCACAAAATTTAGCAGTGTAACAAAAAATGTTAGTTACAGCTTGGAAAAAAACGTTTTTGTATGCAAATTAATAAAACTTATTGTTAATGATAATTACAAATTCAATTTTTTTTAAATATTGGTATTTATTTGTTTATAATTATTAATAAAAATATTATATTTGAATTACATATTTAAATAAAATATAATAAAAAAAATATATTAAACAAAAAATATAAATTAAAAAATTATTATTTAAATAATAATAAAATAAAGTTTTTATTAACATTCAAAAAACGCTTATTACTTGTAAAAATAATTTTTTTAATTGATACTTAAATAAATTAATAAAAAGATACATTAAAAATGGTACACATTATTAAATATTAAAACAACGGGTTAAAATAATTGTTATAAATATTATTAATTAAAATTAACTTGATAAAAACAAACAAAATACAAATAAACAACTTAAAGATTAAAAATAAAAAAATACAAACAACAAAATTTAGTTATTAATATTTAATTTATTATTTACAAAAAAAATATTTTTTATCTTTTTGTAAACATTGATTTATTATAATTAATTTGTGTCACAACTTTAAGGATGCCAGTCTAATATGTGATTGGGTGTGCTGCAGTATTTGAAAACAATACATTAATTGTTTTTTAAGTATTTATAAAAACAAAATTTATAATTAAAAATAAAAAGCAACTTAAACGTTTTATATATTACAGAATTTAGTGTTGTTATAAACAATAAATGTTACACAGTTCAAATTATATACATATATACATATTATATACATATTAGTACTATTATTATTATACAAAACCCTTTTACTTTAAAAAAAACAAGGAGTAATAAAACAACAATTACAGCAAAACAACAACAACAATAACAACAATAAAATCTTGTTTTATCAAAAATTCTGCAAATCGAAAATTGAGCTTTTTTTCACTTTTACTCAACCCTGTTATTTGTGTAACTCTGTCATTCAGATACGTGCAATCACTTCTTTGCAATTGTTTACCGGAATGGCGTTTTTTTATTGTGTTTGCAACAATATAATTTTTTTACAATGACTATATTGTTAAATTTGCGTTCAAACTTTCCTTCTTTATCAAGGCTTGTAACTGACTAAATTAAATTATTTTTGATCTGAACAAGGCAGAGTTTTTGTATACGTAAATATTTTAATTTTAATTTTTAAATTTTTATTAAATGTTTATTGTTTTAAATGTTTTACAAAAAACATTTTTTAGCAGTGTACATTTTAGCAAAATGTGGGCCCAATTTAATGCCAGTGGTAGGATTTGAACCCATGTTCACCGAGGTCTAAATTAAGCAATGTACCTTTAGACCACATCAGCATAATGCTTTTATAGTTTTAAATTTGTTAAAAAATTATGTTTGTGTATATCTATGTATATTAAATAAATAACAATGTTAAAATTATTATAAACAAAAAACGTAAAATGTTTTTTTAAATAACTTTTAGTTAAATAATGATATAATAGGGTTTTCAAGCATATTTAATAAAAAATTTTTATTATAAAATATAAAGTTTGAATTTATGTATATATAATGAATAAAATTATAATTATGTGTATTAATAATAGTTTAATTAGTTTAATTAATTTTTGTACATAATTATTAAATGTTATTACTAACATGTAACTCCGCCTAGTTTGGACAAGAAACAATTTAATATAGCCAGTTACAATCCTGGATAAAAAAGGAGAGTTTGAGCGTAAGTTTAGCAACCTGATCCTTGTAAAAATATTATACTGCTACAAAAACAATAAAAGAACACTATTCCAAAAAATAACAACAAAAAAGTAATTGCACGTATATAAATAACAGAGTTACACACGGTAGAGTTGAGTTAAAGCCGATAGAAAACTCAATATTTGCAGAATTTTTAATGCCGGTTTTAAAACGTGGAATGTGCGCACACTTTTTTGTACTAAACAATTAGAACAAGTCCTTTAAAAAATAAATAATATAATTTAGATATTTTAGGTATTATCAAAATGCAATAGAAAGCTAAGGTAATTTCAAGACTGGAAATATATTAATTATATACATATTTTGGAAATTATATTTATGAAGTTGGTATTATGTTGAGTAAAAATGCTGCTAAAACTATAATTAGGTAAAACTTTTAAACGACTGTATTATTTTAAACAAATTTAACACAAAATTTGCAAAAGGAACAATTATACAAATTTATGCCCCTGCTGCGACTACTAAGAATAGTCACAGAGATATATTTATATTATTAATTACAAGGTTGTTTAAATAATGTGCTAAGTAGAAACATTAAAATATTAATAGGTAATTTTAATGCAAAAGTAACCAAAACTAGATGTAGGTACTTTTTAAATGTAAGCCACATGGCTATGCTAATAGCATAAATAATAATAGTTATAAGTTGTTGACGTTAAACATTCATTGTAGAATAAGTGTTGGCAATATATTTTTTGCTCACAAAAATATATCCAAAGCAAAGTGGGTTTTTCTTAACGTACAAACAACAAACAAGTTTTACTACATTTGTATTAAAATGGCAATAATTTATGCAAAATGTACGTGCATATTGCGGTGCAGATGTTGGTTTTAATCACAATCTTGTAGTTAAAACATTTTGTTTAAAATTGAAGACAATAGAAACCACAAAATATTACTTTTATTTCCGTGTAAAAAATTTAAGAAACCAAATATCTTAAATCAATTTTACGATTCCTTAAAAAATACATTTAAAAATCTGAAAAGAGTAAAAATATTTAATAATTAATAAAAATTGTTTTATAAAACAATTACAAACTGTACAGCAAATGTGGTGAGTAGAAAATATCGTTTTACAAAGAAACAATAAATATTATCGGTGTCCTGAAATCTAATTAATTTTATAAAAAAACAAAATTTAAAAGAAATTAATCTAACAGTCTTGTTATTTAAAAATATTTAACAATAAGTATAAACTTTTAAAAAGCACGTTAAAAAAACTACCGCAATAATAAACATTATTGTTTAGAAAGCAGATGCAAAAAAGCAAATAAGGCAACAGTAAAAATTAATTTCTATACTTTGTGTAAAATTGCAAAACAACTGTCGGAAATTAAACAAAAACATCAGCATTTTAATTAAAGGAAAAATTGAGCAAAATCAAGAATTGTAGCAATCACTTGCAATTAATTTTGTTTATTTTATAAGAGCTTTTAACATTGTTTATTAAGAATTGTTGTTTAAAATTGTTAAGTTTTACCGAATACTGTCAAAATATGTAAATATTATGCGTTTGGTATACCAAAATGCAAGTTGTTTGTGTTTGAACAAAATGTTGATAAACTGCAATAATCGAAATTGTCACGTGTGTCTGTAAAGGATGTATTTTGTTATTGTTTCTGTTTCTTCTAATAATTAATTTTATTATAACCCGATCTATAAATAGTTTGTTTTATAGTATTTCATGTAACTATAAAAAATTAATAGATTTTTATTTTTGATAATATTGATTTATTTAATAAAATTTTAGAAATAATGGAAAATATAACAACACGTCTCAGTGATATCCGTTTTCTTATGCGTTTACAGATTAACTGTTTAAAAACAAAAGTGTTGTGCACTAAATTAAACAATTATTTATTTATCAAAATTAGTAAATTAAATATTAATATCTTTGATTCCTTTACATATCTAGAAAACATTATTAGTAGAAACAAAAAACAAAAATTAATGTTAAAGCCAGACTTGGAAAAACAATATAAGTTTTTTATTGACTCAAATTAACATGGTCATGTATTTTAAAGCTTACCTGGCCTAATTACATTTTAAACGCCGGTATCATATAAAGAACTAAGTCTTGTTTACCGCATGACATAACTACAATTAAACAAAAAATAATTACTTAGTTAAATTCTACGTTTACTACCCCCAAGGTCAGCAAAACCGTTTTTGGAATAAAAAATCAATAATAGTAAAATAATGGTTAGTAGTCTACAAAAAAGATGATTATAAACTATTTAAAAAAATTAAATTTTAGATGAATATTTTATAAAATTAAGCAAAACCTTTGACAAAATGTTTAAATACATAAAAACAATTTTTGTCTTATGATTTTTTTGAATTACAAGACTATGTTGTCGTTGTAGTTTTTTTCTGCAATTGTTGCCTTATTGCCCTATGTTTAATTTTAAAACAAAAGGGTTTTGAATAATTTAATAAATAAAAATGTTAACACGTAATTATAAACAAACAGTTAAAACAAAAACAAAAAATTATGCAAACTTTGTACTCAAACTTTTTTTTACAACCAAATACAATAAAACTATTTATTTAATTTTAAATTGGTTGCAAAATATAACATAAACATTTATTAAATGATTACCAAAAATTATTTTTTATTTTTCTAAATGCAATTATTATATTTAATTAGAAATATTATTTACTGTGATGCAAATTTAACCAAATTTTTTTAAAAATGTAATAATAATTTTTAATTGTCTTTAGACATACGATTGAGTAAGAAAAAATAAAATTATTTAACAATAAAACATTTATTATTATTATAATTATTTATTATTTATGGTTATTGGCTTAGATATTTCAGTTTAATAATAAAAACAAAATTTACAAATAATGTAATGTATTTATGGATATTTAGTTAATACTTGTAAATTTTTATTGTTATTTTCTGTTAACATTGATTTATTAAATCCATTTTGTGTTAACTTTAAAAAATCTAGTTGAAAATGTATTTAAATGTTTGCAGTAGTTCAAAACAATAAATTAATTTGCTAAACTTATTATTAATAACACATTTATAAATTAAAAACAAACTATATTTTAAACCTTTTATTTATTGCAGTATTTAGGAATGTAATAAACAATGCTGGCTATACAGTTTAAATTAAAAAAGGTTTTTGCAAGCAAATTAAGGACAATTATTATTTTTGCTAAATGCAGTTCAAATTTGCTAAATAATTGTGTTTATGTGTTTATGTATGTTAAATAAAGTGCATTTTTAAATTATATTAACAAATAAAACATAATTTAAAAAAGTATAAAAAACAAAATATAAAAAAAAACCCAGTTAATTAAATGTAATCTAATAGGTTTTTTGTATTTTTTAAATAACGTTTTTATTTAAAAAAATAACGTCTACAATTACATTAATTTAAACTAAAATTAAGTATATTATTTTATTAAAAATCTGTTGATTAATCTTTTAATGTATAATTATCATATTTTAGTATATAAATATAAACATGCATAAAAGTTAAAAAATATTCAATAATTACCTACAATTACTTTAATTAATTTAAAGTATATTTATTACTGTGATGTAAATTAACGCTATGCTGTACTTAAATACTGTAAAACGTTTGTATATTTACAACTATAAAATTTATTTTATGTGTTACTTTATAATTTAAAATAATAATAATTAATTTTAGTTTACAGAAGTATATAGGAATACATTATTATTTAATTGTAAAATAATATTTTTTTAACAAATTAAATTTAAAACAGAACAATTTTATGTACATGTTATAAATGCGGTAATATGTTAAATTTTAATGCATTTTATTTTTTAAATTATATTTTACGTTAATGCAAATAATGTCTGTTGCATTATTATATTTTACCGACAATAGTTTTAATTAATTTCAAATATATTTATTAATTGCAACAAAACATATGTACACATTGCTTTATTAGGTGTGTAAAATATGTTAATATTGTTTGTTTAATTTACATTTAAATTTGTATTAATGATTACTAAAAACAATTAAAAAAAATGCAATTATTGTAACATTATGGGAACATTCTATATTGTAATAAAATATTTAACATGTATTAATTTAATAAAGATTATTTTGATTTTTAACAATATAAATTTATTATGTAAAAATTATTTTTATTTAAATATTTATAAATCAGTAAAAACAATAATTTTTATAATTAAATCATAAATAATTTAATGGAAATGTTATATATTGTATACGCATATTTTTTGCTAATACTACTAGTTGAAATAATTAGTTTTATAAAAATAATTAATTGATTTTGTTTGATGGCAAGGTTGGCAACCTGGCCTCTGTAAAAATTTATACTGTTGCGGAAACAATAAAAAATGACGTTATTCCGGCAAAAAACAACGTTTCTGGATGACAAAGTTACCAGATGACAAGGTTGAGTGAAAGCCTAAAGAAAACGCAATCTTCGATTTGCAGAATATTTAATGCTAACGAGCCTTTGTTATTGTTGTTGTTGTTTTGCTGTAATTGTTGTCTTATTACCCCATGCTTATTCTTAAAGCAAAAGGATTTTGTAATAATAATAATAATTTGTTTTAATAAAGTGTAAATATTAAAAGTAAATAAAATTTATTTTTAATGTTAAACAAAAGTTTAAATTTGCAAAATATGTTTTTCAAAAAAATACTTAAACAATAAAAGTACAATTTACTGCGCAATAGTTTAATAGATTTGTTAATAATACAGAACGTTTAAAAACAAGCGTTATTTGTGAATACGTTTGTTTATTTAATTAAATAACAATATTGTTACCTGCATAGTTATTTTATATTATTTTAATTAAAAATACGCATTGACGTTTATAATTATTTGCTATTGGAATAACAATATTATTCTAATTCTTACTTTATTAATGTTTACTATATAAAAAATCATTTGTTTTCTATTAATTACTTGATTCTATTTTACAACGTAATAAACATTATAGAACCGGGCTAACCTGTTGTTTGCTTAATTATTAATAATTTTATACAACCTTCTTATTAACAAATAGGTTAACAATTAGAAGCTGTAGCAATTGCAATTGTTGTTATACATATATATATATATATATATATATATATATATATATATATATAAACAATTAATAAAAAAATAAAAAAAAATATTTAAAAATACACGTGTTAAAATATAATTGTTTTAAAAAAAATATTAATTAATACATACCCACTGTAAAACAGTTTAAAAAAAACAAGTAAATAATAATAAACTAATATTGCGTTACGTGTTTTTTTTTAAATAACAAAATTAGGTAACTTAATATTTAATAAAAATTAACAATAACACTATATATGTGGAATTAAATAATTATTAAAAAAATAGTAATTAATACTTACTAACTGTAAAACATAAAAAATATAATAGTAAAAAATAGTAATATATATATATATAATGTAATACTAATTATTAAGCAAAATGGTAATTAATACGTACAAGCTGTAAAATGTTTAAATAAATTATTAATTAGAAATTAATCTATTTACAAAATAAAAAAAAATAATATACGTTTAATATTTTATTATATATAACAAAAATCAACATTTAAAAATACAAATGTTTGTTAAAAATAATTAACACTTACTTTCTGTAAAATATTTTAATAAAATTACACTTAGTAAACGTTATCAAGTATATATATAAACAATACCTTTACGTATATTAAATATGAAATAAAGTACAGAGCAATAAAACAAATACGCTTGTACGCATGCACAATAATAATTAAACCGTACTGCCTATAAAACATTAAATAAAATTAAATAATTAGTAAAAATAAATAAGAAATATAGATATATATAATATTTCTTTTAAAATAAACAATTATATACATTTAACATTTTATGGCAAGAAAAATTAATATTACAAAAAATATGTTAAAATATAGAATTGTTGTATAACAATGTTACCACCTTTAAAAAATAAAGCAAATTAATAACAATTAAAAATGACATTAGTTGTATTTATTTTGTTTTTAGTTAATTGAATATTTAATATATGGCCATATTTCAATTTAAAAATTATTAGCTTTAACTAGTTTTTTGTTAAGATTTCTATTACAGAAGTTTATGTAGACATTTTAACAAGTAGCAAAACAAAGCACACAAATCAAGAAATTACTACAAAAAACAATAATGTTTTTTATTTATTACTTTGAAATGTGTAATGCGATAAAATATTTAGAAACTACAAAAATTTAACAAACCTTGCATTTTTTAAAAATATGTAACGTTAAAATTGTTTTATAAATTTACTTACATTTTTATTATAAACCGGTAAAAAGCTTATTTAATTTTCTATTACAATAATATATTTTAATAAAATTATAGTTTTATTTTACTTAACTTGGAATACTGCATAATTAATCTAAGTTCGTTTTAAAAATTATGTAGTTTTCTAAAATTATTTTAGTTATGCAGTTATTTTTTACACTATTTTTTTACAAGTTGTATATATATATAATTCGTTTTAAATATAAAAAACGTTTTATACTTAACAAAATAAACAAAAATTAGTTTTAAAATTACACATTTGGAAAAATATGGGTAATCAAACTAAAATAATTATTAATACGCACTGTCTGTAAAGCATTTAAAAATATCAATAATTAGAAAACATATATATATATATATATATATATCAAAATAAAACTTTATATACGTTTAACATTCTAAATTTTATTAAAAAATTAACGTTACAAATACGCAAAAACATAAATTAAACAAAACAATCTTTTTAAAAAATTAACACTTACTGTCTGCAAAATATTTAAGAAAGCTTTTAACTAGTAATCGTTATTAAGTATATATTTATATATAATATTTTTCCTTTGAAATAAAAATTTTAAAGTACTTTGTACATTAAAATTATTTTATGTATTTGAAAATTTTGCAAAGAAGTTTTATAATCTTATAAATTTTTTAAAATGGAATTTAGTAAAGTATTCTGTAGTCCACCAAACGTTTTTTTACAATTTTTTATTGCTTGTTTTACAAAGGTTATTTTCTGTATTTAGGCGATAAACGCAGAATTTTACCAAGTAATTGTATTGTTTAATTGTAATAATGTTCGGTAATAAACGTTATGTTTACTATTTTTAAAAATATTGTTAAAATACACTTTTTAACCAATTTTTGTCGTGTGTTTTTATGTTTTTTATATATAAAAGTAAAAATAATTATTTGTGCGTAAAAAATAATGTTGTGTTTTTAAGTAAATAAAAGAACTGGACTATATTCTTTACAATTAACATAGTTTATCTATGTTTAACTTTAACATTAACGTTGGTTTTTTCGTTTATACTATACCAGAAACACATAATAAAGTTATTCCTTGCCAATTGTTGTATTCGTTAAAGCTTTTTAAAAATAAACACAATTCAGGGTTGTCGATAAACATTAAGACCGTGTTTATTATACCATATAACGTTAAATAAATAAACAAACTTATATATTGCTACGTCACTTAATTGTTTGAGCATTTCTGAAGTTACTTAATTAAGTTCTTTTAATTTATTACATTTTAACTGTATTTACAAAATTGTCATAAATACACATTTTTGTTTTTTTTAATTATACATGTTTTTATCGGTATTTGTTGTAAACTCTCCAATTATTTCTTCAAAATGTTTTGCACATTTGTATAATTATTTATTATTTATTGAAAATAAATAACATACAAAATTAAAATATAGTAATTTTAAGTCCTGACAATAGTTCAAAATTTTTTTACAAAAACTTAGTACAATTTTTACTACTGCCGTATTTGTTTTTGCTTTTTAACGAATTATTTTGTTTATGCGCTAGGTGTATTAAACCGTTTATTTATAGTTTTATATTTTTTATTAAATTTTATGTAAATATAAAAAATTGTTAAAAAATACATTTTAACGTTTTTTTACATTAATAAAATTACAAAAATGCTACAATATATTGTTTTTTAATTAAGCCACAATGTCTACTTAGCACATTTGGTGCACAGTTTGTAGTTATTTTAGAAAAAATATTTTATTGTTTATTAAAGTCTTTTTATTTATTTCAAATTTTAAATTGTATTTTTTAACAATTTATAAAGTTAGATTAAGACGTTTGGTTGTTTAATTTTTGTTATACAAAAATAAAAATTAATTTGTCGTAGTTTTTATTTTTTTAATTTGAAACAAATGTTTTGACAATAAACTTGTAATAAAAACCAATATATTGCAAATATTGCTATTTTGTGCTAATATAAATGTTGTTAATTTTGTTTGCAATATTACTGTTGGGGGTAACTTACTTTGCTTTTTGTGTATATTGTAGATACAAAATGTGTTAGCAACACTACTTACCGCAAGTAAAATTTAACCATTATTATGTATGTGATTAGCATAACCATTTAAGTATTATTTATTTTATTTTGTTTAATTTTACATTAAAATTGTAAATTATATTTAAAATGTTTGTATAAAAAACTATCTAAACATTTTTTAAATACTTGTAAAAGACATTATTTTAGTTTTTTTAGTAGCCTTGCCAGAAACCTAAACTTACACAATTGTAATTTTTTAAAATAAGATTTTTAAAATATCTAAAATAATGTAATCGCCCGCAGGTATTTGTACAATAATAGCATTAAAAGCACTCTTTAAGATAGAGGTATTTATATTTATATAATTTATATTCTGCCTCAAATGTACAATTAATACATTTTTACTTTAAAAAATGTTTTTAATCTTTTTATAGCATTTTTCTAATATGCTAAATTTATTTCTTAAATACCAGCTTCTAATTGTTTACTATAAAAATATATTTACTCCTTTTTTGTTTTAACACAAATTAAGCCTATGATTTTAAAAATCTTTAAAATTTAAATCCCGTTATTTAAGTACGTGTTATTACTTTTTTAGAATTTCTAACCAAAGTTGTATCCCTTTGTTAATTTTTTAGCAATATAATTTTTTTAATAATTAAAATTAACAATTTTATATTTTTTTATTTAAGTTTAAAAATATTTTTTTATGTTTGTTACTTTGAATGTTTTACAAAAAACATCTTTTAGCAGTGGTCAATTTACAAAACCAAACGTGGGCCCCCATTTTAGTGCCGGCGATGGGATTCGAACCCATGTCTACCGAGATCTGATTTCGAGCGCTATACCGCTAGATTACCACGGTAGTAAATTTAAATTATATTTAATTTTAGTTAAAGGATAGTTTCTACATATAAATGTGTAATAATAATAAATCTTGTATATTTTGAATTTTATATTATATTAAAATATAACATCAAAACTACAAATGTGCAAAAATATAATTATTAAATAAAAAATAATAAAAATCACGTACATTCTAAAACGCATTTTAACAAAATTATATATATATATATATATATATATAATAAACATCTAAAAAAATTGACATGTAAAAGTATAATAATCTAATGTAAATAATAATTTAAACGTACGCTCTGTAAAACGGTTAAAAATAGTTATATATATATATATATATATATATATATATATATATATATATATATATATATATATACAACGTCTAAACTAATTAGTGTTAAAAACGTAATTATTAAACTAAAATTTTTGTAACAATCACATAACATACAATAAAAACGTCATTTTAATTATGAAATGTACAATATTATGTGGTAATTAAAATACATGTATAATTTTATAGATATACATTGCAACTAATAAAAAATAACATAAAACATTAACAGATTTATAATCTGAGATTGAGTAAAATTACAAACATAAAATATGATTTCTAATATCACCCATTTTAACAATTAACGCAAAAAGTTACAAAGGTATTAAATCTAATTTAATTTGTTATGTTCAATTGTTTTTTCGTAAAAACAAATATCTGGTATTAAAAATAATGTACAGTGTTTCATAGATCCTTTATATATACTTAGAAATTTTTATTTAAGCAGGATGAGTCGGCCAAATTAGCATATTTTAAAAGCTACTTCTATATTAACGTAGATAATAAAATAAATTTTACAATTTTTATAATAATTAGTCTATTATTATTTTATGTGCTTAATTTTATTAAAAATAAACAATAACTAATTTTTAAAATTGATATTAAACACACATTCAAATCTGTTCTGATTGTGATGTTATAATAATTATCAAAATGAACATTTAATTTTTCTAAACTATATAAATAAAAGTAATAAAAATTTTTTTTTCTTAATTTTAAATAAAAATTTTAAAATAAATCTAATAAATTATTATTTACGTTTAACTTTGAGATTCCGCTTACTCGCTAGTTCTGCTTAATGATTGCATTGTTTTTCAAATAGAGAATAATGATAAAAAATGTTTTCATCTTACCGAAAATGAATACCGTGTTATTAAAAAATTAAAAAATAAAGAATTTTTATCGAAAAGATTAACAGATTTATATAGAGTTAACTTTTTAACAATTTATTGGATTATCAACAGTTAAAAACCACGAAATTATGATAATGTTGGAAGAAAACGTGTAACAACAAGTACGGATGACCAAACATTTATTATAGAGTTAAAAAAATATAATAAACCTATTTCAGAAACTAAAAAAAAACAATTTAAACAATTTTACATATTTCACTATAAGAAACAGAGCAATTAAATCGGGTTTAGCTTTACAATCACCAAAGATTAAGCCATTTATTACAAAAAAAACAAAAGGATAACAGATTAACCTTTTGTAAACAATGAAGTGAACGACACTTATGTTATTGGCGTTCCGTATACTTTGATGATAAAACAGTAATTTGGAACAAACCATTTGGCTCGAGTTTTTAAAAATATTTACTCTCGTTTGTTAGAAAGAAAGCCCACCCTCGACAAGTAATGTGTTGGTTTGGTATTAAGTATAATCAACTTATCAAATGGAGAATTATATCTGGTACCTTAAATAATAAAAAA
Source organism: Cardicola forsteri (assembly GCA_025895645.1). Lineage (NCBI taxonomy): Eukaryota > Metazoa > Platyhelminthes > Trematoda > Strigeidida > Aporocotylidae > Cardicola > Cardicola forsteri. Next base: position 198,216 of record JAKXYG010001103.1, read on the forward strand.
AATATTTTAGTTATAAATAATGTTTTTTATTATGAAATGCAGCACACGGGGGTTACTACTGTTTTTCAGAACAATGTTTTATGTCATACGTTCAAAAAGGTAACGTCATATTTATCTAAGTTTACTATATTTGCTTTATATTTACATTTAGACAGTAGAGGGGCTAAAAGCAAAAATGCTATCTTTTACTTAATTGTCACCTAACAGTCCGGATATTAATGTTATTAAAACATTTTTCAGTATGCTAAAACGCAGCATCAACAAGCATACCAAAATTAAGGAATTATGTGAACGCATTTGGTTTGTTGTTCAATATAAAACGAAACAAAAATATATCAACACTCTCATTGACTGCATTTTAAAACGCCTGAATCAGGTTGTTTAAAAGAAAGGCGATCACATAGATTATTAAATTTTTTAAACATTGTAATGTCCTTAATTATTTGATGGCAAAACAAATTGCGTGTAATCTGTACTTTTATTAATAGTTGACGTTATAAATTATGTTAATTATTTTACTTTATTTCCGATTTTGCACCCGTTGATAATTTATATAATGTTTTAATTTACAATATATATGTATATATAATTATAGTTTTTTTTAATTATTATATAGTATTGTATATATTATAATTAGAGTAACGTTTTCTCTTGTATGCTATGTAGATGCTAGAGGGTTTTAGTTAAATAATCACTTTTTTGCAGTAATTGTTGTGAGGGTTGTATTTAAAAACGCAAAATATATCTAATTTTTAGGGTTAATACATTTTTTTATGCCTAATAAAATACAAAATATTAAATAAATAAAATGGATCGTGTTTGTAACCACTTGGTTTAGGTGTTTTAGTATGCTTTTAGTTAAAATGCTGATATAGTATTATGTACTCTAAATTTTAACAAAAAAATTAATTTAAACAAATATTTTTTTAATTTAAATATGCTTATACATGTTAAGTTTTATTATACAAAAAATAAAATAAATAACATTAATATTAAAACTATTAAATAACGATTTTAACTTAAAAATATTAATACATTTTACTAAAAAAAGACCATTGTTTAAATTGGTTAATATAATTTTTTGCATAAAAATTACTTAATACTTTTTATATAATTAATTTAGTATTTGTTACTTACATATATTGTTCCAACAACAAAATTTTAAAGTTGTACAAAAATGTTTATAAAGAACAACTTATTTTATAATCCAACATATTAATCCTTTTAAGTCAATATCTTATTAACTACAATTAAAAGTAATTAGCATTAAAAACATTTTATATTATTATTACAAAACATAATTTTGGTGTTTTTATTTTGTAATAAAAAATTAACTAAACTTCCTGTAATAAAAAAGATATAACATGTAATATGTTCTGCTCCTAGGTAGCAAATAACTAAATTTGTGTTAATTGTATTTTATAAATTAACAAAATAGTGTATTTTATTGTTCTTTAGTTAAATAATAATTTTTTTAACAAACAAAAAATAAATTTTTAATATTTTAAAAATACCTAAATATTAAAAACATTTTTATAATTTTTAAATCGTATTAACAAGATATACAGTACTTCTAATTTTAATTTGTATACAAAAATTAATTTTTAACTTAAATTAATTTTATTATTTAAAAAAATGTTTATTACTATTATTATTACAAAAAACATCTTTTAACAGTGGACATTTAGGAAAGATAAATTCGAGCGCTGTACCGTTAGACCACAAATTAAAAATTTTTGGTTAATACAGTAACTATTGAGTATAAACATACTTTATAAATTACTTATTTTATATTTAAACATTAAAAAAAAAATATTTAATTACTTTTTAGTAAAAAATTAAGACATTTTAAGTTTAATTTTTCCTATTAGATAATAACATTATAAATTTTGTGTTGTGGAACGTAAAGTTAAATTATTAAAATGCATTTTTAAATAATTATTTTAAACACAATAATTAAAAAATAATTAATTATTATTTTAAAAAGTTCTAATTTTGTTTAATTATTCTATTTAACATATGCTTTTTTCGTCAACTTGGCAGTTTTAAACAATTATTTTTAAGTAAATTTAAATAAACTATTAAATGTTTAACATTATTTTAAATTCTTGATAATTATTTTTACAAAAAACATTAAAAAATAACAAATTAATTTAGATTAGTTTTTCAAAAATGTTTTAACACTATTTTATTTAATGGGTGCATGTATATATCATGCTTTAATATCTTACTAAAGATACATTTAGCGTAAAGTACATTTTCATCGTCAATAAAAAAATTAGTAGCAAAATTAAAAAAAAGTAATATTACAAATAATGGAAACAAAAAATAATAAAATGTCATGTTAATATATATATATATATACAGCAAATATTAACACTAATAAACTGTGTTAAAATATAATTATTTAATAATATGCTTTTGTTAATTTAGCGGACTTTTAAATTATTTCTAAGTAAATTAAAATAAACTAGTAAATATTTAACATTATTTTAAATTAAATAATATTATTTTTACGAAAAACATTAAAAAATGACAAATTAATTTAGATTAGTTTTCAAAAATGTTTTGTTAACACTATTTTTATTTAATGGGTGTGCATATATCGTGCTTTAATATCTTACTAAAGATACATTTAGCGTAAAATACATTTTCATTGTCAATAAAAAAATTAGTTAGCAAAATTAAAAAAATAATATTACAAATAATAAAACAAAAAATAATAAAATGACATATGTTAATATATATATATATATATACAGCAAATGATAACACTAATAAACTTTATTGCTAAAATATATTTATTTAATAAATAATTAATAGTTATTACGTACTCACTTTAAAAGATAAAAAAGTAAATAGCTAGTAAACCAGAAATAATTATATATATATATAATATATATATATAATGAATATGTTTATGTAAGGATATATAACAAACTTTAACATTAAATTGTACTCAAATACGTACCGTCTTTTAAACATTAAAAAAATATATTATTATTATTATTATTATTATTATTATTATTATTATTATTAAGCTTTAATATCTCACTAGAGATACATTCAGCATAAAATACATTTTTACCATCAATATAAAAAAAAGTAGTAGTATAAATAATGGGATCAAATTGGAATAGAATTAATGTTAATGAATATAAATATAGTCTATATAGTATGCATGTGATTTAAAAAATATATATATATTCAAAATTGCTGTGATTGTTATTATTTTCAATCCTTTGATGCTAATTGTATGGGATTTAAAATGTTTATAAACAATATTATTCAATAAGATAGAATATTTGATTCCTGAAGATTTTGATACCAATGATATGCATTTTTAGAAATAATTTGTAATCTTGTTTTAATAAACCAGGAAAAATTATGGGTAAGCAATATAATATCAAAAGGATAAAAGCATGATGTAATGAACAATTTAGTAATATAATTGTTAACATTTAGTTTTCTTAATCTTCTTATATAGTAGCATAATGATTTGGTTTTTAAAAATATATGCTCTACATGATCACACCAGGTAAGTATGCTATTTATGTTTACACCAAGATATTTAATTTTGTTACAGGTGATATATTTGTTTGATTTAACTTAAATGTTCTGTTTAATTCTATTGTTTCTCTTGGATGCCTTGTTGTAAATTTAATGAGTTTGCATTTTGATGGATTTAAATTGAGATCAAAGATAGTAGACCATTTTTCAATTTTATTAATAACATTTTCAAAATTGTTTAGATTATTAATTGAAGAAATCTTTTCGCACAATACCATATCATCTGCAAATTTAAACAAAAGTGGCATTGGCACTAGCAATGGATCTAAGTAGAGTAAAAATAAAAATCTTGTGGAACTCCATTATTATTTACTGCTAACTCTGATTTATTGCGACCACTTTGTGTAAATTGTTTTCTTTTTAAGAAATAATTGTGTATTCAATTTAAAATGTGGTTAGGCGTTTTAAGTAACTTAAGACAATTAAGTAATTTTTTTCTTGATATGCTACTGAAAGCAAATTTGTAATCTAGAAACATGCAATATATTGAACATTTTTCATCGTCAAGCGATTTAGTAATGCAATGAACAAGGCTGGCTACAAAGTCTACAATAAAATAATTATTTTTATATGCAAATTGATAATAGTCATTACTAATGTTTAATATAGGCTTGAGGTCGTTAAGTATTATTTTCTAAGTTAATTTTAAAAACACTGAGATACACGCAATTGAGCGATAATGTTTTAGATTTGTTGATAGAACAGTAACTTTTGGAATAAGTGTAATTCGTGAGATACTTTAAGTATCAGCTACTTCACAATTCATAATAAACTTGTTTATTATTGTAGATAATAATAGAGCAATTGCTGGTATGCAGAGTTTTAATAAATTGCAACTTATTCTATTAGGTCCAAGTGATGTGCTTGTTTTACAATTATTAATTAATTTTTGAATATTAAAGTTAATGATAGGTGTTAAATAATTTTTAGTTAATTAATTAAATTCTGATATATTTGAGTTGATTGAAGTAAAGTAATCATTTAGTTCGTTAGAATCCATCTTACATTGATTTGCTTTTGATTTGTTAAAAATTTTGTTAATATTTTTCCAAATAAATTGTGAATCACGGTTTGATTAAAAATTATTATTATCATAGTTAGTAAGTTTGTTTATTTCCAGTCTAATTTGCTTGTTTAAGTTTTTTAATTTAGTATATTGACTAAATTTATATGCTACCTTTTTTTGTCTAAGTCTTTTAAGATTTAATAAAGAAATATTATTGTTTGTAATCTCAACCTTAACTACTGGACAATATTTGTCAATATAGGTCAATAAAAAGTACAATATTATAATTTAGGCTAAGATTGTTAAAATTGATGTTATTAATGTCCAATAGTGCGGAATTAAGTAATGCTACATTTGAATTCGATGTATCGCGCACATGTATAAATGATTTAAAAATAGGCTTTAAATATTTTGAATAATAATGCTTTAAGTATATTTTTAGAAGTAGACGAATTATTAAATAGTCAGATGTTAAAAGAGGTGCATGTTGTTTTACTAAAAATAATCGAGAGCATTTGTAAAAATATAATCTAGTTGCTTTTAAAATCTTGTAAATAAATTAACTAGATTGTAAGGCCCATTAGTTTGAATATGTTAGTATTCGCATTATTGAAAACACCAGTTAATATGATTAAAGTATTTTCATCAACATTGATAAGATAATCAAGTAGTTGGTCGTAGAAATAATTAATTTTTACAGTGCTAGTAGAAGGTGTTATGTAAATATTTATAATGTCAATATTTTTGTAGTGAGACATGTATTTACTTCTGCAGTTGACGATTAAGCACTCAATTCCATTTTGCGAATATTCAAATTTAGAATTAGGATTATTACAGTATTTTTTATTAATGCATGTAATAAGGCCTCCCCCACGTTTTTAAATGCAATTTTTTCGATCAAGTCAAAATATAAAAAATTTATGAATTTCTATAAGATTATTCTCAACATATATATTTAACCATGATTCTTGAATTAATATCACACAACTATTCGTATGTAAATTGTTTGTCATAAGAGATCGTAGATCAAAATTTTTATTAAGTATTGACCTGCAGTTTAATGACAGTAGTAGCGGTAGGGACATCTCGTTAAGTAACTTTAATTTTAAAGCTTTTTGAAAACCACTATAATAAAATTTACGATTATTTTGAACAATTGTATGTTTTTGTGTGTTGAAAAAACTGCTTAAAATTAAATGTGGACATTGTTGAAATTTGGATTTTAGGGACAAAAGCGTATTTCTGTTAAATTTTATTTTTATTAATTTCATTTAATAAAAAAGTAATAAAAAATTGATTTATACAAAAGAAAAATATAAGATATTTAAAAAAATATTAAAAAATTAACGGTAAAAAAGTATTTAATTCCGGTGTTATAGAAACGTAGCGCAGCCATTCGAGGGCCCGCCGTGTTTATTTTGTATTAATATATATAACAAACTAAAACATTGTAAAGTACAAACGCAAAAAATATTTATTCAATAAAATAGTATATATTACGTACCGCCTGTAAAACATTAAAAATATAATGTTCTGTGGTATATATTTATTTATATATATACTTATTATAAAATTAAGTTTGCAATAAATCCATTTACAAAAATAATATTATTAAATAAAAGATTAACACGTACAATCTTTAAAACAAATTAAAAAATTAATTTTGGAAAACATTAATACTTATAAACATATATATATATATATATATATATATATATATATATACAATTGTATATACAAAAATTAATATTAAAATATAAAAGTAGAACCATATACACAAAATGTATACACAATAGACGGATTTATATATTTTTGCAAATTCTACATGTTTTCTTCTATGTTCTGCTGTTAAAGAAACCTTTTTTAACGTTTTTTTAAACTGAAGATTGGCAGATTTTATTCGATTACGGATAAGTAAATACAAAAAAATAGCAATTTTTTTTTGTATTTGTTGAAATAAAATTATTCTGTTATTTTTAAATTGGTGGTAATAAAAATATTATTTTGTTTACTCATAAATAGTACAGATTTTGTAAAAAAATTAAAAAACAATTTACTTTAAGCATTAATAATCCATATTATTTCAGCATAATTTCTTGTTAAAAAAAAATATATCTTAAATTAAAACAACAAAAATTAAAAACTAAGAGTTTACTAACAAGTATTATTTTAAATTTAAACAATGTAAAAGTAGAGTATTAAATTTATGCTAATGATATACTTTTGTTAGGAATTGTATTACTACTTTAAATGTTTTATGGGAAACACCTTTCAACAGTGGATATTTTAGAAAAACCGTACATGGGCCTGAATTTAGTTCCGGTAATTGGATTTAAACCCTAATATCTATCTAGGTTTAAGTCAAATAATGTACCACTATATCACCATTTTTAAAAATACTAATAATTACATTATAAAAATGTATTTTAAATCTTGTACATATATAGATATGTTGGATGAAAATAGTAATTAGCACGTACCGTCTATATTACATTTTTGGAATAATTAGTAGTTAAAAAAGTTAATAAATAAATGTATAAAACATTGATTAAGGGTAAAAAATTAACATAAACAAATAGATTTGTATAAAAATAAAAATTATTAATTAAAAAAATAGTTATTAATACGTACTGTCTGTGTAGCACATTTGAAATAGTTAATAAACAATAACGTTAATAACTCTATATATATATATACAAATTCAAAATAATAAGTAAAAAAACGTTTTTGTCTATGTTAATTTATTTTTTAACGGTTTTTGAAAAGTAAATTGAATAAAAATAATGTAAAATAATTAGTAGTTATTTAATATATACTTAATAATATTATGTTAAAAATGTAGTAATTAAAAAAATTGACAACGGGTCATTATAAATAAAATTACAAAATGCACATTATGCACTCTTATAATTATTAATGAAATATTAATCAGTGAGCTTAAAATTATTATTTAAAAGTATGTTGATACTTTTAATTTTTGTTTTTACAAAACCAAAAATATAAACCCATTGTTACCTAATCATAAAACATTAGATTTAAAATTATTTTAAAGAGCAATTTTATTAAAAATTATTAAAGTTTTTAAATAGTTAAAAATATTTTGCTTTAATGTATGCTTGGCGCAAACCTAATTCATTTATATCAATAACAAATCGCGACCTATAACACATTAAAAGTAAAAACTTAATATTTTTATAAAAGTAAAAAATGAAAATGTAGAATATTTTGTTATAACAATTTAAAAATTGCATTAATATTTAAAAAATTATTTTAAGTATTTAAAAAAAAATTATTGATTTTTTTGTTAGCTAAATATATTAAGTAAGTATAAAAATGACATACACTGTATTTTTTAAATTATAAAATGCAATTAAAATTAGCTGATTGTTAAAATTATTTTGTTAATTAATTATTTTTTTAAAACTGTTGATATACATGTATATTAAAAAATATTAATAATACAATATTTTTAACACGTACCTTCTGTATAACAATTTAAAGAAAAACGTTAATTAACATAAACTTCTAAACATAAATTTTTGAAAAAACGTGAATATGTACTATTTAATAAAATTATAGTAAACATTTTTTTATTATTATTAGAAAACCATTTAGTTTTACAAATAAACAATTGGCAAAGAGTTAAAAATTACAACAAAAAAGAACAATAAAATCCTATAATTAAAAAACAGAAAGAGTAAAAATGCTTTATGTATTTATACATTTTGCTAATTAATTAAAATTTAAAAATTACAATATATATAGTTATTTTGTAGAATCACATCTACTCAGCACATTTTTTGGACAGTCTGTAATTGTTTTTTAAAACAATTTTTATATTTAGTTTGATTTTTTATTTCTTTTAAATTTAAATTTTAAATTTTTAACAAATTGTAAAATTAGTTTAAGATGTTTAAATGTTTACGTCTTTCACACAAAAGTAAAACTTTTTTTACGGTTTTTATTTATTTTAACCTTAAACAAAAACTTTTACAAAAACATTATAATTAAAACTGACATTTGCATTACAATACGCTAGTTTACTATTTTGTGCTAATATATGTAGTTGTTTCCTGTTTTTTTGTTGGGTAATTTATTTTAGTTTTAAATATTTGTATTAACAAAAATTGTGTTGCCAACGCTCATTCTACAATAATTGTTTACCGTTAACAACGTATAACCATTATTATTTATGTTATTAGTATAGCAGTGCAACCAAGATTATTTAACACATACCGTCTGTAGAAAAATAAATAAAAAATTTTTTTATTTATTAAATTTTTTACAGCTTAAATAATTTACATTCTGAATTGTACTATAAAATACATTATTAATTTATATTGTATACTAAAGCATTATTTTAATCATTTTAATAATATAAGGCATTTTGTTTACAATAATTAAAAGAAAATTAGTGTTTAAATTGTTGTTAGTACAGATCCCATTTTGCAACACCAATAATTAATAAGCACAATATTTCTACCTACGCAAATTGTAAATAATTGGTTTTTGGAAAAAATGTAACTTATAGCAAAATAAATATTTGTGTGCAACTAAATAAAACACGTAGTAAAGCAAATTAGTACTAGAATCATTAATTTTATATATTAAAAATAAATTTAATGATAAAATGTTTTTTTATTCTTAATTATTAAAAAAAAATTAATTCATTTAATTAAAAAAAAATACAAAATAAAAACACTAAGATATTTAGCTTGTACTAGTAGATACCTAAGATAAGCAATACACTTTAAGTAACATTATTTACAAAAATATTTTTTAATTGTACAACATTTATGCTTAAAATAAACCATAATACCATCAACTACTAAACATTTAACCAATGGCACACCCCTTTTTAAAAAATAATTTAATTAATTAAAATATATTAAAGATTTAGAAAAACAATTACCAATATTATGTGTTCACAATTTAAGTAACATTTGTTTTTTTATAATCTCCGTCTAACAGGATACAAATAATATCCTTTAAAATTTGATTTTTTTATAACATAAACAATATTTTATATAATTAATAAGTTATTTTACAATTTGTTAACATACTATTTAAACAACAAAACAGAAATTTAATAACTCTTAATTCCGGAATGTTACAGATCAAATGTACAAAGGTCCATTTTTTACTTAACAAGGTTTTTGTAAACTAAATATGTCAAACATGCACTAAATTATACGTTATACTGAAAAACACATTACCAGTTTGTAAAGATAAAACGGAGTATTATTTTGAACATGATTTAAAATTTTTTAATGTTTTTTTTTGTAAAAAAAACATTTAAATTATTTATGTTAAACTATTATTACATTGGTTTTATTTGACTTATAAAATGTTTGATGCAAAATGCTTTTTTTTATATGTAAACACGCATTCAAAAATATTTTACAAAAGATTAATTTAATAATAGTAATTTTCTTGTTAATTAATTTTACAAATATATTAAAAATTAAAACAATTACATTTTTTTTATTGCTAAATAATTTAAGTTGAAATATTGCAAGTAGTCGTTGTTTTTATTATTGTAAATTAAAAAAATATATTTTTTAAAAAAGTAATATATATATATATATATATATAAGTATATATGTATATATATATATATACTTATATATTAACTGGTTCGTTCGCTATTATAACGTATTTTTTAATTCTACATTGTTTAATTTCTGTTAAATAATTTTTAATAATTTTTTTTACAAAAATGTATTATACACTAATTAAATATTTTTATGATGTTTATTGTTGTTAAATAAAGTACCATAAAAGTTTAATTTATTTCACATTAATTAATTGTCAAAAAATAAACAGAGTTGTTTATTTACTTTTTAGAATTAACATTTATATAGTATATAAATTTGTAATTACTAAATATAAAAACGTTATTAACACATACGACCTGTGAAAAATGTAAAAACAATTATAACTTGTTAATGTATATACAACTCTAAGTTAATTAGTGTTAAAAACGTAGTTATTAAAGTAAAACATCTGTAGCAATCACATAACTAAAAAAAACCTTAGTTTAGTCATAATATATACAATATTATATAATAGATAAAATACAATTACAGTTTTATTAATATCGATTGTTATTATAAAAAATAATTGTATAAAAGTTAAACTTGTTAAAAATTATCAATTGGGTAAAATTATTAATATAAAATATAACGTCAAATATGAAAAAACAAAACACATGGAATATGTTAGTTACCAAATGATTAATTAAATACTAATAAACAAAATGTTTAATAATTAATGTGATTGCCTTTTTTTTAACTACTTGATCAAAGCGGTTTGGAAAGCTGTCGATAAGATTGTTAATATATTCTTGCTTTATCTCATATTGAACAATAAACTGAATACGATTACACAAATCCTCAATTTCAGTATTGTTATTAATGTTGCGCTTCAGCATTCTAAATAAATTATTAATAACATTTATGTCCAAACTATTAACTGGTAAATGAATAAAAAAATTGGTTTTTAATTTAAACCCTTCTATTGTCTAAATGTAAATATAAAACAAATAAAGTAAAGCTAGGTAAATATGACATTACATTTTTGGACGTATGACATAGAGCATTGTCCTAAAAAACATTAGTAAGCCCGGTGTGAGTGTGTTGCATTTTATTATAAAAAATTTTCTTTATAAATGAAACAAATGTTTTACTATCTAAGATACCGGATATAATTTTCCATTTAATAGGTTCGTTATATTTAATACTAAACCAACACATCACTTGTCAAGGGTGGGCTTTTTTTCTAACTACCAAATATAATTGTTTTTAAAGATTAAGCCCGCATAATATTTTTTATATATCCAAATGGTTTATCCCAAATCATTGTTTTATTAGCAAAATATACCATGCGCTAATAAAACAATCTTTGTTCAATCCACTTGTTACAAAACATAAATCTACATTTTTTTTTGTTTTTTATTAATAAATGGTTTAACTGTTAGCGATTCACGTGTTAAACCAAATTATTTGAACGGCTTCTTACCATTAAATAGCTAAATTTTTGTAAAATATATTTTACAATATTTGAAATGGGTTTGTTGTAATTTTTTTTTAATTCTATTAAAATCTTTCAATCATCTGTTTTACTTGCTTTCCTTTTTCCTCCAACATTATTAAAGTTTCTTGGTTTTTATCTATTCAAAACACAATAAATTGTGTGTAAGACCTACACTGTACAATTCTCTTATTTGTTTAGGCAAAAATCCATAGTTTTTTAATTTTTTTATAACATAGTGTTCATTGTCATTAAGATGGTAATCTTTTCTATTGTTGGTATTCATTTTACAAAACGAAAACAAATAAAGAAATTAATATTATTCTCAAGGTCAATTATAAATTAAAATAAAAAAAAGTTAGATTATTGAAAAAAAATTATTTACCAAAAAAATAAAAAATAATTTTTTAAATATATTTTAAATAATTAAATTTTAATTTTAATTAGCATTATAAAAGTACAACTGGATCAAAGTTGAATGTATAAATTTTACCTATTAAACGTTGTTTATTTTTAATAAAATTAAGCACACAAATTAATAATTGACTAATTATTATAAAACTTATATATATATATATATAGCTTATTATCCACGTTTCTATAAGCGTTGTTTTTAAAATATGCTATTTTGGCCGACTTAGCGTCTTTAAATAAATATTTCTAAATAAACATAAAGCATCTATTACATATATTTACATTGTTTTAAATTCTTAATATTTATTTTTCTAAAAAATAATTGGAGATAACAAATTATTTTATATTAATCTTTTTTATGAATTTTTATTACTAATTTATTCAGTGGCTGTATATATATATACGCAATATTTAAAAAATGTGACGTTAATACCTTTGCCCATGCTACAATTTTTTCTAGTTACATGTTGATAAGTATAGAAATATGTATTTTATTTATTAGACTAATTATTACAAAATTATTTTGATTTTATAGAATTTTATATAATATTATATACATAGAAATTTACACTGTAATTTTAGATAATTAGTAATTATTTTACTTTAAAAAAATACTAAAACAATTTATTTTTGCAAAAAATATTATTAAAAAAAATAATTTAAACACAAGGTCAGTTTGTATTTTCTATTTCAAAATTTTTAATTTTAATAAACAATATGTTATTATCCGCGTATTTAATACTTTATTTTATTTGTTTTTTTATAATTATAAAATAATTCAAAGTTTTTATAAAAAAAACATAAAAATTAAAATAATTACCAAAAACATAAAAATATACGTAAACAATATTGTAAACATTATTACAAACCGCAGATTATGCACACGTGTACAATAATGTAAAAACCATATTCTAAAAATTTTAAACTTATTTGTAGTCCAAATTTCTGTATTAACCACAATTAAGTACAATTGGTCTCCAAAATAGATGCGTAAAAGTGGTAACTCAAACAGCGTTAAATTTGTTTAAATATTAAAAAATGTTTTACCACAAGGTGTTTAAAAATGTTGCAAACCATTATCAATTATTTAAAATAATCCTCTTATAGATACATTAAAAATTGTAATGTTTTTTTAATGTAACGTACAATTTACTATACGTTATGCATATTTAGATTTTAGAAAAGAAAAATATTAATTTAATTTAATTTTCTTTGTTTAGTCCAGTTAACGTAATTAAAAATATTTTAGTATTTTAAAACCTTATGTTTTAAAATACCGTTTAAAAAATTAACGTAATTTTAAAAAAATATGTTGGAAAAAATTGTATTTACGTTTTAAAATAGTAAAAAAATTTAAATTCTACTGAGGTCTAGACTATATAGAGAAAATTGAATAAAAGTAAGTCGTTTGCTTTTTAAAGCTAATGTGGTCTAAATAAGAAAAGCGTGTAGTAAGTTGTAAGTTATATTAAAATACACATTACCACTTTTAAAGTGTGCACAGGAAAATTGTTTTAAATAATTGCTGAGTGATTTGTAGTATGCACGAACAGCTTATTATAAAACAATTTTTAATTATTTGTACAAATCCAGCGCTGTTTAAATTGCCACTAGTACACATTCATTTTGGAGACTAATTAAACTTAATTGCAAAATATTTTTTTACACATAAAATATGTGCAACGTTTATTGCAATACACGTGTAGTTAAGTGTGGAAATTTAAACTATAAATAATTTCGAATGTTTAATCTATAAGTCATAGGATATTGAACACTCATCTGTAAAGTATATTAATTTCCCAAATGACAATAGATAATGTTTGTACATTTTGGTAAACTGTGCTTGTTGTAATTTATAGGCACAACTAAGTAGAAGTTTCTTAACAACCGTTTTAAAAATAAAGCCTTTAAATATTATTTTTTTATAATTGAATAAAAAAAGTATTATTTTTTAAATTTCTTTTAAATTTTTTTTTCTGTTTCTTCAGCTGCATAATTATAAACTAATTATTTTGTTTGCTTGTTAAACATTTTTTTTTAATTGTAAGTGATTTAGAGCTTATTATATTGTTCAAAATATTGTATACAGTTGAACAATCTACTGTTATGACTTGGCAATTATTTTAACTTTTGTATTGCCTTTTATGAAACTTTGAACTATTTTATAATTATGGAAAAACAAATAACATTGCTGAGTTATTATAAGCATAACCTTGTGCTTAAATTATTAAAAACAATTTAATAATTTTAAGAAAATCTTTAATTTGTAAAATTGTTTATAATAAAATACTTTTAAAATAAATAAATTATTGAATATTTAAATATACAATGCAAATTTGTATATACATGTGTGAGTAGTTATTTTATATAAAATAAATTATTTTTAAAAACAAAAAAATATAAATTAAAAAATATTTTTAATAATTATTTTTGTAAATAAATTACATATAGTAATATTTAAAGTTTATGCATCGCACTACCAGCGTATGTATGAAGGTCATATATTTATTAAAAGAATGTAGCGCACCAATCAAATCTTTGTAATGTGTAAAAAATATTATTATTTTAAAAATAAACAATAATTTATTTTACAAACAAGAATGTTAAAAAATTAATTGGAATGACATACATTGCCTACTGTATATAAGTACATTGATAAATTTATTATTATTATTATTATTATTACAGTTATTAGCTTAGATACTTTAATAAAAGTAGATTTTAGTACGCAAACTTGGTACAATTATAAAAATAATACACAATTAGTAGTATGTAGTATTAGTCAAAAAATAAAATAACATTAAATTACATAGTTCAATATTCTTTTAAAAAATAAACGTATATTTAAATGTAATGTGCATAATAAAATGTATAAAGATAGATGATATTATTTTGTAAATGTATTATAATTAATAGTATACTAATTAGCAGTATACATCAAATGTAAATAACCCATAAGGAAACATTATTTTTTTAAATTATTAGTTTATAACTGTGAATAAAATTATTTACAAACACGTTTTTAACAATATTATTACAACAACTCGTTAATTAAATAAAATAAATATATTTTAAATACTTAAAAGTTATTTGTTAATATATAGCATATATATATAACACATGCACATTTATAAAAACTGATTTACATAATGAACATTTTCAATACCAAACATATTGCAACATTATTAATTTGCTTTTTGTAATTTTATTTAATTACGTTAAGTCTTTTATAGATTTACTAAAGCAAAAAAACGTTTAATTCAAAATTGTTTGTTAATAGTTGATCACAAATTTTTATTAATATAATATATATTTATTATTAAAATAAATTAAAAAAATTAATTGTACTTTGGAATAAACATTAGTATTCATTTATTTCTTATTAATACATGTAAAATAATTATAAACTTATACCGCCTGTGCAAAATGTAAAAACGTTTGTAAATAAATGTTAATAAACGCAAAAAAATATGTGTTGTTTAAAAATAATGTTATCTATGTTTAAAATAAAATAAAAAATTAACAGTGTTTAACATATAAATATATATATATATATTAATAACTAACAAATTCTTTGTTATATTATAAATTGTTTTATAAAAAATATTATTAATTCTATTAATAATAATATAATTAATTTTTTTGTAATTTTGCAACATTAAAAACTAATATTTTTTTGTTATTGTTATTATTAAATTATATTTTACACAAAACACAATAATTAAACAATATATTTTTTAATTAAAAAAAAAAAATTATTTACTTAAAAATATGTACATAAATAATTGATATATTATTATTATTATTATCATTATTACTATTATTAATACAAAACAACTTTTTGTTATGTAAAATAAAAAAAACAAGAAAATGTTATTTAAAGTAATAAAGTAATTTATAAAGCTTGATAATATTTTACGTAAAGTTTTTATAATTTTAACAAAAAAATAATTGCTAAATTTTTTTATATTGTTTAGTAATGACACAAAATAAGCATTTATTTTATACAATGTTTGTTTAAAAACCCGTTTTTTGTTTTCAGTATTATGTATACGATAAATTTATTAAAATCTTTAAAATTATTTTGTAAATCTAAGAACAGACAATAGGGTTAAATTTTCCAGCAAGAGCTAAATTTTAAGTGCTTGTTTACAGGCCATATTCTGTGTGATTTAAAAATTTTCCAAACTAGTAGAAGGATGGGTAGAACAGATGGCATTCATGTTTTAGTGCAAAAAACATACTTAAAATAATCCTTAAATGCCATTTACAATATTCAAACTTTGTAAATTATAATTATAATTAAAAAAAACCTTGTTAAACAAAAAACGGACTTTTGTACATTTAATCATTAATATCCCAGAATTAAGTGTTATTAATTTTATGATTGGTGGTTTTAAAGGGTAAGTTAATAAGTTATAAAATAATCTATCATTTATAGATAATATTGTCTATTTTATAAAAAATCGAGGTTTAAAGGATTTTGATAGACCTTAATAAACTGAAATTGGAAAAGGCTGGCAAAAGTTATAAAAAAAGTGAATGTTTTTTAAATTGATAATATTATACAGTTTGTAATTTGTTCTTTATATATTTATGTATGTTGGTTAATGAAATTATTTTTTAACAAGTTATGTGTGATTTAATTTTTAGTAAATGGTGGTATTATGCTTTATTGTAAAAATAGATATTGTGGTATATTACAATTAGAAATTATTATTTAAATAATGTTACTTAATGTTTCTTGTTAAAGTATTAGTAAAATTTAAATATATCTAAAATAAATAACTAGAGCAGGATTGTAAAAAGTGTTACATTCTTATATTTTTGCACGTTAATTGTTATAATTGTACATGTTATAAAACATAACGCTGCAGTTTGCAATTAAATAATTTCCTAACATGTTGTTTTAATTTTGGAATTCAACATTTACAAATAAACAATGGTTGTATAAATTTCTGCATTTATTATTTACAATATTTGTTTAAAAAATAATTTAAATTATGTTTTACAAAAAATATAAGTTTTATAAACCTTTTTATTTAAAATAGATTATTTTTTATATGTACACTAAAAGGTATTTAAAATAAACTATTTTAAAAAACATGTACAATAATTTTTATACATAGCAAGCATTTTTAAATATTGATGTTTAATAACAAAACATTTACTCTCTACAATATGTAACGGTTAACATAAATAATTAAAAATAAATTAAATTACATAAATTTTAAACTATGTATGTATATATATGTACTATTTTAAACCCTGTATATATATATATATATATATATATATATTAAAAACGGTGTAAAATAATTAACACAATTTATAACGTCAACTATTAAAGACATTACACAGTTCAAAAAATGTAATAATATTTATAATTGTTTTTTTAACAATTTAATTTATGCGTTTTAGAATGCTGTCAATGAGAGTGTTAATATATATTTTTTTATTTCATATTAAACAATAAATCAAATGCGTTTACATAAATTTTTGTTTTCACTTTGTTTATTAATATTACGTTTTACCATAATAAAAATATTTTAATAACATTAATGTCCGGGGTGTTAAGTTAAAATAAAGTAAAATATATATTTTTATTTAAGCCCATCTACTGTCTAAATGTAAATATAAAACAAATAAAATAAACAGAAATATATAACATTGCTTTTTCAATCTCAACACATAAAGCATTGTACTAAAAACATTAGTAAACCCAGTGTAAGTGTGCTGCGTTTTATAGTAAAAAACTAAAACTATGTTTTTATTACTTAAACTACTAGATATATATTTTTATTTAAAAAGTTAATTACACTTAATACAAAACCAAAATGTTACTTGTCCAGGATATGCTTTCCTTACAATAATTAGAAATAAATGTTTTTAAAAACTTGACCCACACAACAAATAATTTGTCCCGAATTATTGTTTTATTATTGTTTTATTTTTTATTTACACGATATTTATTTTAAGTAAAATAAAAACATTTTTTATTACTACTATTTATTTTACAAGCAACGCAAACAAAAAATTAACTAAACTGATAAGCGAAATTTATAAGTTAGATGTAAATAATAAATTATTCAATTTTTTAAACTTTTTACTTAAAATCTTTAAAAGGTTATTTTTATTATTTTTAATTATAACATAACATTATAACATAGAAATTAAATGAAAGTCAAATGTGTATTTAGCATTAATTTAAACAATTAGTTATTGTTCATTTTTAATAAAATTAAGCACACAAAATAATAATAGGCTCATTATTATAAAAATGATGTCATTTTAAATTATTATATATCTACGTTATATAAAAGTAGCTTTAAAATACGTTATTTTGGCTACCTGAGTTTTTAAAATAAATATTTTAAAGTATATATAAAAAAAGTACTTGACATTATTTTTAATTCTCAATATTTATTGTTACAAAAAACAATTAAACAACAAATTATTTTAGATTTGATACTGTTATAAATGTTTGTGTAAATTTTTAAAGTGGTAGTTAATGTATAATTTATTATTATTATTTCTAATGTTTATTAAACAAACATTTTTTAAATAAAAATTATGACTAAACATAACATAAACCGCATTTAATGCCGGTCTAAATAAACCGGTGTAACGCTAAATTAAATATTTGGTTTTATAACATACCTACTGTATTTTAAATTGAAAAATGCATAATAATTTTTATACATTAAATTACATTAATATTATTTATATTAATATTTTGTACTAAAATAATAACAAAATACTAAAACTTTATTAGTAAAACATTACGTTTTAAAATAAAGTTATTATTTAACATTATTTAGCATTAATTTATTTTTGAAACAAAATAATAATAATTTATTTAAAATAAAAATATTTATTTTATTTTTTAACACATATTTTATTTAAACATTATTATTGTTAAACATTATTGTTTAATAAAATTAAAATAATTGTTTTATTAATTATATTTATAAACAAATATAAATTTTTAATATTAAAAAAATTCAGTAAACAATTAAATTTAAGTATTGCATCACAAATGTGTATTAGATGTTATATAGTTTTTTCTTAATTTTTTAACTAAAAAGTTATTTATTTATTTATTATTATTTATTGTCATTACAAACTATTTATACCTCGAAAATAAGCATTGAGGAAAAAGATAACAGTTATAGCAAGATTTTATAATTTAAAACGAACATGGAACAACAAAATATTTCTATGTATTAAAACATTTTACTAAAAGTGTTGCATGACTTTATAAAACATTCATTTTAATTTAGTTTAAGCAACCGGTTCTTAACCAATTGTAGTCTATTATCTTTTTATTATTTTCTAAAACCGTTTTTGCAAATTTTTTTAACAATTAACGTAACAATTGACTAGATACTTTTTTGTTTAACTGCAATAATGTCACGTAGCAAAAAATGAGTTTAAAAAAAAATTTATTAAATAAACTTTTTACACCAAACAGTTACTGTAGGATACTCTTGGCAATTTTGTTTATAAAAATATTTACAAAACAACGTTAATCTTTGTAAACAAAATACAAAAATTAAAAACATAATAACTAAGCACAAATATTATTATTTTTTACTAACAACATTACACGGGAAGACATATGTAGCTTTATTAAACTTTAGTTGCAAAGCAATTTATGTTTTAAAAATTTAAACTGCAAAAAATAATTAGTATAAAGAACAACTTTATTTTAGTAATTTAAACTGGTAACCTTTTGTAATACAAGCTGACCAGAGTATTAATGTATTTTTTGTAATACAATTTTGTAAAAAATATCAATTTGTTTTACCAGCAATATGTTATTTAAGCAGTTAATAATTTGTTCAAAAATACTGATAAAAATTTTAATAGCATTTAAATCTAGACTGCAGAAAAGTAATTAAACAAAAATCAAGTTGTTACATGTTATACTTTATACAGTTTAAATACATAAATAAAATAGTAAAATAAAAATTATGCTAAACACTTATTAAACCTGGCAATATGCAAGGATCTATATGGTAAAGTCCTAGTGAAAGGGTTTTCTCACTTGCTAAACCGGTAGTAACGTAGCAGCATTTGAGGACACTGGGCAATTAAAATTGATCAAATTTACTATAAATAATAAATTTACAGGTTGAAGGTCATTCACCCGTAGCTCAGTGGTTTAAGGCGCTGGCTTGATACCAAATAGGGCGTGGGTTTAAGTTTATGTGTGTGTAAAACTTGAAAGGTATGCACTGCTGATGATTTCAAATAAAAATGAAACAGCTGTACAATGCTCCTGGTTAACTGGAAAATCTAGTAAATTTATTATTTAAGTGAATCTGACAATACTAATATAACATTTCTAAAAACAAAATCCCTTAAAAACCCCATTATTAAACAAACACATATTACTTCTTTTAATATATGTATTGGCGTGTTATTATAAAAACTTTTTAAATGTTTTTAAGCATTTTGTTTTAAATCTTAATTAAGTAATTTTGGTACAAATCTATTTTGGAGTTTAATTGTATTTTAAAACAAAGTATCTTTTAATACAAAATAGATGTGCAACTTTACAAATAATGCAGGTATTTTTAACGGAAAATGTTTTACAATAAAACACTCTTACATTTTTCGTCTATGTTTTGAAAGAAAACACACATTTGTCTAAAAAATACATTAATTTTTAAATAAAAAATGGTCTACTTTTGTATTTTAGAAAACTCTACTTGCTTTAATCTATGTACACAACGCAAAACTTGTTGTTTACTTGCTTTCTTTAACAGTAATTTTGCTAATTTAATGTGTTTTTTTATAGTCAAATAATACCATTTCATTAAACCTTTTTTATATATTTTTTATATTTAAAGTCCTGTGTTTTTTTTAAAGTAATAATAAAATAATTATTTTGTTAAATTGTCAATGATTTGTTTATACTTAAACGCATTTTGGAACAGATATTATTGTTTATTGTTTTTTAAACAAATACAATTATTCCGCATGTTTTAACAATTATTTTAGATTTTAAATTGTTTTTTTATATTATTATTATTATTATTATATTATACAAAACCTTTTTGTTTTAAAAGTAAAAATGGGGTAATAAAACAATAACAATAAAACAGCAACAACAACAAAGTCTTGTTGGCATTAAAAATTTTGCAAATTGAAGTTTGAGCTTTTTTTGGTTTTTATATAACCGTTTCATCTGTATAATTTTGTTATCCAGATATGTATAATTATTTCTTTGCCGTTGTTTACCAGAATGGTGTTTTCGTATTGTTTCCTTAGCAGTATAATTTTTTTACATACGCCAGGTTGCTAACCTTGAGCTTAAACCCTCTACTTTTATTCAGGCTTGGGACTAGTTAAATTAAATTATTTCTAATTCAAACAAGACTGAGCTATTAATTAACTTTTAAAAGCTAATTTTGAACTAATTTAGGTTTTATAAAACTGATTGATAATTGACTTAAAAGAATAAAATTAAAAAAAATTTAGTTATTAGATTAATAGGTTTGTACATGTACTGTACATACTATTAGAAAATATTTCTAAAAAAAATAATTATATACAAATTATGCATATTAAGTTTCTAATAAAACAAAATAATAATTAACTAATCAAATGTTTGGTGCAAATTTTTTTACATATATTTACGTATTTTTGAAATAATAATATATTTTCAAAAAAAATGTATTTAATAAAACGTATTTTTTAATTCGTTGATATTGTTAATTTATGTTTTAATTTTAAAATATTAAATATTACAAGTAATCCTTATGCTTGATTTAAAATCAAGTTTTTTTTACAAAAAAATTTTTATAAAATGTAAAATTATTTTATTATTTTAAAAGTGCTAATATATATATATATATATATATATATATATAAAGTAAAATATTTTTTATTTTAATGAAACACATATGCTCTCACAACATAATTAAGTGACTTATTGACACAAAACATTTTATTAAGACACATTATTTACATTATTTTCACTAAATATTTTATTAATAATTGTTTTTATTATTTTATTATAGTAAAATTAATAAAAAACGTTTTTTTATAAAGAACTTTTATTAAATGTAAAATTATTTTATTATTTTAATATTGCTAAATAATCAATTTTACACATAAATTTAAAGATAATAAAATAATTTTTAAAATGGTTATGCTTTGCCTGGGTGTTGGGCGGATTAGTATTAAACTGTGTTACTTATTGTCTAAATACTTTGAATTGCTAACTCACTAATTTCAGGATTCAAAGCAAGAGCATAACACAAGGTTTAGACCAGAATTTAATAATACAAATTACATATAACGTGTATATAGGATTAGGTTTGTTATTAACTTTACTGGTTGTTTGTTATACAATCATTATTATTTGTCTAATAAGGCATTTATCAATCGTGATTTGGTGTCGTTCTAACACCTTTTTTAAAGATGATGTAATCGTGTATTTTTTTGTAGGGTTTTGTTTGATAAATAATGATTTGCGTAGTCTTGAGTTTGTTGTTTGCGATTTGTTTTATTTTTTGATTTTTTTATTGTTAACCAAGCTGTCAAAAATATTAGATTGTCTTTATGTTTTCTAGTATATTTTAGACGTACATGGTACGCATGTTTTTTCTATAGTTTATTGTTTACTTTTATATTGTACACTAATTGTTTAACTTTTTAGCTATAATTCCTGATAGCGGGTCCTACAAGGATACATTCACACCGTTAAATATTTTTTGTTTGTGTGGGTTTCCTTTTGGTGTCAATTTAAATTTTTTTGGTTTTTGTATAACAAGCAGCTTTATAATTTAGAAACATGCAATATATTAAACATTTATTTTGTAAAGAGATTTAATAATGAAAGGAACAAGGCTGGCTACACAGTTTACAATAGAATACAATACAATAACAAACTATTTAAAATAAATTAAATACAATTGATTTAATTTTAAATAATTGTTTGTTTTTAAAACACAAAATATTAAAAAATATTTTTTGCAACAATAATTAAATTATTTTTAAAACAAAACAATTGAATACATTATATATTTGAAAAATAATATTTGTGTGTTACATACATTTAAATAATAATTAAAATAATTTAATAACGTACATTCTAATAAAATGTTACATTTTAAACATTATATTTAGTTTAAATAAAAATGTTTAGATTTTATATATATATATATATATATATATAATTTTTGTTTATTAAACTTGCTATGTTATAAAATTACTTTATAGTAAAACAAATTATAATGTTTAATAAATAATTATATTTTAAATACCCTTAAAACATATTTTTGTAAAACGTATAATATAATTTTGCATTAAGTTATATGAAATTTTTATGTTAAAAAAGTGTTAACACATTAAATATTTTTTAACTCAAAATTAAAAATACTAACATTTTAAAACTTTAATTTTAACCATGTTAATTATTGTAAATAACTGCAATTAAATATACCGTCTATCAATGTAATTTATTTAATAAAAAGAGTAATTAAAATATGTTAAAAACTAATACATTGTTCTATATATAAAACCATGTGTTACATGTTTCTATATGTATTTTATTAATTTAACTAAAAAATTATAAAAAATACATATTACTTTAAAAAACAATTTTAACAAAGTACCAGTATAGATTTTACATTAAATACAAAGTTGTGTAGTTGCAAATAGCATAAAATGTATAAAGTATTATAATTTACTAATTTTTTTGTTTTTACAGATATGTACAATTGTGTTTTTAATTTTGTATAAAAAATAGTTAGTTAATATTGTTTAAATACGTTCGACAAATTTTACATATTGTTTTAACACTTTTGAAGAAAGAAAGTAACAATTTTAGTTAAATCAATAAATAAAATAAACAAAAATACATATATATATATATATGACAGAACATTGAATAATATTGACATTTTGTTTAATTTACTTTTATTTTTTGTATTAATTTAAGTTCAGTCTTTTATTAATAAGATACGTACATAAACATAAAAAATAATAAACAAAATTTTATAAATAAATTAGTAAGTAAACTTACTAAAGTAATTAGTAAAAAGTACTGTTTTTTGCAAAATAATTACAACAAATAAATTTAATTAAAATTAAAAACCATACATAGTTTTGTAAGATTAAAAAAACTAAACGATACACATAAACATTTTAACTGATAAACTAGTAAATAATTGTTTTTTATTAAATGTGCTACAGTTATAAAAGTATTATAAAAAAAAACTTATTAGACATATTTTTATAAACATTTTAATACAATATAACTATTGTTATGTGCAATTGTAAACATTTTTGTTATTTATACAAATTAATAATACATATTTCTAAAAACGTTAACCCACAAAATAATATTATAATAATAATTAAAAATATTAACATTTAAAAATTAAAATAAATTCAACTATAATAATAATTCGTATAAACGTTTTAATTAAACATACTGTCTATAATTACATTTTATTTAATACAATAGATATTTAAAGCATGCTAAAAATTTACATATTATTTTTTGTATAAGAGCAAGTGTTACATGTAATTTCAAGACTACATGTAATTGTATCAATTTAAATAAAAAAATAATTTTTATTTAAAAAATATTATTTAAACATTATACTGCTATATTACTTACATTAAACACAAAAATGTAGTTACAAATAATGAAAAATTTATAAAATATTAAAAATTAACTAATTGTTTTGTTTTTATAGATATATACGATTGTTTTGATATGTACAACGTTTTTGTTTTATTAAATGTTGTATGCAGAATATAATTGTTGTTTACTAAATATAACATTGTTTTAAACTTATAATAAAGCATAATTTATTAAACATATTTTTATAAACATTTAAATGTAATTAAAATGTACTTTGTGTGCAATTATTACAAATTTGTAATTATTGATGAAAATTAATATTACATGTTATTGTAAAAAGCACACAAAGCAGTGTTTTAACAGTAAATAAAAAATATTACTATTTTAAAAACTTTTAATAATTTAATTTATTAAAATAATCTCAGTAATAAATGTTAAAATTGTAATTGAATATACCGTCTGTAAGTACATTTTATTTGTTAAAATATTATTTAAATATATTCAAAACTAAAACAATATTTTTCTATAAGTGTAGTTGTTACATGTAATTTTAAATTTGCATATAAATTTATTATTTTATGTAAAATGTTATATAAAATAATAATTATAAAAATAATATGTTTAAACAAATTACAGCGTTTGACACGAATCTAGGTAGGCATAAAATTAAAACCCACTAACGGGACTGAATGCACACGTTCGGTTTTCCTGAAATATGTTTGTTCTTAAAACAGTAAATACAAAATAAAAATAAACAACTAAATAAAAACAAAATTGTTATATTAAAATTAGTTATTAAATGTTAAATATTTTTAAACCATTTATTTTGTTTATTTTTTAAATAGTATTGCATTAAAAATCCTAAAAGCAGCCTGACTTCAGTAAATATGCATAAACAGTAAAAATAAACTAATACAATTACAATACCGTTTATAAATACAATTAGCAGCAAACGTTTTACATTTTAAGATTTAAAAAAATGTTTTAGCATTTTAAAATAATTTTTAAAAATTACATTTTATAAAACTTGTTTAGTAAAACAATTTATCGAAAATTTACTATAAAAAAACCGATGATCGCCTGCAATGTTTAAACAAAAATTATTTAACAAAAAAAAAGTGAATTGTTTCAATTTTTCATATATTAACAAAATTGTTTCATTATTAAATTAATATTATTTTTAAATAAATACTTTTTTTTATAACAATAATTTTTTCGTATGAACAATAATTTGTACCAAACATTTATTTTGTTAAATAAAACAATTTAATAATAATTTAACGTAAATAATTTAAAAAATTTTTTGTTTTATAAAAAAAATTGGTTTAATAAAAAATACCTAATTTAATAAATAAGATCAATGTAACTAGTTTAAAAATTGGTAGATTTTAAAGTAATATTGTTTAGCTTATGATATCAGTATACATAGAATTATGCTTACTTTTAATTAGCCAATGAAATTAAATTGGGTCAAGTTTTATGTAAAAATAGAGTAAAGTTTAATATACAAATTAATTAAATAAACGCGTTAAATGTTTAAAACGTTTTTGTGAACAAAATACCTATTTAATTATAAATAAATAAACTGAATGAATCTACAAACAAAAATTGTCTTCATTTTATTATTACAAAGTAAAAAAAATTAAATAATTAAATTAAAAAAACAAACAAAAAAATTTTTAAAATTCTTAAAATTGGATTTTTTTTGAAATACATTAAATTGTGAAAAAATTGTTTTTAATGTGAAACAATTAATGCTATGATTAGCTGTACACATAGATTCAGAATTAGGTAGTTTACTAAATAGTATAAAATTTATAATATATTATAAAAAACAGTAAATGTTTTCTAAATTGTTAACATTATACATTTTGTACTTGTTTCTTTTTTACTTATTTTAGTTAATAACAATATTTTTTTTAACGAGTTATATATTTTTTATTTAAATTTTACTAAAAGATGGTATTCTGTTTTATTGTAAAAATAAATGTTGTTTTATATAATAATTAAAAATTATTTTTGCGTACAATGTTACTTGATGTGTATTGGTAAAAAAATATTTTAAGTATAAGTTAGTTAGAATTGAGAAGTAATTAGATTTACTATAAATGATTAATTTACACATCTAACGTTATTCACCCAGCTGTACAGTGCATTTAATTTACTAACAAACTTAAACAATTATTATTTAAATAAATTTAACAATTTTAAGAATTAAGTATGTCTAAAATAAGTAATTAAAGCAGAATGTTACAAAGCATCAGAGTAGCAAGTCAACCAGGTAAAATTGTAATTTGTTTTTAACCACTAAATGCATAACAATTTAACATATATAACATAATTGTTTGCAAAACGTACATTCTTTTTTATTTTTGCATTTAAAAAATAATTTTAATAAGTTTTATTTTTGTTTAATATGTATACATATATAACGTTTAAAAATTATTAACTAAAAATTATAAACATAACTAAAACATTAAAAAAATAATAAATAAATATGCATTGTTTACGTAAGTAAAAAATTAAACATTTATTGTACAATTATAAACATAATGTAAAAACTACTTATTTTAGAAAACAGTTTATTAAACACACTCTGAAGAATTAATTTTGTATATATATATATATATATATATATATATATATTATATTAAATATATAATTTTTAGTACATGTAAAACGGCACATAATGTTAAGTCTAAACATTAAAATAATACCTAAAATTTATATTTAATATATAGATTTAAATTTACATTTATACAATTAGAAAAATAAAATTTATTTGAAATATTAATATGTAAATACAATAAAAACATAAAACATACAAACTGTGGATACATTAAAAAATAATTGTTTTTTGTGTTAAGATATATATATATATATATAAATAATTTTTACTAAAGTTACATTTTTTACAAACAATATATATTTTTAGAATTAACAAAAAATAATACAACAAAATTACAGAATTAGAAGTACATATAATAAAAACAAAATAATTATATTATATTAGCATGTAGTTAAAAAAATTAAAAATAACTATAATTTAAATAAGTTATTACAAAACAAAGTTGCATTATTTTGTAAAATATTTAAATCAGTTTAAACAAATAGGTTAAAAAAATTTAATTAATATTTTTTTAAATTATGTTTAATAATATTAATATTAAATTTTTTCCTTATTTCAGATAAAAATATTAAACTGAAAATGTTAACAATTACAACTTTTATTAAATTCAAAAAACAATTTAAAATAAAAGTTTATAAATAAATATTTAAATAATAAAAACAATTATATATTATACTTTTAACTAAAAAATATAATGTATAATAATTTAAGTTACATTTATCATTATTAATAATGTTTTAACACACTCTCTATTAATTTAAAATATATAATTATTAAGTTTTATTAGCAAAACAAGTACAAATATTTATTTACACATGTACATAAATATAATGTTAATAAAACAAACATTTATTTATATGCATTCTGTATATAAACGTACAATTGTCTTCTAAAATGTTTTATTAAAATTATAATATTAAAATATACATTTAATTATTTTATAATTAAATAATAAAATTATTACAATTTAAATTAAATTAAAACAATTTTATTTACATCTCATATTAGTGGTATTAAACTATGCTTTAATAATTTCTATTTTTTAAAAACATATTTTATACATATCATTATTTTGTTTTTGTATTATATGTGTTAGTTGCAAAATAACATATTTACACTACTCTATATTATGTATTAAAAATTTTAGCTAATAATTATTTAATTTACAAATAAATTTCTTATAATCGTTTAATAAAAAATTATTATTTATAAAAGTATGTTTGTATTTAATAAGTTACAATTAAAACAATGTTGCAAAATTAAAAAAAATATTAATACATTATTTTTTTGACATACCGCCTAGTAACCAAATGTACAATTATTAAAATTTATTTTTAAAATATTTTTTTACCTTAATAACATTAAAACAAAATTTATTTACAAAAAAAAAGAAATAAATCAATTATTGCACATTATTTAATGTTAAAATTAACTCAAATTTTTTATTATCTGAAATATAATGTAATGCGCTTTATTAACATTTTATTAACTTTGTAATTGTTTAAGAATTTTAATAGAACGTTATAATTTTTTAAATAATATTATTTTATCAAAACAACAATTGTGCCAAAAACAGATTATTTAAAACAAAAAAAAACGTTTTGGCAATATTATTTTATTATTAATAATAATAATAAAAATAATTTATTACTCAAAAATGTTTTTACAGTATTGCATTTTTGAGGTACAAGCCAAGTTACAGGTTTGATTACAACTATAAATTTGTTTAAACATAGTTTATTATTATTATTATTACATTACGTTTTAATAACCCACTAAAAAAACATTTAGCGCAAAATTATATTTTTATTATTAATAAAAACAAATATATGAATAAAACAATTAATTGGAAACATTAGCAATACAAATAATAATAATTTAATTAATTTGTATTTTAATAAATTTAAATTATAATTAAAAAATGTAAAAAATTGTTTAATTTTACGAAAAACATTTCTACACTTTTTAAAATCATTATTTCAAAAACCTTTGTGCACGATATCATGTTATTAACATAATTAAACAAATGTAATAAATTTGAAACGGAAATATTAATGCACTTTAAAAATCTCTGTTGTTAAAAAAATATAATGTAAACTTATGTTTTAAATTAGTTATATACATTTAATTATTAACCCAAATTTAACATTAAATTAAATAGCAAAATAAGCTTTTAAATTTATCAGCTTAGCGTCTGTAAAAAATGTGTTTTCCAAAAAACGTTAAAAATAAATTATCAATAAATACATAAATAAGAAAATTGTTTTATTAAAATTAAGAATTAAATATAAAATATATTTTTATAAAAAATATTTATTTATGACTTTAATATAAATAAAAATTTTAAAACATTAATTTACAACGTTAGTTATGTATAAGTAGTAAGTATTAACTAAAAAATTTACCATTTTTAACAAATTTTGTTTTAAAACAAAATGCATATTGATTTACATGTGCAATAATGCTTTTTAAAAATACAAACAATTGTTTTTAAATTTGTACTTAACATTTTTTTTTGTTTACTGTATATATATATATATATAATAGTTACTGGCATACATAATTTAGTAAATTTAGCTGTTAGCATTAAAAACATAAATACAATTAAAAATATAAAACAATTAGTAATATGCAACATCGTTTAAAATAAGCAAAAATAAAAATAAATAAATAAAAACATAATAAAAATAATAAACATTTAAATTTAACAGATATTTAAAAATGCATGTACATTCTAAAATAAATTAAAAGGGCATGACATAATTTTAAAAACATATTAAATTTAATAATATATTAATCTAAATCTTTTGTTTGTAAGTATAAAAATTAAATGCATTACCTACATGTAGTGCCACAAATTAACACAAAATAAAATAAACAGATTAAAAACAACTAAAAGTAGACCTACAAAAATAACTTATAATTTATATAAATGTGTGTAATCGTTATTTTTAAGTTTGCTAATACTAAATACTAACCTTGTTAAACACAGGAAACAAAATTAAATACCCATTTTTTAGCACTTGGCGTAAATATGTAATTTTTTATTTTTTTAATGCAATTAATTTAAAGAATCACAATAAATAAACAAAAAATATTATTTTATTTTAATTAGTTTAAATTTAAAATATAACCGGTACATAATTTAAATTATATATTTTTTATGATTTTATAAAATTGTAAAGCAATTTTTGTAATAAAAACCTTATCTTCTATTACGTACTTAATAACATTTATGCATAACAAACAATGTTACATATTGTTATTTTATTTTGTTGTTTGTAAAATAAATTTAAAATTTTAAGACAAAAATGTTAGTAATTTATAAAAAAATAAAAAATATATATTTATTTAGTTGTTTATATTAAATAGAGCTCACTTTTTTATTATACAAAGTATCTTTAGTTTAAACAAAAAAAATAAGGTAAATTTTAAATTATGGTATGAAGCACATTACTTTTTGTAACGTATAAACCAAATTATAAAAGATTCTTTAAACCTGACTACTACTTTGGTAGTTGCCTTAACTTAATTCCAAAATATTCATAAAGATATTATAGATGTGCAACCTATTTAACAATGCAATTGTAGTTTTGAGGAAAATCAAGACCACAAACAACAGTAAAATACACTGCATATGTTTCATACTTTAAAGCACACTTGTTTGCATAAATTTATCACGTATTTTTTATGTTTTACTGTTAAAAAAACTTTTTTTATGTTATTCTTAACTAAAAATTGGCTAATTTTATCCAACTGCGAATAAATAAATATAAACCTTTGGAAATTTCGTTTTTTGTATTTATTGGATAAATTTCAACCTGTAGACATTTTGGAAAAACCGAATGTGGGCCCGCATTTTAATGCCGGTAATGGGATTCAAACCCATGCCAACAGAAGTAATAAGAAAAGTAATAATTATTAATATAATTAATTGCAATATAACATATTTGTACATTGTTATATTACGTACTTAAAATATGTAAATATTGATTTTTAAATTTAAAGTTTAAATTGTTTAAATTGTTTAATAATTTTTTTTTATAAAAAAATAATTATAGTTTTTAATAAATATTAACATATTTGTTGCAAATTAAAAAAAATAATATTTTATTTTCTAACTGTTTTTAGACATACCGTCTGGTACCCAAAAGTAAAATTATTAAAAAATTTTTTTAAATATAATATAGATATACACAAAATTGTGAAAACAATATTGGTTTACAACAGAAACATAATAAATTGTAGTAAATTTGCATAACACATTATACACATTATGCTAAATCTGTTTTAATTTTAATATTAAACACAAATATATTGTAATGCAAATAATAATCACGTGTTAAACAACGTTTATATATAAAATTAATTTTACATATTGTTATTATATTTTATTAAATTAAAACTTTACTATTTATAAAAAACTTAAAAATAAAATTTTATTAATTGATAAATAAAATACTGTTTTAAAAAATATTTATTTAGTTGTTTTAAACATGTTTTACCATCGTACAAATATAATTACGTAAAGTGCAATTTTGTATAACAAATGTTGTTCAACAACGCTAATTTGTTACATTTTGTTATTTTTTGTTAAAAAAAATTTAAAAAATTTAATTTTAATTTATTATATATATGTTAAATATATGCTGAAATAAAAATAATTACTAATTGTAAAGTAGAAATTGGAGTATTATATTTTAATTTTAATATAAAAAAATGTTTTTTATTCAAAAAAATATTTTTAGCAAAACTTGAATCTGCAATTGCTAGTAATATTTAAATCAAGGCCAATTTAAGTTCGTGTTAGGCGCTGTACCACTAGACTATCCGAGCACTAATATTCAAAATGTTTTAGTGCAATTTGCAAAGCAATGGCTATTTAAAGAAAACATTCACGCAACTTATTATTTAAATTATTTCTACATTTTACTTAGATCTACAAAGTGAAATTTAAAAATATTGGTACACATAATTTTGATGTTTTTAAAAATTTGTTTAAATAAAATAAAAAATAATTTTGTAAATAACATATAAGAATGTTTATAATAAATTATACTTTTGTAGTAAAACAACTGCATTTGTAAATAATACAGCTTATATTAATTAACGTTATTTGCTATAAAATGTTCTTTTACAAAAATTAATTTTTTACTTAATATTATTTTTTTAAATCAGTATTAAATTTTGTAACAAATTATTAATTAATTTTTTTAACTAAATAGTTAAAATTTTTACTTTTTATTAGCAAAAATTATATTTTCTAACTTAAAAAACTATTGTATTTTATTATAATTATGTTACATAACCATTATTTAATTATTAAAAGAGAACGTTTGCGTTTATTAATAAATAATTAATAATGTTTTTAAAAAAGTAATAATGCTTTTTTAAATGTTTTCAAAACAAATTGAAATTTTATTTTATTTTTTAATGCAAATATTAATTTTTAACTTTATGTTAACAACAAAATAATGGTTTTTTAAGTAACATGTTAAGTTTAATAATATATGTTGAAGTGATCGCCAATGTAAAATATTTTTAAGACTTAAATGCATACTTGCATTTATTTTTAAATGTTTTTTTAAATAACACAAAATAATAAATAATTTTTTAAACATAATTTAATTTTAAAAAAGTATAAAATTTAAAAACGATAATTACTGTTTTATAAAAGATATAAATTAATGGAATGGTTTATGTAAATTATTTTAAAAAATTTTTTTACCGCAGATTAATAAAACTGTTATTATGTTATTTTTCTATTTACATTATATTTATATAATAACCAAGTTGCTAATCTTTAATTGAAAGCTTTTTTATTTTAACCAAACTCGAAACTATTTACTAAAATTTGTTTTTAGTAAAAATACGCAAATTAATTGTTTAATTGTAAAAAAATATTAATTTAATAGAATAGCTAGCAAACTACTAAAAATATGTATAATGTTATTCAAAAAGAAAAAATATAAAAAGTTAACAAATAATAAAAACCGTTTTTTAAAATACTTATTATAATTTGTAAAATAATTAGTAAAATATAACGCTTAAATTTTAAACATACTAATATTTAAAAAACTTAATGAGATAACATTTAACAAAAATTATTATAAAATGACATTGCCTTGTGTACAAAAAATGCATTAACTAATAATTTAACTTAACTTTTAAAATTTTACAAAAACATTTATTAAACGTTTGCCAAATGTAATACTAATTTAAATTGATTATACACAAAAAACCCAGTTATTATATATATATATATAAATTTAAATTTCCATTGTTTTTAACGATAAGCATTATTATATTAAACATTTCTGATTTCCCTATAATTTCTCTTGTAAATTTGTAAACCATTTTTTACAGTAATTTTTACTACTGTTCTAACCGTTACTCAAATGTTATTTGCAAATAACATGCATTATGATTATTTTGTTTTAATGTTTGTTATTTATAATATATATTTTAATATTTATCTAAAAGTTTATTTAATCTACAAATACAAACATTGCACATAAGTAGCAGCATTTTATTTTAAAATACAAATAATAAATAAAAACAGGTAAATTAAATGTACGTAATATACTTTTTATTTATTATTATTTTGTAATTTATTAACATAAATTATTTTTTTATTGTTTTTGTTTTTTTAATTATGGATAGCAAACATTGAATTAATAGTGCAATTTAACAAAACTAAACATGACAAATATGCATTTTAGCTAATAAATAAATAAGTAATTATTTTCTATCAACTAATATATTATTATCAATACCTTTATAAATTAATATTAAATACAAATTATAATAAATAATAATGCTTAAAAACCTATTACAGTAATTTTTTGTAAGTTTTGTAAAACTTGCTTTATATTGTGTGCAGTTATTAAAAATTTTATATAATATATATATTTAAAAAATTTTACTTAATACAGTTTTTAAATAATAAATGTAAAGTTAAATAACTTAAATTATAATAATGCTATTAATTAAAATAAATAATTGCAATTACAATTACCGTCTATAAATATATTTTTATTTGTTAAAAAAAATCATTAATATAAGTTAAAAACTAAATCACTATATTTTGTACAAACAAAATTGTTACATATAATTTTAAGATGGCATACATTTATTTACTTAATTAAAATAATTATAATTTTAAAAATATTATTTAAGTAAAATACAAATATATTAATTACATTAAACAGAAAGTGTGTAATTGAAAATTGCAACAAATTAATTACGAATTAATATAAACTAATTATATTTTTTGTCAATTTGTGTAAATATTTTGTTATTTCAAGTGTTTTTGTTTTTAAAATTTTGTTAAAAAAAGTTATATATATTATATGGCAAATAATTTTGACAAATTACGAACCATGTTGTAACATGTTTCTTTATTATTTTATTAATTCCCTGTAAGGTAAAAATAAGCATTATATATTTTTAATTGTTTTAATTTAAAAACATTACATAAAAAACAAATAAAAACATAAACTGATTTTAAATTTAATTGAGTTTTTGTTTATAGGCACTCTAAAATACTTAATTTTAATTTTTTTTAAAATTTTACTATGATGTACTTTTAGTGTTAAATAAACTAAAAAAGTGTGTTTGTTTAAGTTATTTAAAATTTAAATTTAGGTTTAAATTAATTATTCAATGGTATTCTATTATTAATTGCATTTAACTAACAAATATTATTTTTAATAAACTTTATTTTTTGTACCGATAAAATTATAAAATACTGTATACATTTTACGTACACAAATTATAAATAAATTACAAATAAAACATTTTAAATAAAATTATGATAAAAAGTTACTTAAGTTACTAATAAAACATATTTTTTGTTGCAAAATGGTTGCATCAAATAAGTTAAATAAAAAAAACATAACACTGAAATTAATTTTATTATGAGTCGGTTTATGAATACTTTATCTTCTGGAATCAAATGAACCATAGCTAATTAACAGATAATATTGGTCTACTAAGTAAAACTCCAGAAATAATGCAACATATAAAAACACGTCTTAGTGTTATCAGTTCTGGTATTGACTTACGGATTAATCGTTTTAAAACAAGTAATATACACTATATTAAACGAATATTTGCTCATTAAAATAATAATATTGTTAATAACTTTACATGTCTGAGAAACATAATTACTAATGACGGAAAATCTAATTAAAGTATTTTTTTTCTGGGATAAACCGATAGGTTTGGCAAAATGTTTAACTACGTGGAAACATTTTGTTGTCTGAAATTCTTTTTAAATTATAAGACTTTGTTGTAATTGTTATTTTATTGCCCATGATTAATTTAATACAAAAGATTTTGTAATATTAATAATAATTATTATTTTTATTAAAAAATTTAAAACTTTTATTGATTAAATAAATTTTGTGTACTAAATAATATGGTTAATAAATTATTACAAATTAAAATTAAATAAACGTTTAATAAAAAATAAAGGTTAAAAATCCCTTTAAACATATTTTTTTTAAATTGAGTGTAATATTTATTTATGTTGTGTGCAATTATGAAAATGTTTAAATAATTTAAATGAATTAGTTAAACATATATATTAAAACATAAACATGTGGTTTTTTAAGTATTATAAAAATATTATTACAAAAACTTAAATAATGTAAATTTAAATGATGTTATTAATTAATAATTGCAGTTAGATATACCGTCTATAAATATATTTTATTTGTTAAAAAAATAATTAAAATAAGTTAAAAACTAAAGTCTTATTTTTGTATACACTTAATTATTATATGTAATTTTAAAAATGCATACATTTTTATTAATTTAACTGCTACCTTATGTACAGTATTTATTATTTAAAAAATATTATTTAACAAAATACAATTACATTAATTACATTACACATAAAAATATGTTGTTAAAAATATTGACAAGTTAATTATAAATTAAAATTAACAAATTGCATTGTTTTATTCATATAGATAACTGTATTATTATTCCAAATGCTTTTGTTTCTAAAACTTTTGTATGCAAAAAAAAACTAATAAGGCCGTTTAAATAAACTTGACAAATTAGAAATAATGTGGTAACATGTATGCTAATTTATATATTTACAAAAATATTGCGTTAAATTATATAAATATTTTGTTAAAATAAATTAATTTTTATGTTAAAAAATTAATAGTAGGCAATATAATCGAATTAGCAAAAACATAATTTGTCTTTTAATTAATTAGTATAATTATTTTTTAAATAACAATTTGTTTGTTTTTTTTGAAAAAACATAACATGCAATCAGGCTACATATGTTTTCTAACAATTTACATTAAAAGGTATTTATTAATGTGTTATTTTGTGGTTACAAAAACAATTTTAGTATTTTATTGTTAAAAACGTTAAACATTTAATCATATTGAATTTAAATAAAATTAAATTTAGATGAAAATCGATTATTCATTATTTTACAGTTAATATTTTTTAAAAGGCAAACAAAATTATTAAAATATAATCAAACATATGATAGCATATTAAAAAATGTAAAATAGTTATAAAACTGTTACAAACTAAAACCAATTTAATAATACTTTTTATAAAACGTTTAGTATAATTTACTTTTTTTATGTGCATTTTAAAAATCCAAATAATTAAAATAATAATAATTATTATTATTATTAATATAAATAATTGCAATAAATTATAGCGTCTGTAAACGCATTTTCTTTGTTAAAAAATTATTAAGAAAAAACAAAACATTATTTAATTAATTTAAATAAATGTTGTACAAAATTAGTTATTATTTAAAAAAGCTATTTTAACAATTCACAGTATATAGTTTACATAAAACTTTGTGTTATTAAAAATAGCAATAAATATTTAACATTTTTAAAACAATTTAAAAATGAAATATTTTATTATAAGTAAAAATTTTAAGGTACTGCTTTAGTACGTTAGTTATGCACAAATATTAAACATAAACTAATAATTTTAAAATACGGGTTATAACTAATTTTGTTTTAAAAGGATACATGATTGATAGTATTGTTTGCAAAAACGGACAATATTTTTAGGTTAAAAAACATTATTTTAAAATGTTTTAGTTTTATTTATTATATATATATATATATATATATATATAGTATTTTGCAAAGTGCATTTTAAAACATTATTTATTAAAAATTTAGACAAAAATTAATTAAAAACATTAGTTATAAATATATAGTTAAACTGTTAATTTTTTAGAATAATTTAAAAGTAAATAGCACTTAAAAAATTAATTATAATTTAAAATTTTTTATTTTATAAATTTGTAAACATATAATTTTTAATAAAATTAAAACTAAAAATTAAAAAATATAAATGTCATATTTTATATATATTTATCTATTAAAATAGTGTTTATTGCACCGAACCGTTAAAATAAACATTAGAGAAAAATTTAACATTGTATTTGTTAGATACGTTTAAGTATTTTTACATTTACATAAGCAGAAAATTAGTTGTTGTACTGTTTACTTTCTAGCAACATCAACACCAGTTTATTTTAATGCCTAAGCGTTATGCAACAATTAAAACCTTTTTTATACAATTAACAAGCAAACAAATTAATGTTTACTAAAACACAAATAAACAATTATTTTACAATTTATTATGGAAATGTATTAAGTACATAAACACGTACTCTCTTTTGTTATGTTAAAAATAAAATTAGTCTAAATTAGTTTAAACAAATTTATGATTGGATAATAGCATAGATAGAAAAAATAAACATTAGTAATAGTTCCTAACTTTTGAAAAATTACTTTATACTGTATTATGTAAATTTATTAAAAACAAAAACACGTACTCTCTGTTAACACATTTTTAATAATAATAATTTTTTGTACACAAAGCATAAACAAATGAATTACTACTTATATATATATATATATATATATATATAATCTAGTAAATGTTAAAAAAATATTTAAAAAACTTTAAGTAAACTTTATTACAAAAACAGGTAAAGAAAGGAATTATATTACAAAGTTTATTAAAAGCCTAAAATTAAGTTAAAAAAATTTTTAAATAATAAAATTATATATATATATATATATATATATATATATATATATATATATATATATATATATATGACAGCATAAAAATAATACAAAGAACACAAATAAATTCAAACAATTAATTTATTTATATATATTAATAAATAATATATATATTACATTTCTTAATATATCTAAATGTTAAATAAGAATTAATATTAACAAAAATTAATTAAAATTCCTAGGGTGACATATCGATTACTTTATTGTTTCTATTTAAAATGTAGCATTAAAAATTTACAATCAAAAATAATTACATTATTTTTCAAATTTAATATTCCTCAATCTTTAAACAAAAAAATATCAACAATTATTAGCAATATCAATTTTTAATTATTATAAATTAAGAAAATTAAATTTTTTTAATGTTTAATACATTTTTTAATTTAATTATAAAAATACACCATTTTGTTTAATTTTAATTTTTTTAATTTAAAAATGTTTAATTTATAATATTGTTATTACTGGAAAGAAAATAATATAATTTGTTAAAGTTATAATAAAATCAATGGCAGAAATTTGTCACTAAAATAAAATGTTTAAAAAAAATTTAAACGTTATTATGTTGAAACGTTTTTAAAATAGAAAATATTTAAATAATAAAAATGTAATAGAAACAAATATAAGTAAACAAACTGAAATGTAAAATAGTTTCAAAAATGTTAAAAAACAATAATTAATATTACAACTATTGATACGTATATATTTTTTTACTAACTCTCTATTATTTTTTAAAATATAATCGTTAAAGCTTATTATTAAAGCATAAATATAAAAAAACACTTAAAATTAACTGTTAAAATACACAAACGTTTTAATAAATAAATTATATAATAACTGGTTTCGTAAATTATGACACAAAATTATTTAATTATTATACAAAATGTTTACATGGGATTATATATAAGTACATTTATATTGTTGTTTAAATTAGTGTTTTTGATATTTAAAATGTTTTTACATTAATAATAATATATTTAAAAATATTTATTCAAACCTTTTTATGTTTTCCAATATATATGTATATATATAATTAAAATATACATTTATACACATGTTGTTTGTATATAAACGTACTGTCTGTATATATTTCATTAATATTACTAATTTTGTTTAGTATAATTTTAATTATTTAATTGTTAAATAATTAAATTGTTAACAATGTAAAACTAAACCAAAACAAGTTTATGAATATGTCAAATAAAAAGCATTAAATTAAACTTTATTTTATTTTTTAAAACGTTTTATATTTATGCGAAAATGTAAAAAATATAAATTTAAAATTATTATTAATTTATTTAAAGTATATTTAGTAATTGCAACAGATCTTATGTACACACTGTTATTTTACGTATGTAAAACTTGTAAAAATTGTGAATTTAACATAAATTTAAACATATATTGAGCATTTATTAAAACAATAAATAAAATGTTATTATTAGTTTGGATCAAAAATAACTTAATATATCCAGTCCCAAGCCTGGATAAATAAGAAGAGTTTGAGCGCAATGTTAGCAACCTGGCTTCTGTAAAAAAATTATACTGTTACGGAAGCAATAGAAAGACACTATTCTAGCAAATAACGGCAAATTAGTTATTGCAGGTATTGGGATGACAGAGTTACACAGATGACATGATGCAGTAAAAGCCAAAGGAAACTTAATCTTCAATTTGCAGAATCTTTAATATCAACGAGAATTTGTTGTTGTTTAGCTGTAATTGTTATTTTATTGTCTCATGCTTATTTTTAAAACAAAAGGGTTGTTTATAATAAATATATAATATATAATAATATTGTATTTAATAAGTAACATTATATAGTATGTTGCAAAATTAAAATAATTAAATTAAAATAAATATTAAACTTTCTAATTGTTTTTAGACATACCGTCTAGTAATCAAAAGTAAAATAATAAAACATATTTAGTAAACATTTTATTAATTAATAATGCATAAAATATATTAACAAATGTTTTTTTAAAACCAAAGTATAAATAAATAATTTTTAATGAATGAGATATATTGTAGAAATTATTTAATGTTATAATTAACTCAAAATTAATATTGAACACATATCTTATAATGGGCTTATGTAACATTTTATTAAATTTATTAATTGTTTTATTTTTTTACTAGCATATTATGTTGGTATAAATATTTTTAAAATAACAATAATTATTAATATATGCTCATCAATACGTTTTGTAAAAATTGCAATTAATTCTAATATTATTTGATCAAACAAGTAAATTCTTATTGTTTTAAAACTTATTGTTTAGTAATTAAAAGTAAAATTATTAAAATTTGTTTTTTAATGTTTAATTAATTAATTATAGACAAAACATTAAAACAATATTTTTATAACATACAAATTAAACGCACACATTAATTAATACTAAAATTTACTGAAAATAAATTCTGAACACAAGCATAGTATAATGCGCTTACGTGTTATTGTATCCATTTTTTTAATAGGTTTAATTAATTACTAGCATATTATTTTATTATAAATATTTTTAAATAACATTATTTAATATTATATGTTTAATGATATTTATGTACATAAATAAATTGGTTTGTACTGCAAAATATTATATTTATTTTGTTAAAAACAATACTAATATAACATTTCTAAAAAAACCAAATAATTTCTTAAAAATTCATTGTTAAAAAATTATTATTATTAGTGCAGTTACAAATTTTATATATATATGTTAAATGTGCAAAGCTACTTACCTTCTGTAAAAGTAGTTTTATTTTAACAATACCGTTATCAACAAATTAGTTGCATTAAAAAAATAAGAGGATTACACACTACATGCAAAACTAATATGTTCTTAACTTTACTTTTGACACATAGTAAGGTTACAATAAAATTAAGTGTCTAATATTTTTGTTTGTCTAATTACTGTTGCATATAATATGTACACTACATTTTGTAATCATTCATTGTTTAACATACATGTTATTTTTTTAATAATTATATTTACATAAACTATTTACATTTAATATATACTGTTATATTAGCATACTATTAACTGTGGTACGTTTTTAAAATAATAGTATACCCATTTATGCATGACATAATGCACATAGCATGTTAATATACATACATTTTTAAATGTAATACAGTATTTAATTTATTCTTATTTTATTTTCTGACAAATTTTATGATATGTTAATTGTATTTATTTTGTGTGCTTAAACTACTTTTACCAAAGTATGTATACCATAAATAATAATAATAATAATTATTATTATTATTATTACAAATAGTAACAAGTAACGCCAATGTTGACCTACTATAATATTGAACTATATGCAGCACTTGTTAATTATCTTAAACATATTTAACACATGTTAATAAGTACCGCCTAGTTTGGATTAGAAATCATTTAATCTAGCCAGTCCCAAGCCTGGATAAAGGAGGAGGGTTCGAGCGCAATGTTAGCAACCTGAATTTTGTAAAAAATTTGTACTGCTACGGAAACAATAAGAGGACGCCATTCCGGCAAACAACAGCAAAAAAGTGATCGCGCGTATCTCGATGACAGAGTTATACAAATGACAGGGTTGAGTGAAAGCCAAAAGGAAGCTCAATTTTTAATTTGCAAAATCTTTAATGCCAAAACCATAACCAGTGTTGGAACAAGGAATGTGCGCACACTTTTTTGTACTGGACAGTTAAAACAAGTCCTTTGAGAAATAAAAAAGTACAACTTAGATAGATGGGTAGAACATTTTAAAGAAGTACTTAATTAGCCTATGCCAAATACTCTCATAGATTTGGTAATGATAATGATATGAATGTGACTCAAAATCCGGAAATATGCATTGATAACATTTCTGTAACTGAAGTGATTTATGCAATTCAAAGGTTGAAAAACAATAAGGTAGGAGGACTTGAAGAGATAACTGCAGAAATGCTCAAACATAAAGGTGATGTTGTAGCAAGTAAGCTTGCTCATTTATTTTATGTTATATGGCATAATAAACAAGTTCCAAATAATTGGCGGCAAGGAGTAATTGTTACTCTTCCCAAAAAAGGAAGTCTTAATAATTGCAATAATTGGCGCGGAATAACCTTATTGTCTGTTCCTGGTAAGGTGTTTTGCAAAGTAATTTTAAATCGTTTAAGTAATGCGGTAGATAAACACCTTCAAAAACAACAAGCAGGTTTTCGGAAAAAAGAAGCTGTATTGAACAAATACTCACCCTTAGTAACATTATTAAGCAAAGTCAAGAATTTCAGCAATCACTAACAATTAATTTTATTAATTTTATAAAAGCTTTTGACAGTGTTTATTGAGAATCTTTGTAGAAAATTGTTACATTTTACGGAATACCGTTAAAATATGGTGTGATCATGTAAAGCATATATTTTTAAAAACCAAATCATTATGCTACTATATAAGAAGATTAAGAAAACTAAATGTTAACAATTATATTACTAAATTGTTCATTACATCATGCTTTTATCCTTAGATATTATATTGCTCACCCATAATTTTTCCTGGTTTATTAAAACAGGATTACATTATTTTAAAAAGATGCATATCATTGGTATTAAAATCTTCAAGAATCAAATATTCTATCTTATTGAATAATATTGTTGATAAACATTTTAAATCCTGTATACAATTAGCATCAAGGATTGAAAATAATAACAATCACCCGCTACATGCAGCTTTTAACAATTCTAAAGCTTCTGGAAAAACAAAAAGAACTTACCTGCACATGAAAGCCAAAACTAATCAATACAAAAATTCATGTCTGCCCTACTTATCCAGAGTGTTAACCAATCCAGAATCAAACAAAATTGAACTACTAAGAAACCTATCAAAGTAGGAATTGTTCCACCTACGCATTCATTTGAACTAATTTGGACATCTCACCGTACAAGTTGTGCCTTATAATGACTCATTCTATGTACAGCAATTTTGAATATTTTTTTTAATTACATGCATACTATATAGACTATATTTATATTCATTAACATATGACATTCTATTTCATTTTGATCCCATTATTTATACTACTACTTTTTTTATATTAATGGTAAAAATGTATTTTATGCTGAATGTATCTCTAGTGAGATATTGAAGCTTAATAATAATAATAATAATAATAATAATAATAATAATAAATATTATGCGTTTGTTATACCAAACTTCAAGTTGCTGTGTTCAAACAAAAAGTGGTCATACTGCTATGTTTGAAATTGTTACGGGAGTACGTTAAGGATGTATTTTGTCACCGTTTTTGTTTCTTTTAGTAATTAATTTTATTATAACTCAATCCATAAATAATTTGTTTTATGGTATCAAATGGAACCAAGGCAGATTAACGAATTTGGATTTTGCAGATGATATTGGTCTACTT
This sequence comes from Cardicola forsteri, assembly GCA_025895645.1. NCBI lineage: Eukaryota > Metazoa > Platyhelminthes > Trematoda > Strigeidida > Aporocotylidae > Cardicola > Cardicola forsteri. The sequence goes on from JAKXYG010001103.1 coordinate 241,949, forward strand.
GGTGAAACACCAGAAATGATGCAAAATATGACAACACGACTCAGTGATATCAGTTCTCGTATTGGCTTACGGATTAATTGTTCAAAGACAAAAGTGTTGTGCATAAAGTCAAACAATGATTTGCCCATCAAAATTAGTGGACAAAATATTGATACTGTAGATTCTTTTACATATCTGGGAAGCATCATTGGTAAAGACGGAAAAACCGAAATTGATGTTAAAGCCAGACTTGGAAAAGCAATGTCTGTTTTCAATAACCTTAAACCAATATGGTTATGTTCTTTAATTAGCCTAAAGACAAAACTTTGTTTGTAAGCATCAATAATTATTCCTACGGCAATATATGGAAGTAAAACGTGGAAACGTACGGACAAGATTGATAAGATAATGGATGTATTTTATCGCCGGTGTCTTAGAAGTATTTCAAAAATTACCTGGTACGATTACATTTCAAATAATAAGATCATGAAAAGAACTGACTTTTGTTCACTCCGTGATATTATTACAATTAGACAAAGAAAATTACTCAGTCAAATTTTACGTTTACCGCCCAAAAGACCAGCAAGAACGGTTTTGGAATGGACAATTGTAAATAATAAAAAAAGGTTAGCAGACTAAAGAAAACTTGGCTAAAAACTATTCGGGAAGATTTAATTAAAATGAATGTTTCATGGCACAAGCAAAACGTTTGGCAGAATGTTCAAATACATGGAAACATTTTGTTGTCTTATGTTCTCTTTGAACTACGAGACTTTGTTCTTGTTATTTTATTGCTGTAATTGTTGTCTTATTACCCCATGCTTATTTTTTTAAAGCAAAAGGGTTTTGTAATAATAATAATAATAATAAATAATATTTTACTAATATATATACATTTAATATTATTTGCAAAAAAAGTCTTTATATAATACACAATAACATTTGTTTTAGCAATAAAACACAATACCAGCATTATGAAAACATAAAAGCAAACACTTATAATTGGTATTAAAAAATAGTTTTATCTACTAAAATACAAAAATATACAAAATAAAGGTATTTAATTACAATGGGGTGTGCACTGTATAGAGGAAGTTGAATAAAAATAAACTTTCTGCTTTCTAAATCTTTTGTAGTCTAAATCAAGAAAGCATATAGTAAATAATTAGTCATATTAAAATACATATTACCACTTTTGAAATATGTACAGGAGCATTGTCTTGAATAATTGTTAAGTGTCCTGTAGCATTTCTAGACAATTTGTAATAAAACATTCTCTCAATATTTGTGCAAATTCAGCGCTGTTTAAATTGCCACTAGTACAAATCCATTTTGGAGACTGATTGTACTTGATTGCAAAATATCCTTTGACACATAAAAGATGTGCAACTTTTATGGCAGTACAAGTGTGGTTGAGTGGAAAATGTGGACTATAAATAACCTCTAAATGTTTAATTGATAGTGCATAAGTTATTGCACACACATCTGTAAAGTATAATGATCTCCAAATGACGATGAATAATGTTTGTATTTTTTAGCAAACTTCACTCGTTGTAATTTATGGGCACGACTAAGTACAGGTATCTTAACAACCGTTTTAAAAATAAATATTTTAAATTTTATCCTCCTTTTTACAATTAAATAAAAAAAAGCTTTTATGTATTAATTATTTATTTGTTTTACTTTCATTGTTCTGTTTTTAAGCTGCATAGTCATAAACCGATCATTTTGTTTGGTTGTTGAAAGTTTTCTACCAATTTGGGACTTGTTTTATTGTTCAAAATGTTGTACACAGTTAAAACATATATTTTTATGCATTTGGCAATTGTTTTAATTTTTATGAAAACCTTGAACTAATTCATAATTATGGGTAAACAAATAACGACGCTGAGCTGTTTTAAGCATAAGTATTAAGTGCGCGGAAATAAAAAGCCTTTTTATCAAAATTCTAAATTTTAAAACAAAAAATAAAAATCGACTTTGTGCTTAAATTATTGAAAATAATTTAATAATTTTTTGGAAAAAAATTGGTTTTAAAATTCTTCATATTAAAATACTATTAAAATAAATTATTTATTAATTATTTAAAAATACAGTGCAAATTTGTAAATATATGTATGGGCAGTTACTTTATTTTAAAAATTATTATTGTTAAAAATAAAAAAGTTATTAAATTAAAAAAAATTTTTTAATAATATATTTTGTAAATAATTTACATATTTTTGTATTTAGTACATTTTAACTAAAAAAAGTAAAAGTTTAGGTATTGTATTACGAGCATATGTATAGAAAAATGTAGTGCATCAATCAAATCTTTATAATGTTTAAAAAATGTGTTATTTTAAAAATATTCATTAATTTATTTTACAAACAAAAATATTTATAAAAAAAATTAACTGGAATGAAATACGTTACCTACTGTAATATATTTAAAATAATCAAAAAAATATATAATTAAAAAAATATTTAGTTACACATTTAGTGGTACAACTTTTTCAACAATTACCTCAAATAAGTGATTATTTAACTATAGAATTTACTTTTTACAATATTTAGCGTTTGACATAAGTAATTAAATTACATAAACTATAAACTATATAAAATATATACATTTTTGATATAAAAATTACCAAAAAAAGTTATCAATTAACTAAAACATATTTACCAACTACATAGCGTAAAAAAAAAGCGTCAATTTAATTAAAAAATATATAATACTATATAATAATAAAAAAACTATTTTATATATATATTGTAAGTAATAAAAAATTAAATAAAATATTAATTGATGCAAGAACAAAAATGCTGTTAATAAAAATATTGATATATTCTTGTTTCATCTTATATTAAACAGTAAACAAAATGCGTTTAAATAAATCTTTAATTTCAGTATACTTATTAATGTTGCGCTTTAGTATATTAAAACATTTAAAATAACATTAATATTCGCGATGTTAGGTGTTAATTGAACAATTATAGGTATTTTTCTTTCACCTCCTCTATGTAAATATTATACAAACAAGGGGAAATTAAGTAAATATGACGTTACCTTTCTGGACTTATGACATGGAACATTGTTCTAGAAACAGCAGTAATCTCAGAAAAAATACGTTTGTTGTTTTTAGAAATGATTTCACTACATTAAATAAATAATTTAAAATTATTTTTAAAGCACATTATTAAAAACAAACAAGCGAGTTATATTTGTGTTGTAGAAACAAACTTAAACTATTATAATACATTTTTTAATAAAAATGTAAATTTTCTAATTATTATAAAAATAACGAAGTTTTATTTAACAATTCCGTTTACATAAAATTTGTTTTAATAAAATGTTTTTAATTAACTTGACATTTTAAAATAAATATTTTAAAGTTAACATAAAGAAACAAATAAGTACATTACATTATTTTTAAAGACAATTAAAAATAATGAATTAATTTAGATTATAACTTTTTTAAATAATTTAACAAATATAATGCATCATTTAAAATGTAATACTATTTATATTTTATTATTTAACATTTTAGACTTTTTATTAAAAGTATACTTACATTCTAAAATATAGTTTAATAAAAATTTGCAGAAACCATTACATTTATAATGCATGTTATGAATTAAGATTTTAGTGATTGTAGTTGTTTAAACAAGTAGATTATACACATTTTTTGTGCACTATTTTTTTATAAAAATTAAATTCTTTACACCGATAATCTTTTTGCTTTAAAAATAAGCATGAAACAACATTTAGAGCAAAACAACAATTTTATGTTGGCATTGAAAATTTTGCAAATATAAAATTGAGTTTCTTTTTGGTATTTACTTAACCCTGTCATCCAGATAAGTGCAGTATACATTTTTTACAAAGGCCAGATTGCTACTCAAACCCTCCTTCTATATCCATGTTTGGAATTGGCTAAAATAAATTATTTTTGATTTAAAAATATGTTTTTTGTTAAAAAAAATTAAAAAAAAGATTTATTTTAGTTATCGTGCATTCTTTTATAATGTTATACAATTTTAAATATATAAAATATTGCATTCGATTACGTTATTTTTATGTAATATAATTTTTTGCAATTACTTTATTAATTGTTTTTGTTTTACAATATTTTAATATTCTAATTAAATAAACTATTTTACTTTTACAAATACAATTACAAAATATTGTTACTATTAGCACATCAATTAGGTATTTAACGTATTATTAAAGTGTTGGGTTTATAAAACGTTTACTGTACATAGTATATTATTTTGGTATGCAAGAAATAAATATTTTTAAATTAGCGTTTTATTAAATATAAAATAAAGTGTCATTTACCTTTTAAATGTTTAATTGCATTATTATAAAATGTACAACTACCATTTTCTAAGTAACAAAAGTTTAACTGATAAAACAATTAAAAATAATGTAAAATATGCACTTTTAGTTAAAATAAATTAAAAATGTATGAGATAATGATTTAAGTAAATAAACTAAAATAGTAAATTAAAAATATTTAAACAATGCATATCTTTTAACAATGCTATTATATTTATATGTAATATATGGTAATATAAGAATATTCACAAACATTGGATAATTTAAAACTAATTAATAGCAAATTAATTATTTTAGATTTTGGAAATAATGGCGTGTTACTTAGAAAAATATTAAAAAAAATCAAAAATAATAAAAAACAATTTAATTTTACATAATATAAATACGTTGCAAATTTTGTTCAAAAAACATAAAATAAATAGTTAACTTGGTATTTTAAAACGTTAACAACTTTCGCATACTAACTAAAATATTTATATTTTTAAATGTTTGTGTGTACTTATTATTTATCATTGTTATTATCAAGTTTAAAAACAATTTTAAATATAAACAAAGATAATATAAACTCAATGCGTATAATTTAAACGTATTATTAAATATATTAAATTAATTACTTTATACGCAATGTTTTAACAAGAACAACAATATACTGTTTACATAAAACGTTTTAAAACTTACTCACTGTATTACAACAGTAATTTTATAAAACCAATGCATATATATATATATAAAAATTAACGGCTTTAGATTTTAAAAATAGGGGCAGGACACATAGAAAAACATTAAAAATAATAGAAAACAATTTAATTTCAAATAATACATATTTGACGCAAATTTCGTTCAAAAACCTTATAATAAATAACTAAATTAATTTTTTTTAATTTTAAAATTTATATATATGGTATTAAAATATTAATTTAAAAAAAACGTTTACAATGTATATATACATATACAATAATAAAATATAAAGTATTTACAAATTACGCAGTTTACAATGAAATCTTACTCGCTACAAGAAATTTTTTAATTTATAAAAAATATAAATTTTAATATATGTATGTTAATAATTAAAACTTTAGATTTTATAATTAATAATTATTATTATATTTATTATTAAATAAACGTAAAAAATTATAATAATTTGATTTTCAATATTTACTTAAGTAGAAAATTACAGTTTAAGCTATAAATAAATTTTAATAATTAAATTAATACCTTAATGCGTTAACACATTTTGGGTTATGATAAAAACTGCTTATTACAATGCACAGTCAAAATTATAATGTTAATAATAAAAATAATAAAAATAATAATTGTTATATCTTTTGTTTAGATGCTTAAAATTATATTTTACAAATACAAACCAATTTATAGATTTAATCACTTAAATATTATTTTATACAGAGTATTTAGTGCATTTTTATTAGGTAGAAAAAAAAATATTTAAAGTTTGTATTGTTTAAAAATAGTATTTTAAAAAAACAAAAACAAATTTAATTATTTTTTTTATTCATACAATAACATTGATTTTTTAACAATAATACGTAAAGCATATATAGAAAAATAAGTTTATAAAAAAAAGAATAAAAATATAATTATAATAAAAGTTTTAAAAAAAAATTTGTTCCGCGTTATCTAAACCAAATATGTAGTAAAAATAAGTATATATATATATATACTGCACAATAATATCACAATATGTTTATTGTTAAATTATATTAAGTTTTTATTAATTAATAATAGCACATGTTTTTATAATCAAACATTTATGTAATCCGACATAGGAATAGTGTAACATTTTTTAATTGTAGATTTATTTTATATGTTAACGTTTTTAAGAAATAATAAAATTATTATGTTACAATAAAAACGTTAATTAAAAGACTGCTTAAAACAGCTCAAAATTATAAATTTTATTCTGTTGTAACGTGTAAAACAAAATGGAATTAAACAAAATACACAACATTAAAAATTATATAAACAACATACTAAAAAAATATATTACTTGTAAAATTGTTTATTAATAATTGCATTGTTACTTATTAAGTAACAAAATTAAGAAATCTCGTAATGTATTTAAAGGTTAATTTATATAAATTTATAAGTTTATTTATTATTTAATTTTTTTCACTACAATATTAGTTTATATATTTATATTATAACTTGTTAATATAAAATGACTTAATTTGCCTTTTCCAAAAACGTTAATATTTTAAAATGTAATATATTGTAATATAGCAATATTCAAAAACAAATTGTGTTATTTAAAACAAATTAATTGCAAATAAACTGTTTTCACTTTTGAAAATAATGGTACGGTACATAGAGAAATATAAAAATATAATAGAAAACAACATAGTTTTACGTAATACATATTCGTTGCAAATATTGTAAGTAGTTAACCTAATTTATTTTTAAATTTTAACAGCTTTTGTCTACTTATTAAAATATTTATATTTTTAAATGTTTGTTTGTATTTATTATTTATAATAGATTTTAAAAACAATTTTACATATACAAAAAGATAATACAAATTAAATGCTATTTAATTTAAACGCATTTTTAAATACGTAAAACTGATTACTTTATACATCATATTATAACATAACAATAATTTTATTCTTACATAAAACGTTTTAAAACTTACTCACTGTATTACGACAGTAATTTTGTAAAACTTCTGCAAGTTATATATATATATATATATATATATATATATATATATATAATAAAAATAAAATTTATGTAAACATTATGCAGTTCAGTATGAATACTTACTCGCTGCAAAAATGTTGCGTTTATAGAAACAATAAATCTTTATTTACATATATAAATATTAAAAAATCTGTATTTAGATGTTATAATTAATAAACAAATTTTTATTTATAATTACATAAATGTAAAAAATTATTCTAATTTAATTTTTAAATTTACTAAATCAATTACAGTAATTCACAGTTTAACTTATAAATAATTTTTAATAATTAAATAAATACGTTGATGCGTTGTTGTACAATAACTACTTTCATTTTTCGAAGATAAAAAAACTGATGTCAAAATAAATACAGTATAATTCATTTTTTTGTAAAACTATGTAAAACACATCTAAATTTTATTTAAAATATTTTATTTTAAGTAATATTCTTTAATTTTTAGAATTTTCTGAAAAAGGTTTATGTAGGGGTAACTACGTATTTTAACCTAACGTCGAATTTAATTGCATTATATTATTAATTTATTTTATTAATCATTTTTATTGTTTAAATTATTTACATTATACTTTAAAATTATTTAAAAACCTTTTGTTATATTAAGGTTTGTTAATCTGATTGTAATTGTATAAAAAAACGTTTATTTTAGTTGAAGATTTTACACTATATACAACCAAAAATACATTATTTTCAAAATTATGATAAAATGTATTATATTATTTTTTAAATATAAACTAAAACATTGTTTTTATTAATTATTTAATTTTTAAGTTTATTTGTTGAAATTTAGCATAAAAAATAAAATTGAATAATTTACCAATTTTTATATCATCTTAAGCAACTACTAGTTCAATCTTAATTTAACATTTTTAATGGTATTACAGTCAAAATTATTTTAAACTTATTAAATTAAAAAAAAAATAAGTATAAAAAATTATTAAAATAAAATAAACCTGTAGTGGTTTAAGGTAACAATAAAATTAATAAAATCTTTTATTTTATATTTAACGTGATAATTTAGAACGTTTAACAATTAATAAAAATAATATTCTATTATATATTTATTAAAAAAACATTAATTTTGTTATGTTTTTAAAAGTAATGTATGTTTGGTTATATAAAATGTAAAATCCTTAACAAAAATAAACGTTCTACTTATACAATTGCCTTAATATTACACAAACCTTAATATAATTAAAAGTTTTTAATATAATTTTAAACTATAATGTAAATAATTTAAAAAAATATTTTTTTTATATTTTATTATTTTAAATTTTTTATTTTGTGTTTATTATTTTAAATATTTTACTAAAAACATCTTTTAGCAGTAGACATTGAAGCCGAACATAGACCCGCATTTTAATGTCGGTGGCAGGATTTGAACACATGCTTATCAAAATTCAAATTAAAAAAATAATTATGTAATTTAAAATTAAATTTAATACACACGTTTTTATAACATTTTAAAAATTAATAAAAAATATTTAAAACATTAACAATGCATAGTTTTTATAATCTGTTTTATTTGTGTGCATATTTTATAATAATTTTTATAATAATATAATAATTTTTAAGTTACTAATTTGCTTTTTATTTCAATTTACCTACATGTCATTTGACTTGTTTTTTATCAAAATTAAATTTTATTTAATATCAATATATAATATTAGTTTTTGTAAACATTTTAATTTAAACTGTTAAGATAATGTTTAATAATTCTTTTAGTACAATTTAAAAATGTGACACATAATTATATAGTTTTACAAGAGCAAATAAATTATAATGTATTAACATTAACAACGATTTTAAATTAACACTGTGTAAATTTAATTTAAAATATTTTACAAACTACGTTTTATTGTAATGTTAATCAATATGCATTAATAATTAAAATAGTACTACCAATAACAGTGTATGTTTAGTTATATATATTGGAAACACTGTAATATTAACATACTGTTTTAAATTGCTTTGTTATTTTATAAGTTTTGTATTAATTATTAAAACACATTTTAAATATAAATACTATTAACAATATACAAAGTATATTATAATATGTTTATTATTAAAAAAATTTAAGTTGTTATTAAATAATAATATAGCTTGTTTTTAAATCTCAAACATTTATATATTTTAACATGACAACAAAATTTTTAATTGTACGTTTATTTTATATGTCGAATGTAATACCAACGTTTTTAACAAACAAAATATATTATGTTGCAATAAAAAAATTGGTTTCAAAATTGCTTTAAACGGCGTAAAATTATAACATTTTATTCTTTTGTAACATGTAAGGCAATGCAGATCTAATCAAAAACAAAATTATTTTAATATAAATATATATACAACACCATAAACAAATATATATGTGCACATATATAATTTTAAATAAAATTAATGCAGAAATTATGTAGCATGGGATAAAATCTTACTCTCTACAACAACATTTTAAAATTATACAAATTTTAGATCTTTATTTATACCTATTAAAGGACAAAAACATTGTTCTGTACAAAGTATTTAATTAATTTTTATTATGTCAGAAAATGTATATATTTAAAGTATGTTTTGTTTATAAATGGTTAATTTTTATAATAAAAACAAATTTTATTAGTTATACAATAATATTAATTTTAAAAAAATACTACTTTAAACATTTAAAAAAATAATTTTATAAATAAGAAATAAATATATGATTATAATTATCTTAACTAAAATTTTAAAATTTTGTAGGTTGATTAAAAGTATAAAAGAAAAATTAATATAGGATGATTGAATAAACAGTATGCAACATGTAAATATCAATTCCATTTGACTAAAATGCTTATTTATGTAAATTGAATACAATGTTAGAAAATTAAAATACAAATTTTATCAAAGACCTACAGTTTTAAATTGTTTTTGTTATTTTACAATTTTTATATTAAATGCTATATTATTTTCTATTTTAATATACTGTTATTGAAAAATATTTTAAATGTAGAAAATATTTATACACAATAAATATATTAACATGTTTATTACTACATTATATTATTACCAACATTTGCAAACAAAATGTTTAAGTTCAAACAAACTAATAGCAGACTAACTGCTTCAAATTTTGGAAATAGTGGAGAGATAAAGAAAAACATAAAAATTATAAAAAACAATTTAGTCTTATATAAAACATATTCGACGCAAAATTTGGTTTAAAAGGATAAAATAAATAGTTAAATTAATTTCTACAAAAAGTCAAAATATTTTTTTATGCACAATATTATAACTATAAAAACACTATAATGTGACAAGGTAGAAAAAACACAAACAATAAAAGAAAACAATTTAATCTTATACAATACATATTCAACGCAAATTATGGTTTAAAAAAATAAAATAAATAGGTAAATTAATTTTTATAAATAAGCACAATATTTTTAATGCACAATATTATAATTATAAAAACACTATAATGTTTACATAAAATATTTTAAAACTTACTCACTGCATTACAATAGTAATTTTTAAAAACGTTTATATGTAATATATATATATATATATATATATATACATATATAATACACAAATTACATTTGTACAGTTTCAAATAAAATCTTACTCGCTATAACAAAATTTTAAATTCATACCAATCATAAGTTTATATATATACATCATATATATATATATATATATATATATATATACTTATATACATATAAATTGAGTATTTAAAATTTTTAAAGTAGTGACAAGCTAGATAAAAACACAAACAATAATAAAAAACATTGTAATCTTACGTCATACATATTTAACTTAAATTTTGTTTAAAAAGATATAATAAATCTTTACCTTAATTTTGCAAATTATTTTACAAAAACTTACTCACTGTATTATAATAGTAATATTAAAAAAGTTTACAATTTGTATATGGTTTTTGCATGCCTTAATGTTAAACATTTTAAAAACAATTTAATCTAAATTAATTTGGTATTACTAACTATGTTTTAGTAAAAATAAATACTAACAATTTTGAATAATATAAAATATTTAATTTGTACTGTATAAATACTTAGAAAAATTTATTTTAAAATGCTGACTTGGCCAAAATTGCATATTTTAAGAACAACGCTAATAATTAGTCGAATGTACATAATATTAATAACGATTGGTCTATTATTAATTTGTGTGTTTACTTTAATTAAAAATTAACATCGTTTAATGGTTAAAATTAATAAATTTAAATTTAATCTAATTGTAATGTAATAATGCTTATAAAAATTATAGTTTAATTAATTAAAAATATGTTTAAAAAATTATTTATAATATTTTTTAAAATTCATCTTTTTAGTAATTTAATTTTAAATAAAAATTGCTTTTAAAAATTTATTTAAGTTTTTTATCTTTTTCGTTTTTTTAAATAAATACCATTTTAATAGCAATGAACACCATGTTATAAGAAAATTTAATAATTAAATATTTTTGCCTAAACAACTAGCGTTATTATACAAAATAAATGTTACATTAATTTATCCTGTTTTTAATAAACAAAAACTACAAAACTATAATAATTTAAAAAAAATGAGTAAGACAAATGGTCAAAAAATTTTAATAAATTAAAAAAAAAATTACAACACGCCTATTTCAAATTTTGTGAAAGATAATTTACAAGAATTTAGTTATTTGACGTTATAAAGCGTAAAATAAAATTTGGTTTAACACGTGGATCACTAATAATATTATTATTTATTAATAAAAAACAAACAAAAATGTAGATTTATAATTTGTAGCATATGGATTAAACGCAGATTATCTTATTAGCGCTTTGTATAATTTGCTAATAAAACAATGATTTAAAATGACCAATTTGAGTACAAAAATAAAGTTTTATACAAGGCTAATTTTAAAAAACATTTACTTCCAGTTGTAGTCCACTTTTAACAAATAATGTGTTAGTTTGGTATTTAGTATAATAAACTTATTACATAAAAAATTATATCCTGTACCTTAGATATTAAAAAATTGGGTTTATTAATAAAGGACGTTTTTTACAATGAAATGCAACACAGTTACATCGGTTTTACTAATGTTTTTTAAGACAATGCTTTGTCATACGTTTATAAAAGTAATGTTATATTTTTCTATGTTTACTTTATTTATTTTATATGTACATTAAGATATTTAAAGGGCTAAAATTAAAAAACAATTATTTTATTCAATTACTACCTAACAGTCTGGACATAAATGTTATTTAATATGTTATTAGTATACTGAAGCACAATAATAATAAACATACTAAAATTGAGAATAGTTTAATTGTATTTAGTTTGTTGTTCAATATAAAATAAAACCAGAAAATATTAACAATCTCATTGAAAGCATTTAAATCAGTCTTAATCAAATAGTTGATTACGAAACTCTTCGTTTTCTATTATTTATATTGGAAACATTGTGACACTAACATACTGTTTTAAATTGCTTTTGTTATTTTATAAGTTTTATATTAATTTATACATTATTCAAAATTTTTAAATAAAATTATTAAAACACATTCTACATATAGATACTATTTACAATAAACAACATATATTACAATATGTTTATTATTAAACAATTTAAAGTTGTTATTAAATAATAATATATCTTGTTTTTAATTTTTAAACATTTATATATTGTGGTATGGCAACAATATATTTTTTTTAATTGTACATTTATTTTATATGCTAAATAGAACATTAACGTTTTTAACAAATAAAAAATGCTTGAAACAGCTTAAAATTATAAAATTTTATTCTTTTTTAACATGTAAAACATTTTAAATTTTAAAAAAATTATATTATTATATATATATATATATAACAAAATAAACAAATGTATATGTGCACATATATGTTGCAAATAAAATTTATGCAGATATTATATAGTTTGGAATAAATTCTTACTCGCTACAATAGCATTTTAAAATTATACAAACTCTAATTTTTTACTTATATTTATATATTTTAATTACAAATAAAGTTTTTAAATTTTATAATTAATAAAAATAATTATATTTATTATTAAATAAATGTAAACAGTTAAATTCAATCAATTATTAGTAACTAAAAATATTCTATGTGTTTCTTTTAATATTTAACCTTATATTTTATATTGATAATTTTACCCTATCTGTAATTTTAAACAAGTTTAACTTTTATACATTTTTTTACATTAAACGTTAATATTAATACAATTATAATTGTATTTTATTTATTATATAATAATGTATATATCATAATAAATTTAAGTTATGTAATTGCTACAGTTGTTTTAGGTGAATAACTATATTTTCAGTATTAATTTATTTACGATTTGTATATACATAAAATATGCAAATAAAATTTACATAGACATTATGCAATTTAGAATAAAATCTTACTCGCTTCTACAACATTTAAAATTTGTACAAACAATAAATTTTAATTTACATAACATTAAGATTTTAGATTTTATAGTTAATAAAAGCAATATTTATCATTAAATAAATGTAAACAGTTATAATAAATCGGTTTTAAATATTTGCTAAACCATTTGCTAGTAAATTACAGTTTCAACTATAAATACAATTAAACAATTGCATTGATATGTTAATGCATTAAGTAATTGTGCAATACGATAAGAATAATGTTAAATGTGTTACCTCAATTAAAAATATTTTACAATTACGTTTTATTACGATGTTGGCCAAAATACAGTAATAATTATATTACTACTACTAATAATAAAAATAATAATTATATATTTTTTAGTGCTTAACATTATAGTTTTGAGATGCAAACCAATTTATTTATTTAATTATAAAAACATTATTCCATACAAAGTACTTAATTAATTTTTATTATGTAAATATGTATTGTTCATAAATTTTTTATAATAAATACAAATTTTAATACTTTTTTTATTAGTCATGCAATAATATTGATATTTTAACAATACTACGTAAAAAATATTTAAAAAGATAATTTTATAAATAAAAAATAAATATACAATTATAATTGTAACAAAAGATTCTAGAAATAATTTTGTTCCTTATTATTTAAACCAAAATATATAAAAAGCTTAGGTGTAGCATTAATATTTTAATTAAAATTTTGTAATTTTATAGCTTGATTAAAAATATAAAAAACAATTAAAATTTGTAGGCAATGCATGCGTAGTAACTGTAATTAACTAATTTTTTATTATTTTATGTTTGATACTTTGAATGTTTTACAAGAAAGTTTGGCTTTAACATAAATTTTGGTTGTTCAGTCATTAACAATAATGCTTCCCAGATATGTAAAAAAATCAACAGTATTAATATTTTGTTTACTAATTTTGATGGGCAAACTATTGTTTGACTTAGTGCACAACACTTTTGTTTTTAAACATTTAAACCGTAAGCTAATACAAAAACTGACATCACTAAAACGTGTTGTTATATTTTGCATCATTTTTAGAGTTTCACTAAGTAAACAAATATTATTTGCAAAATCCAAAATTTGTTAATCTGCCATGATTCCATTTGATATCATAAAACAAATTATTTTTAATTACGTTATGATAAAATTAATTACTAGAAGAAACAAAAACATTAACAAAACAATTCTTGACATACTCCTATGACAAAACAACTTAATTTTAAGTATATACTATTTACAAATTTTAACGATAACCGTAAAATTTAATAATTTTTTGCAAACTTTCTTGATAAACACTTAGCTTTCACAAAAATTAATTGTAAATAATTGCTAAAAATCTTATTTCCGAAATTCTGCTTGTTGTTTTCAAAAATGTTTATTTACCGCATTATTTACACAATTTAAAATTACTTTGTAAAACATTTTACCATAAACACACAACAAAGTTATTTTACGCCAATAATTACAATCGTTTATTTTTTTATTTTGGGAAGAATAACAATTACTCTTTGCCGCCAATCATTTGGACCTTGTTTATTATTTAATATAACATTACATAAGTAATTAAGATTACGTGCTATAACATTACTACTAAATTTGAACATTTTTGTAGTTATTTTGTTAAGTTACAAAAATGTCGTCAATACATATTTAAAAATTTTGAGTAACACTTATATTATTATAATTATTAAAATCTATGAAAGTATTTGGCATGCACTAATTTAGTACTTTTTTTAAATGTTCTACCAATCTAGATAATTGCTCATTATTTGTTAGAAGTAAACGATTATCTTTTCTTTTGATTGGAATATTGGTGTACTTTTGAACTCCCTACAGATTTTTACAATTTTATGCAAAGTCTTAAAATTATTTTTGCTGTTGTCTTAACGGTTTCTTTGCATTGGTTTTCTAACTAATTATTATTATTATTGAGGCAGCTTTTTATCCTAATAATTTAAAGTTTAATAACAAAGTCCAGCTAACAAGATTGTTAGATTGATATTTTTCAAAATTTGTTTTTTTTTAAAGATTAATTAAATTCCAGAAAACTGATAAAATCTATTGCTTTTTTGTAGAGCGACATTTTAATCTAGTACATTTGCTTTACAGTCTGTAATTGCATTATGAAAACACTTCTATTGATTATCAGATTATTCAATTTTTTTCAAATTTTCAAATTTATTTTTTAAGGAATTGTAAAATTAATTTAAAATATCTGGCTGTTTAAGGTTCTCACACAAAAATTAAAAAAATTTTTTTAATAGTTTCTATTACCTTTAATTTTACACAAAATTTTTCAAAAACAAGATTGTAATCAGAACCAACATTTGCACCGGGATATGCACGTACATCTTGCATATAATATTTCCATTTTGTGCTAAAACAAATGTATTCAATCTTGTTTAATGTTTTTACGTTGGGAAAAACCCATGATGCTATGTGTATATGTTTTTGAACAAAAATGTGTTGTTATCATTTATTCTACAATAACTAATTAGCGTCAACAACCTATAACTATTATTATTTATGCTATGAGCATTGGCTTGTGGTCCAGCATTTGAGAAATACCCAGATCTGTTTTTATTTAATTTTTATTAAAATTACTAATTAATATTTTAATGTCTTTTTTGGCATATTATTCAACAAACTTTGTAACCGGTGATTAAAATATATTTTTGGTTTTTATCAGTAGCCTCAATAGGGGCATAAACTTGTACAATTGTTACTTTTGCAAATTTGGTGTTAAATCTGCCTAAAATAATACGGTCGCTTACAGGTTTTTATCCAATTATAGATTAAGCAGCATTTTTGCTTAACATAATGCCAACATTATAAATATAATGTTTTTTATGTCCAGAATATAAAATTAATGTATTTCTAGTTTTAAAAATACCTTGAGTTTATTATCGCTTTTTGCTTATACTCAAAATACTTAAATTGTACATTTTTATTTTTAAAAAAATTTTATTTATCTATTCAGTACAAATAAACGTGTTTATATTTTATATTCCAACAATGGTTAACATTTTGTTTTTGTAACAGTATAATTTTTTTACACAGGCCTAGTTGCTAATTATGCGTCTAAACCCTCCTTCTTTATCCAAGCTTGAGACTAGCTAGATTGAATCACTTTTAATCCAAACTAGACAGTTTTATTTTTGATATAAACTAGGCAGAGTAAAATATAATAAATATAATGAATATAATAAAATATAACAATACAAATTTTACAAGTGACCTATGAGATAATCGATCGATGTTTAGTTAAAAATATTCGGAACACTGTGGATCCTGATATGCTGTTTTAAATTGTATTTGTTGTTTTGTAATTTTTATATTTATTATTAAAATATGTTTTATTTAAACATGTTTTTATTAAAAACATTTTAAATGTAACTAATATTTATAATGCACAATAAATATAAAAATAATGTTTACTATTAAATCATATTAGGTTATTATTAATTAAAATATAATATGTTTTTAAACCCAAACGTTTATATAATTCGACATAGCAACAATATATCTTTTTTCTTGTATGTTTGTTTTATATGTCAAATGTAGTACAAATTATGCTTGAATTAGCTTAAAGTTATAAAAATATTTTTTGTAACGTGTAAAACAATATAGTTTTAAACAAAGTACATAACATTAAAAATTATATAAACAACACATTAAACAAATATATTATTTGTAAAAGTATTTAGTATTTATTGCATTTTTACTAATTAAGTAAAACAATTAATTAATCTTTTTAAATTATTTAGAAGGTTAACATCTGTTTTTTGTTAAAGAATTGCTACACTTTATTGTAAGTTCATTTATTATTTAATTTTTGTACCAAACTATTAGTTACTCTGTTTAAATTTTATTTATTTGATACAAACGTAATTCAAATGCAGTTTTTAACAATGTTTGTATTATTATTTGCAATATATAGTAATAAAATATTTTTAAACAAATTATATACGTTAAAACAAATTTATAGCAAACGAACTGTTTTAGATTTTGGAAATAATAGTGTAATACATAAAAAAACATAAAAAATAATAAAAGCTATTAAATTTTTAAAAACGTACTCACTAATATATATATATATATATATATATAAATATATTAAAATGTTAGTTAGCACTTATTACTTATTGATGTTACTATATATTAAAAAAACAATTCAAATACACAGAAAGATTTTAAAAATCAAATACGTCAACATTATTATTTATTATCATTTTATTATTTTTATTTTTGCTACTTTGAATGTTTTTACAAGAAACATTTTTTAGCAGTGGACAATTAGCAAAGCCAAACATGGGCCCGCATTTTAGTGCCGGCGAAGGGATTTTAACATATGCTCACCGAGGTCCGAATTTCAGCGCTAAACCGCTAGACCACCCGGGCACTTTTTACACAATATTATAACAATAACAACAATATAATGTTTATATAAAACGTTTTAAATTGTATTTGTTGCATTAAAATAGTATAAAATAACGTTTAAAATGTATATATACAAAATTTGTGTAGAAATTATACAGTTAAATAAAAAATCTTACTCGCTGCAACAATATTTAAAATTCATACAAGCTATAAATCTTATTTGTATATATATATATATATACAATAATTAAATTATTAAAAATAATTATATTTAATATTTAATAAATGTAAATAGAAATAATAGTTCTGTTTTAATTTTTACTAAACCAAATACAGTTTTTGTTTACTTACTAGAATGTTCATAATTTTGTACTTATTGCTTGTTATTTTTATTAATAATTTTATATACAAATTTTAATATACACAATAATAATAAAAATTGTATCTATTTTTATAAATGTATTTTTTAATACATATAAATAATTATTTTATAAATCACATTATTCCTATAACAAGAAAATAATGCTTTCATAAAATATTTTCAATCTTACTCACTGCATTACAATAGTAATTTTATAAAACGTTTACATTATATATATTTTTTAAATATTTTTAAAAATTTTACAATTAATAAACATATTTTATTTAATTTTAAATAATTTTAAACAATAATAATAATTTAAGTTTAAGTTTTTTAAAAAACCTAGTGTTACTAGATTAGTTTTTTTTATAATTAAATTAAGACATTTATACTGTAATAAATTGTGCGATACAATAATTAGTGGTATTAATATTAGCTCAATTAAAAGTATTTTACAATATACATGTTGTTATAATGTTGGTAAAGATGCAGTAGAAACTATAATACTAATAATAATTATAATATAAATAACAATAATTAATCTTTCTTTTATGTTAGAAAGCATAGTTTTAAAATAGAAACGAATTTATAAATGTAATCACTAAAAAAATATTCAATATAGGGTATCTAAAATGTACATGTTTAAAGTAAGCATTGTTCTTAACTGGTTTTTTAATGCATAAAAATATTTTTAATATGTTTTGATATAATTTTATTAATTATAGAACATTATTTAATTTATAACAATAATATATTAAAATATTTAAAAACAAATATCATAAGTAATAATAATATAATAATATAATAACAATTAAAACAATATTTTGTAAAAGTTTTGTAAAGTTTTTTATAAAAACGAATTTTAATAAAAAATTAAAGAAACAATTAAATTATGTATAATAATTGTATAAGAAATAAACAATAAATGAATATTAATTTTAGTTAACTAAAATGCGCTATTAGGTAAATGGAATATAATAATACTAATTTTATTAGAGTCCTACAAGATAATTAAACATTGATTAGATAAATATATTGGAAACACTGTGGGTACTGATATACTGTTTAAAATGTTTTAAAAAGCTTTGTCATTTTATACTTATTATATTAATTAATGAATTATACTTATTTAAAAATATTTTGATAAATATTTTAATGCACAATAATAAATTATAATATGTTTATTATAAAATAAAATAATATAATTATTAATTAATAATAACACGTTTTCATAATCAAACATTTATTTAATTCACTTGAAAACATAATTGTAATGTTTTTAACTAATAATGTTACTCCAAAAATTTTGATTAAAAAATGTTTTAAACAGTTTAAAATTTAAAATTTTTATTTTCACTCAACATGTGAAACAAAATTATAAAAATAACTTTTTAAAATATTTACTAATAATTGCATTTTTAATAATTATTAAAAAATAATTTGTTAATACTATATAAAATATTAATTAAAAAATGTGTTTAAAAATTGATCAACTTAACAAAACGTTTATTTATTATTTAACTTTTATATCAACATATTAGCTAATGTGTTTAATTTATAGCTGCTTGTTATGCCAAATAAAGGTTCAAATATTGTTTATATTTGTATGTAGTATATCGTAATAGAAAAGTTTTTACAATAACTTTGTATAAAATAAACATATTGATAAAACAATTAACTGTTTTAAATTTTGCAAATTGTGGTGCGGTATTTGGGAAAGCATACATATTAATAGAAAACAATTTAATTTTACATAGATTATATTTGAAGCAATTTTGTTTAAAAAACATTAAATTGATTATTAACTCAAAATAAAAACACGTCAACAGTTTATGTATACTCACTAAAATATTTTTAATTTTTAATACTTATTTTTAATTAATGCAAATTATTTTTATTAAAATTTTGAAAACAAATTTATACATGCACGCAAATTGTAAATAGTATATGCTTATTATTCAAATGCATTTTTATACCTGTAAGCATAATAATCTTCTATACCATATTGGTAGATTATAAATAATTAAATGCTTACATAAAACGTTTAAAAACTTACTTACTACATTAAGGTAGTAATGTTATAAAACATGTACATTGCATTTTTTAAATGTATATATTTTATAAAAATAAAGCTTAAAAAAAATTTAATGCAGTTTTTATTAAAATTTATTTGCTACATTAACAATTTAATTTTATACAAATTATTTTTTATATTTTTATATACACATACATATATGTAAATTATAAAAAGCAATTTTAGTTTAAAACCGTGCAATCTGGTTTTTTTATAAAATAAAAAATGCGCATTATAGAGACCAATTTCTATAAACACATAAAACAATGATCACAATATTTAGTTTTTATAAAACATATAATACACTTAATTGTATAATTTGTGTTGAATTGTTTAAATAAATGTATAATTAAATATTTAGTTATAAAATTTTATGTTTAATAAAAATAGTCATATTTATTTTTATATAAATTTAAACAAAAAAAAACAATTAACTATGTAAATTTGTTTAAATTAATTATGAAAGAAACACAGCTTTAACAATAAATTATTTTTAGTGATTAAATAAACATTTTAATCTGTTAATAAATTGTGCTGATTAATAATTACTTGCATTTATGTAAACTTAAAAGTATTTTACGAACTACGCATAATAATAATGTCTGTTGAAATGCAGTAATAATAATAATAACATCCATAATAATAATAATAATAATAATAAAAATAACATTAATAATAATAATAATAAAAAAAACATTTTTAATGTTAAAAATTATAATTTTGGAATACTAATTCATTTACAAAACTAATCACAAAACAAAATATGTTGTACAAAGTATTTCAATAATTATTATCATATAGAAAAATGGTGATAATTAAAGTAAGTATATAATAAATTTAAAAAGTTAATAATTATTATAAAAGCAATACATAAAAATAATTTTGTGTAATACAATTTTAACTAAAACATTAAGTGTTAGCATGCAT
This sequence comes from Cardicola forsteri, assembly GCA_025895645.1. Classification (NCBI taxonomy): domain Eukaryota; kingdom Metazoa; phylum Platyhelminthes; class Trematoda; order Strigeidida; family Aporocotylidae; genus Cardicola; species Cardicola forsteri. Next base: position 263,121 of record JAKXYG010001103.1, read on the forward strand.
AATTCTTTATTTTAAATACGTTTTTGTAATTTAAAGTTTTGCTAATAGAAAAATATATATAACATTTAAAATATTTAGACGTTAATTGTAGTAATATATATATATATATATATATGCGTTTGTATAAATTTTAAATTATTTTTTTACAAACAGTTGTTTTTAAATATTAATAGTTTTTAATAATAACAAATTAAATAATAATGTTATTAATATAATTTATTAAATACATTTAAACACATTTTTGATAACAATATTTTTAAATGATAGCGTTAAACATCATATTAAATTAATTTATAGCATTTTTTGTAGTGTGCACATGTTAAATAAACATTTATTTACTTTTTTTTATGCATTATTTAGAATTAAACAAACATTTTAACAATCAGTACATTGTATAAACAGCAATAAATTGTTAAATAATATCTATATTTTGATTAAATTGTTTATAAAGTAATAAGCAATTTATATTTTAAAATTGTCAGTTTGTTATTTAATTTGTTTTTGTTTTTAATAGTATAGTGCAAGAAAATTGTTAATTTTAAATGAAAATCAATAATTTTTAATTCTAAAAATTTTGTACATTAAAAACTGCAAATTCTTTTTAAATATGCTAAAACTCATCATGATTATTATGTTCTCATTTTTTGCTATATAGGAGTAAAATGGTGTTTTGTTGTTGTTTTTAACAAATATAAACTATTATAAAGACTAAGTATTTTAACTAAACATGGAACTAAAAAGTGATTAACAATTTTAAGATTAAAAAAATTACAAAATGTTTTATTACATTAACATATTATAAAATTGCATTGTAAAACGATATATATAGTATATTTTATCAAATGTAATAAATAATGTGCATCAATTGTTTAAAGTTAAATATTATGTATTTAATATAAACAAATTTGGCATACGATTGTTTAATAACAAATAATTTCACCGGAAAGACCTTAAAATGTTTAATTATAAAAATTTATTAAATTTTGTTATGTTAAATAAATGTATGTAACTTACATGCTGTATTTAAATACCATTTAAAATGTGTAATACTTATGTTTTTAAACAAAAAAAATAAAAAAATTAGTAAGATATGTATATATACAACACAATAAAGTTAAAACATTTACCATTTAGAGAACGTTACCTTTAATATTCTTATTGCATATAATTGTTTACTTTAATGTATTTTTTCTGTTAAATATAAGTTCAAAATTGTTTTTATTTTATGTGGTATAAAATTAAGTAACACTATATAAATTATTAAAGTAATTTATTATTCATTATTTAAAATATATAAATTTTATTTTGTATTTACTTTAAAATAACCACACACACCATAATAACACACAAACCTTATTTATATTACAATTTATAAAATATAATTTATTGTAAAAAATTAATGAAATAGTTCATTATGAGTTTTAGTATATTGTGTTTTAAATTTAGCATTTAAATATTAAATTTGGTAAATAGTTTAATTTTTACGTGTGAATAAACTATTTTATTAGTATATTTAATTGCATTTCTTTTAATAATAACGATTAATTGTTATATATGTTAAAACAAATATTACAAACAAAATTAATACAGGTAACTTATCTTTGTTTACAAATTGTATTAAAATTGTATTTTATTAAAAAAAGTGTATTTTAAAACTAAAACTGTGTTTTAAAAGTTTTTTAAAAAGCAGATAAAACAAACATTATAAAATGAAACACAATACTTTTAATATAATAATTATGTTTAAAATAGAGGTTTAGTAAACAAAGCTATTAAAACAAACACAAATAAACGTAAACAAAAATTTTGTTTAGTTAAAATACCAGTTTTAAAGACAATGTTATTTAAATTTAATTAGTAATGACAAAAAATTGGAACATCTTTATTTTTTGTTGTTTTATAAAAAAACAACATTAATTGTATTGATGTGAATTTATTAAATGTTTATTAATTTATTAATTAATTAAATTTGCTGTGCAAATTATTGTTTAAAACAAATTATATTATTTGCATAATTTTTATAATAATTGGTGCTTAATATCATTAATAATAAACAACGTTATAGTGCTAATAAAAATTAAAATGTAAGTTTGTAATGATGTGACAACTTGCAATACATAAATATTATTACAGTTTTCTATAGTGACTCCTATTTTAAAATGTATATAAATACATGATTAAGTAAATGTTAAAATATCTATAATTTAAAATTATATATATATAAATATATATACAAAACAAATATTTATAATAATTTATTATTTACACATGTACTTTTTTTGTTTGCTACTTTGACTGTTTTACGAGAAACATCTTTCAGCAGTAGACATTTTGGCGAAGCCGAACGTAGGCCCGCATTTTAGTGCCAATGATGGAATTTAAACCCATGCCTACAGAGGTCCAAATTTAAGCGCTGTACCGCTAGACCACCCCGGCACTTAAATATCTATTAATGTTTCAGTGTGCATTTTATTTTATTTGTTTATGTTTAATTAACGTAACAATTTATTTGTTCTGTATTTTATTATTGTACTTATTTAGTGTAGTTAAAACTATTTGATAAAAACATTTAGCTCACTAATAACATTGCTATTGTTATTATTATTATTATTATTACTGTTATTTTTATTAATAAACACATTATTTTAAACTTAAACATTTTTATATGTAATTATAGACTATAAATAGTAGGATACACAGATTTTATATTGCTTTTATAAATTGTTTTATTATATGGTTACGTTGCATATTTATAGTAACTAAAACAATAAAACTATAAATCAATTTAATTATTTTTTAAATTTTACTAGTACCTAAACATTAGGTTTTGTATTACAGCAATATACAATATAAAAAAATTTATTACTTACAAACATTTATGTAAAACATTGTTAATTTTTATAAAATACCGATAGAATATGTAAACAATTTTGCGTTTGTTATTCAAAAATTTAAATTGTTGTAATTAATTAAAAACTAATCAAAGTTCAAACTTGACATCAAAAATGTTTTTTTTAATTATTTGTGTTTTTTCTGGTAGTTGACTTAGTTAAAAAATAATTTAAATTAGCAAACATAATTAAGACAATAAAAGTACGTTTAATTTAATTGCATTTAATAACATTCACAGCAGGTCATAAAATATATTGCTGAAACATTTAGATGAACTAAAACAAGTTTTTGTAAAATATTTAAATAGTAAACGTAAGCGCGTTGTACAAACTGTAATGTTTTAAACTAGGTCATTTTTTTGTTTTTAAAACTGTTGATGTTTTAAACAGACAGTCTATAACACACAATTATTAGCTAATTGTTTAATTTTGTTAAATGTAAATTATTATAAAATAAGTAAATAAATAATTTTGTCCAGTAAGGACTAAAAAATTACCTAATTTATCCAGTTTTAAGTTTAGCCAAAAAATTAACAATTAGCTTGTGTAAAAAATGTATAACGTTTAAAAAATATTTAAAAAAATCAATCTTTTAATAAACAACAGAAAATAATAACATTTAAAAGAATGACAAGTTTTAGTAAAGTCCAAAATACTCAATTCCTAATTTGCAACATTTTAATAACAAAAATTTAATTATTATTTTAATTTGATTCACAAAATCAACTGTGCAAATAATATTAGGTTTTTTTTAAATGATTGCAAAGATAATACAAAATATAACAATCCGCACTAAAGATTTTTTCTCAAGATTTTTTACGGATTAACTGTTGTAAACTTTTTTTTACAAAACGAGATTATTATTATTTGTTTATAAAAATTAATAAACAAAAGTTTAAATTTATTATTTTTCTACATATTAAGAAAAATGTATTTGTAAAAACCAAAAAAAGCATAATTAATGTTAGACCAAACATAAAAAGGTAATGTTAGCTTTTTATAGATATAAAATAACATAGTTAATTTTTATATGTACCTAAAAACAATAATGTGTTTATACAAATTAATAATTATTTTTAAAACATTGTAATAAAGTAAAACCTTGAAACGCAGTAAAACAATTTACAAAATGCTAAATAATTTTATTTTTCGTGACTTAAAAATATTTTAAACATTACTGTGTATAATTACATTTTAAACAATGAGTTAAATTTTGCTTACTATACGAAATTATTGCAATCAGGCAAACAAGTTATCTGTTCAACAAAAAATGCGTTTATAAAATGAATAACTTTAAATTTTAATTATTAAAAAAATAATTGAAAAGCAAATAATTTTTTTAAAAACATTTAATCACAAATAATTTTATTTATTTTTTATTTATATTGCGTTATAGAGTTCTTTAATTAATTTTACTTTGATTATTATTTAGTTGCCTCTTAATGTTTTATATGACCATAAAATTTTACATATAATATTAAAAACAAAATATTTAATCATTTATTAAATAAACACTTTTTTAATTGCCGACAATAACAAAAAATATAAAAAATATATTATTAATTATTTATTAATATTTTGTTACATAATCATTGTTTTATTAACTATTGTTTTATAATATTTAATTAACCTTAAATGTTTATGTAATAATTATTTTAAATAAATAATTTAATAAACAGAAATAAATACACAAATTTTAATTAGCATTTTAATGTAATTGTAATAAAACACCAGTTATTACAAAAATATAACTAAAATATGCGATGTATTAGAATACAACAATATTACTATATATTCAACTTTTAAAATCTAAAACAATTTTACTTACGCTAATGAATATTCTGCAAATCAAAATTGCAAAACGCAACTAGTAAATATTATTGTAAAATAATTAATTTAAAAACCCAAATATTTTACAGAAATATGTAAACTTATATATAAATTTAACTAAAATCAATTAAAAAACGTTAGACTAATTAATAATAAAAATTATATTAAGTTATATAACTTATATTGTTTATGGTTTTTGATTAACTACTTAATAATGTGTTATTGTACAAACGTTAACGCATATATATATATACATATACTCACGAAATATATTAAAATACAGAAACGTAAATAAAATAAAAAACATTTTTTTTTTGTTAAAAAAAATTATTTTTTATGTTTTATTTTATATTTTGTACAGCCAATTATAAAAGCTCTCTAATTAGATTTATTTGTTTCGTTTTTGCAGTTGGTTTAAATAAATGTTTGTAAAAAAACAATTGTATTTAGTCTGCATATTAATTTTTTTTCTAATATATATTTATATATATATGTATAATTTGCTAATTTAATTATAAAACTAGTATTAAAACCTCTGATTATAAAAACTGCTGATACGATACAATTATAAAAAGGTAAAAACTTTTGTTTTTAATGTTTAGTATAATATTTAAAAAATATTGATATTATTAACATGTGTTAATTACATTTACTGCAGTATTTGTTTTATATTTTTATGACTAGTTTATATTAAAAATACTTAATACAATTACAATTGTTAAAAATGTGTGTTAAAAAACAAAACAAAATATTATCTAAATTAATTTGTTATTTGTAATAGCGTTTTTGTAAAAACAAATATTAACTATAAATATTATTATTTATTTGGTTAAAAAAGCATTTTAAAAACAACCTACTTATAAACGTTGGTTTATATCAACGTTAAAGTTACATAATGTTTGTTATAATTATCATTTTATTATTTGGTGTGCTTAATTTTATTAAAAAATAATGTTTAATAATTACAATTATAATTACTTGTATATTTATTAGTGTTTTAATTGTAACCTTATAATTTTAATTAAAATTAAACTTTTATTATATAAAATTAAATTTAAAAAAACTAAAAATACATTTTTAAATAATAATGTTAATAGTAATTTATAGATTTTAAAAAAATTATAAATTTAATTGCATTTTTTTTGTTTTATAAAATTAATGTAGAAACAATGTTATTTTGTTAACAATGAACACCATTCTATTAAATAATTTAAAATAATATATGTTTGTCTAAATTAGAAGAAGGGTTTAAGCAAAAGATAAACAACCTGACCTTTAAAATGTAATAATGCTAAAAAAAACAATAAAAATATTATCACAGTCAACTATGGCAAATAAATAATTGCATAATACCAATGACATAGTGTAGTATAATAGGAATAAAATGTTAATATTCCATCTATCCAAGTTATAAAACTAAAATTTTAATATAAACAAGAATCTTTTTTCTATTCCTTTTTTGTACATAAGAATCTTTTTAAATAATAATAGGTCAACACTAAATTAAAATAAATATATAAATTATTTAAACAAGTACAAAAACATACTTTGCAATATGGTATATCTTTTAAATTGATAAAATACATGTTGCAATACGTATCCAATAATACTACATTGCATAATGCAGATAAACTTACAACCCTCACAAAAATTACTGCAAAAAAGTGATTATTTAACTAAAACCTCTCTAGCATCTACATAGCATACAAGAGAAACGTCACTTCAATTATAAAATATACAATACTATATAATAATTGGAAAAAAACTATAATTATATATACATATATATTGTAAGTAAAAAAAAATTATATAAAATATCAACAGGTGCAAAATAGAAAATGGAGTAAAATGATTAACATGATTTATAACGTCAACTATTAATAAAAATACAGATTTCACGCAATTTTTTTAGTTACCAAATGATTAAGGACATTACAACGTTCAAAAAATTCAATAATCTATGTGATCGCCTTTCTTTTGAACAACCTGATTTAGGCGTTTTGGAATGCTGTCAATGAGAGTGTTGATATATTCTTGTTTCATCTCATATTAAACAACAAACCGAATGCGTTCACATAAATCCTCAATTTCGGTATGCCGGGGTGGTCTAGCGGTACAGTGCTCAAATTCTGACCTCGGTGGACATGGGTTCGAATCCCACCACCGGTGCTAAAATGCGGGCCCACGTTCGGCTTCGCTAATATGTCCACTGCTGAAAAATGTTTCTCGTAAAACATTCAAAGTAGCAAACATAAAATTAAAAAAAATAATAAATAAATAATATTGCGCTTTAGCATACTAAAAAATTTTTCAATAACATTGATATCCGGGCTGTTAGGTGGCAATTGAGCAAAAGATAGCTTTTTTGATTTTGTTGTTACACGTTTTCTTCCAACATTATCATAATTTCGGGGTTTTCGACCGTTGATAATCCAATAAATTGTTGAAAGGTTAACTCTATATAAATGTGCTAATCTTTTTGGTGAAAATCCTTCATTTTTTTAATTTTTTAATAACACGGTGTTCATTTTCAGTAAGATGAAAGCATTTTTTATCACTATTCTCCATTTCAAAAACAATGCAATCAGAAAGCAGTATTAGCGGCTGAGTGGAATCTCATGGTTAAACGTAAATAATAAATTATTAGATTTATTTTAAAATTTTTATTAAAAATTAAAAAAATTTTTATTATTTTTATTTATATAGATTAGAATAATTAAATGTTTATTTTGATAATTATTATGACATCACAATCAGAGCAGATTTGAATGTGTGTTTAACATCAATTTTAAGAATTAGTTATTGTTCATTTTTAATGAATTTAAGCACACAAAATAATAATAGGCTAATTATTATAAAAAATTATGTAATTTTAGCTTATTATCTACGTTAATATAGAAGTAGCTTTTAAAATATGCTATTTTGGCCGACTCAGCCTTCTTAAATAAATATTTCTAAGTATATATAAAGGATCTATTAAGCACTAAACATTATTTTTTAATTCCCGATAGTTGTTTTTACGAAAAAACAATTGGACATAACAAATTAATTTAGATTTAATACCTTTGTAATTTTTTGCGGTAATTGTTAAAATGGGTGTACATATTGTAATTTTTTAAATTAGTTTATGTAAAAAAACATTTTTTATTTTGTTAATACTGCACAGTGCTAATTTTGTGTTTTATAATTATGCCCATTACTGTGTAATAAACCTACTTTTATTAAAGTATTTAAACCAATAATTACAATAATATTTATTATTATTATTATTTACTACGCTTAAAAAAAGAGTAAAAATAAGCAAAACTAGTCAATTACAAACATAAAACAAAACAAGTTTTTATAATAAAATAAGTGTTGCTAATTCGGTAAACAGAAACAAAGTAACAAAAACTTTATTGGTCAAATATTACCTATACCGTCCAAAAAACAATTAAAACCGGTTTTAAAACAGACAATTAATAACAGCAAAAAACTAACTAAACAAACAACAGCATATATAATTAAGAACCGTTTATAAATATTAATTTAATATATATGTTTTACAATATCAAACAATAATTTTAACGAAATGTTTGAGTTATTTATTTAATCTATGTTTATTTTTAATTTTGTAATTTCGATGTCATTTTTAACTATTTTTATTTTGTTGCCTTATACTTATTTAAAACAATTTTTTTAATTATAAAAATAATAAATAATTTTGTGTTTATCAACAATTCTTGTTTGCCTTACTTTTTAAAGATGTTTTAGTTTATAGTCAACACTAGCATTAATCCGTTTTGTTTAAATATTTAATAACAGCATAAGTTATACTGTTCAGGTTTTCATTTAGTATATATATTTGTTTTTGTATTTATCTATTATTAAATAATAATAATAATAATAATAATAATAATGCATTTTAACAAAAAAAATATGTTTTAATGTAAACAATGTATTATTATTATTATTATTATTATTATTATTATTATTATTATTATTATTATTTAGAAACATTAAACTTATTAAAACACAAATATTAATAAAACATTTCAAAATAAAAAACTATTTTACTCATTATGTCAATGAACATTTAACAAACAAAATTAACATAACTTAATTATTATATTCTATTTTAAAAAATATAAAATTTGTAACAATAAAAATAAATAACATGTTGAAAATAAAACGAACTTATTATTATTATTAAATTATATTAGAATTTTGTTAATAATAGAATTAAATCTCATATTATATTAATTATTTGTTTTAGTAGTTAACAGTATTTAACGCTATTGTTAATATTGTAGATAGTAAATTGTGTTTTGAAGCACAACACTTAAGTTGTTAATACAGGAACGAAAACGTTACCTAATTTTATGCAAATTAAGATAAAATCTAGTGTCTATACAAATTTATACAAACCAAGGTTTAAAAAAAGAATTGTACCGATAAACTATCATAGCACAAAAAAAATATTATAACCCGGAAAGAAACAAATTTCTTAAGTAATGCAAAATTTCTATCTAGAACTACAGCATTTGTAATTACTTTGGTATTTATGTCAAGTAAGTAATATGTGATGTTTTTATAATTAATTTTAATTGTTTATCAATGTGTAAACATAAATCTTAATTATAATATTTGTTAATATTTGATCATGTTAATATAAATATATTAAAATTAATAATCATTATTAATTTATTTAACTGTTATTTACATATTTAAACATAACTAGACCATTGTTTTGCAAAACTATATGCAACACATGCCCTATTTAACTATTTAATAAATTGTTTATTTTTTAAATACAGATTTAAAACAATATTATTTAAGTAACGTAAAATTAATTTTAAAATAATTTATATATATATATAAATATGTATATAGATTTAAGACAAAATAATGTTAAATGTAGAAGGAATTAAATACGTTCAAAGGTTAATAACAGAACATTTTAAAAAGTTGTAGTCTGAATTATCGTACTGTTATTTTACTTGCATTATTAACGTACTTGTGGGCAATTATTGTTTAATAATCAAAGTTGAAATACCAATCAACAAATGTTTTTTAATTAATTTTAAAAAGTTTAAATAAAAAATAAAAACATACAAATAGTGTTATTTTATTACACTAAAAAATTAAAAAAAATAAATTAAAATCAAAGTTAATCAATTTTAATAAGCATTTTTATAACACATTTAATTTTGTAAACATTAATTCAATAATTAATAAACAAAACAAATCAATTAAAACTAAATGCTAAATAACTAAACTACTATGTTGTTTAAAAATATCAACTATACCAGATTTAATCAATAAACTAAAAATATATAAAAAACGCATAATTAAATCAACTTGGACTTGATATTGTTAACTGTAATTTATAACAAATATTATTAGAGATTTATAGTGTACATATACATTTTTATATTATAGTAGGCAACGTAGTTTACTCTAGTTAATTTTTTAAAATATTTTTGTTTGTAAAATAAATTAATATATATTTTTAAAATAACAATTTTTTTACACATTATAAAGATTTAAATAATGCGCTACATTTTTTAATAAATATATAACCTTGATACTTACGCTGGTAATGCGATGCAAAACTTTAACATTTTCTAGTTAAAATTTATTAAATAATAAAATATGTAATTTATTTATAAAAATATTATTAAAAAAATATATTTCAATTCTATATATCTTTTAATTAATTTTTTTAAGTAAAACTGCTCATACATATATTTCCAAATTTCTACTGTGTTTTAAATAATCAATAAATAATTTATGTTAAAAGTATTTTAATATAAACAATTTTAAAACAATTTTTTTAAATATTAAATTATTTTTAATAAGTTATGCATAAAATCAATTATAATTTTCATTTTCAAAATTTGTAATTTTGATTGTAAGCCTTCTTATTTTGCGTACTTAATACTTATGGTTAAAACAGCTCAGCGTCGTTATTTGTTTTCCCATGATTATGAATTTGTTCAAAATTTTATAAAAGGAGCACAAAAATTAAAACATTTGCCAAATGCATAAAAATAAATGTTTTAACTGTGTACAATATTTTGAGCAACAGAACAAGCCCCAAATCACCTAGAAATGAAAAAAACGTTTAACAAAAAAGCAAGTTTATCAGTTTATAACTATGCAGCTCAAAAAACACAAAACAATAAATGTAAAACAAATAAAAAATTAATACTTAAAACATTTTTTTATTCAATTGTAAAAAGAAAAATAAACCTAAAAACGTTATTTTTAAAGCGACAGTTAAAATACTTTTATTTAGTCGTGCCCATAAAGTACAACCAGTGGAGTGTGCTAAAATGTACAAACATTTTCCATTGCCATTTTGGAAATCAATATACTTTACAGATAAGTGCACAATATCCTACAAACCTTAAACTAAATATTCACAGGTTATCTATAATCTAAATTTCCTACTCAACTACTTGTACTGCTTTAAAAGTTGCACATTTTTTATCTGTCAAATAATATTTTGCAAATAAATACAATAAATTTCTAAAATGGATCCGTACTAGTAACAATTTAAATAACGCCGAATTTGTACAAATATTCAGAAAACTGTTTTATAGTGAGCTGTCCAGAAATGTTACAGGACACTTAACAATTATTCAAGACAATGCTCCTGTGCATACTTCAAAAGTTGTAATGTGTATTATAACATAACTTACAATTTACTATACGTTTTCCTTATTTAAACCAAAAAAGCTTTGAAAAGCAAAAAACTTACTTTTATTCAATTTTCTCCATACAGTCCAGACCTCAATGTAATTAAAAACGTTTTTAGTATTTTAAAACGTGAGGTAAAACGCATGGAAACTGACGTATCATTGGAAACAAAAATTAATCATAGTATAAAAAATTGCATCTCGCATTTAGTAAAACGAGGTTACGTGGCCTGCAATTTGGAGTCAATTCACTAAAGTGGGGAGGACAACGTTCAATCACTAGTCGACCAAATTTTGAATTTTTGTTGTTTATGGGATTGAGAGAAGTTTTATCATTTTTCCCTATTTTATTATTTTTTCTTGTTTGCTGATGAATAATTTTTAGACTAAGTATATTTATATATTTTTGTTAATTAATTTTAAGTTATAGATAAAGATTTTAAAAATAAATTAAGGCTTAATGATGTGTCCTCGAAGATTACGAAATTGCAAGGACAGCCCAAGATCAGACGGAAGTCAGCTAGCAGACGTTCTGCTAGCCGCCGGAAAACAAATCCGACATACTGCTGGTATCATAACCAACATGGAGACAAAGCTAGAAAGTACAAACAGTCTTGCACTTTTAAGGTTTTTAACTCTAACGCCACCAAGTAAATTCGGCCTCACCTGGTGGCACAAGACCTAATGTTGGCCGACTATTTTATACCCAAGATACAATCTCTAAACAGCTCTTCCTAGTTGATACGGGGGCACAAATAAGCGTTATTTATTGTACGTGCAACAATGCGCTACCTGCAAAGCTTAAGCTTATGGCAACAAACGGGACAGTTATCCCGTCTTATGGATATTATATGGTAGCTATACATATAGGTTTCTTGCAACTCCCGTGGAATTTTGTTGTCGCAGCAACGCCCATAGAAATCATAAGCATCGATTTCCTACAATTCTATCAATTGTTGGTAGACCTTTGTTGCATGCAGCTAATCGATACCGCAACCCACCTGCAATACAAAAGATTGCCTGCTAGAGCAAATGTTTTTTCCATCTCTGGGTGGTATAAGGACGCGTTTATAGAAAACAGAGAACAACTGTCTAGTCTGTTTTTTAAGTTTTTGTTACTCACCCAGGCTATACAGGATGTAGATGCTACACGATGTAGTACTAAACATTACATCAAAAAATTACATTTTTTAACGTCTTGTTGTTCGCGCCGTTTAACACCCGATAAATTAGCAAATAATAATAAGAAATTTAATGCCCTTCTTTAAAAAGGTATTATTTGACAGTCACAAAGCTCGTGAACCGCACCCCTGCATATAATAAAAAAGGCAGATGGGACATGGCGTTTGTGTGGAAATTATAGGGCATAAACGCTATGTTACAAAATGACATGACGTCATGGCAAACTTGGTCGGGTTGAGCATCTTTTCTAAATTCGATTTAATGCGTGCTTACCACCAGATTGCTTTGGCACCAGAAGAGGTCAAAAAAACCGCCGTAACAACACCTTTTGGCCTTTTAAAATTTTTACGCATGCTTTTCGGTTTGCGCAACGCTGCGCAAATATCTGAACGTTTTATAGACAAAATTTTGAGAAGTCTCAACTTTCTTTACGTCTACCTAGATAATGTTTTGGTTGCTTTCTCATTATACAAGAAGCACCAACAACATCTCCAAAGCTTATTTAAGCGATTGAGTAAACATAACATTATCATCGATCCAAATAAATGTATTCTAGGTGTAAACCAACTAGAATTTCTAAAACATCTGATTACGCCCATATGTATCAGTCCGACGCAGGATAAGGTACAGGCCATCCAAGAATTTCCGAAACCCATTACTCTAAAGGAGTTACGTTCCTACCTGGGCTTTTTAACTTTTTACTGCAGATTTATCCCCAAGTGTGCTGAACATGTTTACACACTTTTTGATTTACTGCAAGGAAACCCACGCAAGATAGAACTCACCGAGAAGGCAAGGCAGGTGTTTGTCAATAGCAAAACGCTATTAGCAGAATCAACAATGCTGGTTTATCCAGACAGTTCACGTGAACTGAACGTGATATAACAAAACTTTTTAAATTTTATGATTATAATTTGAACCAATAGAAATGGTTTTAGCGTGAATGTGTCCATTTTCAGTAAACATGTCAATAAAATCACAACAACCAATGGAAAATAAGCTTTTTTATTATCTAGTGTTGGTAAAAAAGTAGTCAGTATATTGGAATAAAATTGTTCATTTGGGAAAAAATGCAGTTTTATTTATTTATTAAAGTTGTTAAATTATTAATTATAAAAATTGTTGCAGTAACACTAAAATGTTTTATTAAATGTTAATTTTCGATTTTAATGAAAACACTATTAGTATTGGACCGTACTATTATTAGTTAATTTTAAAGCATTGGTTATAATTTTCGGTTCTAATCTGTTTTTACACATTTATTTACTTAATTTACAAAAATGATTGTTATTTCAATTAATTGTGTCATATTAACAACAAAAAATAATTACATTATAAATATTGCATAGAAAGAACAATATGTACGTGAACTAAAATCGATAAGGGTTTACTACTGTAATGAATTTTTACTATTGACCAACGTTTTATTTTAATAAAATAAATGCAGTTCATTGTAGTTATATAGATAATAATAAATACAATATAAAAGGCTCTTTATAACCTAACATAATGTGTCGTAAAATCAATAATTTATTTGTATTTGTTAAAAAAAAACGGCACATACACCGTTCTTAATTACATGTTTTTTACATGAAGAACACAGAATAACGTAAAATCGTATTTTTTACGAATAGCTAAATTTTACAGTTTAATCTTTACAAGCAATAAAAAGGTTATTAAAATTTTTTATTTACCTATGTTAATTATTCACTGAGGGGTTGGTTTTATATATTATATTGTTTTTTAAGTCAGTGCAATTTTGTATAGTATAACTTTACTATTTTTAACACTATATTCTTATTATTTATATTGTAAAAGAGGTTTTTATTTGGCTTTTTTAATAATACTTGTAAATTCTTATTTATTATTAAATCTTAACCAGAATTTTATAATTGTTGTTATTTTGTACTTTAAACTCATAAAATCAACCCTTCTTTTATGGTTAAATAAAACAACTCTGTTATCAAAACATCTTTGACTCATTGTATATGCACTACGATAAAATGAGATGCAAATCAATAAATAAATGGAGAGAATAATTTATACTTTACATATATTGCATTGAACAATGTTTTGTTAACACAGTGAGTTGATGTCACAGGACTACAATCGATAATTGTATTACTAATGTTATATGGTTTAATACAAAAAGCATGATATTTTGATTATAGTGATTTCATCTTATATAAAAATGAAGGTTGTTTGTTTAAATCTAAAATACATACTGCCTTGGAATAACTACTTTCGGATAGCACAATGTGAAAATAAAAAAAAATAAAAAGTGGTTTATGATCAATAAATAATATTACATAGGAAAAATATTACTGCATTACTGATTATTTGTACTATCACATAATGCATGGCCATGAAAATAACTGTACATTCTTGATTAAAAACTAAGACAGGGAGTGGAAAAAAGTTATTCATCGCGCTATGTCTAAAATAAATACCCAATTGAGATCGAATAAGTAAACAGAATTAAATTTAGCAATGTCCAACTTAAAAAAAATGATTATGTGCATCTTGATTCAATATATCGTCAATGTATTGTATTAAAAGTGACTCATATTAAGTGCGATCTTAATAATTACTTTCAAATCAATTTTCTGCATTTCATTGCTAGAAATAAATAACCTACAATTACTACAACAGTAATCAAAGTCACATAACTGTATCAGGTAACACATTCTTCTTATTAGGTTGGATTGCATTGAATGCACTAAACCGAACAAAGATAAATATTTAACTGTTAATAAAAGTAATACAATTGGGTAGAATGAATGGAAAGGGTGGCTTATACTTTACATACATTAAGTCAAATAATGTTTTTTTTACAAACGAGGTCGACCTTTATAAAAACTAAGATAAATAAGTATAATACTAGTGTTATTTTGAGGCACAGTACAGTGATTTCGAGGTTCTAAGTAATGTGCATAAAATATTTGATTTTGGTTATTTATTCGAGCCTGTTTACCCAAGTTTTATTTATTACACCGCGTTAACTTAGAACATTAATTAAACAATCAAACAATATACCATTTTACTGTTATTCTAACAATCGCAAATGTTTCTCAATTTATATAATAAACAAGAAATAAACACAATATAATAAAATTTATTTGGATTACACTACAAAAATACCAAAATAATTTCTTGTCTACATAATTGCAATTTCTTTACTTAAGCATGTGTTTTTGTGCTTCAAATTTGGTGCAGCTATAACATTTTTATTTGTTCCTCAGTTTAACCGTGCTGAACAATTTAATTTTTTAATTCTACAAGAAATTACATAAAATAAAGCTACATGGTTTTACGAAGTTCGGTACTGATATTCTCATTCATTAAAAAGTGCATAAATGCAAAAAACTTTTTTGGCAAATCCTTTAATTCCTCCATGGTTTAGTTTAAATACGACTAAATAAACTCACTATTAGTATTTGCTTTAAAAACGTGAATAGCATTTTTACCTCCTAATTGGAATAACTACAGATAGTGACATAAGTGAATCCAATGTTGACCTACTATGTTACTTATCTTAAACATATCTAACATTTATTAATAAGTACCTTAGATAATACTTTACTAATATATATACATCTAATATTATTCGCAAAAACGTTTTTAAAATAATACACAATAATATTCGTTTTAGCAATAAAGCACAATACCACCGTTATAAAAACTTAAAAACAAACACAAATAATTGGTTTAAAAAATAGTTTTATCTACTAAAGTACATAAATATACAAAATAAAGGTAACACACTTAATAATGTCAGTAATTTAAGTAATCTCTACGCTTTTGTTCAACCTCTGCCAGCCGCTTGGGGTAGGAATCTATCAACGTACCAATATAGTCCATCAAAATGCAATTTTTTACATGATTAATTTTCGTTTTCACTGGTACGTCAGTATCCATGCGGTTCTAAATACTAAAAATGTTTTCAATTACATTGAGGTTTAGACTGTATGAAGTTGAATAAAAGTAAGCCTTTCACTTTTTGAAGCTTTTGTGGTTTAAATAAGGAAAACGTATAGTAAATTGTAAGTTATGTTAAAATACACATTGCCACTTTTAAAGTATGCACAGGAGCATCGTTTTGAATAATTGTTAGTTGTCCTGTAGCATTTCTAAACAGCTCACTATAAAACAAATCTCTAAATATTTGTACAAATTAAGTTATTTAAATTGCCACTAGTACGCATCCATTTTGGGGGGCAGTTATACTTAATTGCAAAATATCCTTTGACACATAAAGGATGTGCAAATTTTATAGCGGTACAAATGTGATTGAGTGAAAAATTTGGACTATAAATAACCTTTGAATGTTCAGTCCATAAGTCATAGAATATAGCACACTCATCTATAAAGTATATTTATCTCCAAAATAACAATAAATAATGTTTGTACCTTTTAGTAAGCTCCACTCGTTGTAATCTATAGGCACAACTAAGTGGAGGTATTTTAACAGCCGCTTTAAGAATGAAGCTTTTAGCTTTTATCCTCTTTCTTACAATTGAACATAAAAAATCTTCTAAGTATTAATTTTTTATTTGTTTTACATTCAGTATTCTGTGTTTTTGAAGCTGCATAATTATAAACTGATCATCTTGTTTGCATGTTAAACGTTTTTTACCAACTGTGAGTGATCTGGGGCTTGTTTTATTGTGCAAAATGTTGTACACAATTGAAACATTTATTGTCATGCCTTTGGCAATTGTTTTAACTTTTGTGCCCCTTTTATAAACATTTTGAACTAATTTATAATTATGGGTAGAGAAATAACGACACTGAGCTGTTTTAACCATAAGTATTAAGTGCGCGGAAATAGAAGCCTTTTTATCAAAATTCCAAATTTTGAGACGAAAAATAAAAAACGACTTTGTGCTTAAATTATTAAAAATAATTTAATAATTTTTTAGAAAAAGATTTGTTATAAAATTCTTTATATTAAAATACTTTTAAAATAAATTATTTATGGACTATTTAAAAATACAGTGCAAATTTGTAAATAAATGTATAAGCAGTTATTTTATTTTAAAAATTACTATTTTTAAAATAAAAGGAATATAAAATTAAAAAATATTTTTAATAATTATTTTTGTAAATAAATTACACATTTTTTTATTTAATAATTTTAACTAGAAAAAGTTAAAGTTTAGGCATTGAATTACCAGCGTATGTATTAAGATTATATATTTATAGAAAAATGTAGCGTATTAATCAAATCTTTATAGTGTGTAAAAAAATTTGTTATTTTAAAAATATACATTAATTTATTTTACAAGCAAAAATATTTAAAAAAAATTTAACTGGAACGAAATACGTTGCCTACTGTACGTCCAGTCCGTCCAGTCTAGTCCGGTGCGCCAACTAATGTCATTGCAAAATGAGGCGAGAGCAAAACAATTTGCATTAAATAGTGCTCAAAATATCCAGTTACAGCTTAACTAGAAAATAAACCAATCAGAGAACAGAACCAACATTTAATAAAATTTACTCAAATTTCTACCAATTAAAAACAATTATAAATTATATGACGTACAACAATTGCCAGGAAGAACATCCAGTTTTTAATGCTGCACCTACTGACGACTTTTTGGACGAGTACGGTGACATACCGCTTCCGTCCCAATTGCTAACAAAACCGGCTCCCCTAGCTAATTCTCCTCTACAGACGACTTCTTCTAAAACTCCAACTTCAGAAGATAAACAACGTTCAACCCGTTCCAATAGAGTAGTTAAACCACTCATATGCTTTAGCGATTACGTAACAAGGGTTTAGAATTTCCTCTTTTTATTAAAGCACACACCCCGCCAGCAATTATGGTTTTCCAAACATTGCAAGCACATTACCGTCGGACGTCTACGCAATCTAACAGCATTCCGCTAATCGCGTCAACGCCCGCAGCAACCTACGGTTTTGGATTACCCCTGCTTGTTGCCTAGAAGCTAAATCTACAGTTAGAATTTTACGTTCAATTCGTTGCATTATCGTTTCCAACCGCTACCCTAACACGTTTAGAACAAAGTTCGTTTTAAAGATTCACCCTTCCAAATCGACTTTATTCTGATTAAAAATTTAACCACTCCAAGCTTCTAAAAGGGGGCATATGTAGCGGTAGAAATCAACAAAGATATTTTATATAATTTGTTATTACTTACAATATACATGTAACACTCTGGTGTCTTCTCAAGTGCGGATAAATCTTTTGTTTTTAACTAAAAATTTACGTGAAAAAACACTAAACAATGAGTGTAGTTTTATTTTTTAAACCGCGTTTTTGAGACGTGGTATATTTGTGCCGGGGTGGTCTAGCGGTACATCGCTCAAATTTGGACCTCAATAAGCATGGGTTCAAATCCCACAATCGCCACTAAAATGCGGGCCTACGTGTAACTTTGCTAAATGCCTACTGTTAAAAAATGTTTTTTGTAAAACATTCAAAGTAATAAACATAAAATAAAATAAAATAAAAATAAATATATAAGTTATTTTTTTATTATTTTATAGTAATGCATATTTATAATTAAAGTGACGTTTTTATGCTATGTAACTAGAGAAGGATTTAGTTAAATAATTATTTTTTTAAGGTAATTGTTTTAAATTTATTAATCGCAATTTTTGTTAATATTATATTTGTTTTTTTATTGCACCAAAAGGTGCGGGTTTAGATTAAATGTCGTGCCTTTGGAATATAACGTGGATTGTGTAACTCTAAGCATTTTTATATATGTCCATTTATTTCAATGTTTTTGTGCTGCACAATTGTATTGACTATTTTTAATTTTAATACATTTTGCATTAAAGTTTATGTTTTAATATAACAATTACAAAGTACTTAATGATTTATGTTTTTATGTTTAGTCAAAAGTTAATAATTGATGTATAACTAAAGATTTATTTTAATAAAGCTTTTCCAAATAATTTTGTAATTTATTAACCTTTCTTAAATAATTTTTTTTGTTTTATTGTAATCATATTATGTAGTAAACAACAATCACTTTTTATAATTTTATTATTTAAAATGTGATCGCGCCAGGTAACCCACAAAAAATAATTTTAAAACACCAGCAATAAAAAACATTCACCATTTTATCAATTTTGTCTGTTTTTTCCACGTTTCAATCCCATATATTGCCGTAGAAATAATTATTGAGGCGTACAAACAAAGTATTGTCTTTATATTGATTTAATTTTATGGAAGACTGACATTGCCTTACCAAGTCTGGTTATAGCATCGATTTCGGTTTTTCCGTCTTTACCAATGATGCTTCCCAGATATGCAGAAGAATCAACAGTATCAATATTTTGTCTACTAATTTTAATAGACAAATCATTGTTTGACTTTATGCACAACACTTTTGCTTTAAACAATTAATCCATGGTAATACGAGAGCTAATATCACTGAGTCGTGTTGTCATATTTTGCATCATTTTTGGGGTTTTACTGAGTAGACCAATATTATCTGCAAAATTCAAATCCGTTAATCTGCTTTGGTTTTATTTGATACCATAAGACAAATAATTTATGGATTGAGTCATAATAAAATCAATTTTGGTATTTTCAACTCCGCCTAGTTTGGAGTAGAAATAATTCAATATAACCAGTTCCAAGCCTAGATAAAAGAGGAGGGTTTAAGCGCAAGGTTAACAACCTGGTCTTTGTAACAATTTATACTGCTACAAAAACCATAAAAGGACGCCGTTCCGGCAAACAGCGGCAAAGAACTAATTGCACGTATCTGGATGCCAAAATTACACAAATTACAGGGTCGAGTAAAAACCGAAAAGAAGTTTAATCTTTAATTTGCAGGATATTCAATGCCAAAAATTTAGCCAGTGTTGGGACATAGAATGTGCGCATACGTTTTTGTACTAGACAGTTAGAACAAGTCATTCGAGAAATAAAAAAGTACAACTTAAATATTTTGAGTATAAGCAAAATGCGATAAAAAGGCCAAGGTCATTTTAAGAGTAAAGATACATCAATTTTATATTTTTGACATAAACAACATTATATTAATGGAGTTGGTATTATGTTGAGTAAACATGTTGTTAAAGCTATGATTAGATAGAAACGTGTGAGCAACCGTATTATTTTAGCTAGATTTAGCACTAGATTTGCAAAAATAACAATAGTGCAAATCTATGCCCCTACTAGGCTACTGATGAGAACCAAAAAAATATCTTCTATAATTAATTACAAAGTTTGTTGGATAATGTTCCAAGAAGAGACATCAAAATATTGATTGATGATTACAATGCAAAATTAAACAAAAAAAGATCTGGATATTTCTTAAATGTTAAACTACATGGTTATGGTAATAGCATAAATAATAGTGGTTATATGTTGTTGATGCTAAACAATCATTGTAAAATGAGTGTTGGTAACCCATTTTTTGCTTACAAAAATATATACAAAACAACGTGGGTATTTCTAGACGCAAAAACAACAAACGAAATTGACTAAATTTATATTAACACAAAATGGTATTCTTTATTCCAAGATGTACGTGCATATTGCGGTGCAAATGTTGGTTCTGATCACAATTTTGTTGTTAAAAATTTTTGTTTAAAGTTAAAAACAAGAAAAACCTCAAAAAAATTACATTTATTTTTGTGTGAGAAGTTTAAACAGCCAAATATCTCAAATTCATTTTACAATTTTTAAAAAAATACATTTTACTATCAGAAAAGAGTAAAAAAGTTTAATAATTAATAGAAATTGTTTTATAAAACAATTACAGATTGTGCAGCAAATGCGCTGTGTAAAAGATGTCGCTTTACAAAAAAACAATTGATTTTATTAGTTTCCTGAAATTTATTTAATCTAAAAAAAAATTAAAGAAAGATTAATCTAACAATCCTCTTAGTTAAAAAATATTTAATAATAAATATAAACTTTAAATAAACAGGTTTAAAAAAGCTGTCGCAAAGATAAAAAATAATTGGTTAAAAAGCAAATGCAAAAAAGCTGATAAGGCAGCAACAAAAAATAATTTTAAAACTCCGTATAAAATTGTAAAACAACTGTCGGGAGTTAGAAAGAACACCAATATTCCAATCAAAGGAAAAGATAGTCGTTTACTTCTAACAAATAATGAGCAATTATCTAGATGGGTAGAACATTTTAAAAAAGTACTTAACTAAATACTCTCATTGATTTTGATAATGATAATGATATGAATGTAACTCAAAATCTGGAAATATGTATTAATGACATTTTTGTAACTGAAATGATTTATGCAATTTAAAGGTTAAAAAACAATAAGGCAGAAGGACTTAATGAAATAACTGCAGAAATGCTCACACATAAAGGTGATGCTGCAGCAAGTAAATTTACTTATTTATTTAATGTTATATGGCATAATAAACAAGTTTCAAGTGATTGACGGCGAGGAGTAATTGTTACTTTTTCCATAAAATAAAGTCTGAACGATTGCAATAATTGACGCGGAATAACGTTATTGTCTGTTTCTGGTAAGGTGTTTTGCAAAATAATTTAAAATTGTTTAAGTAATGCGATAGATAAACACTTTTAAGAACAACAAACAGGTTTGTGGAAAGGAAAAAGCTGTATTAAACAAATATTGACCCTTCGTAACATTATTGAGCAAAATTATAAATTTTAACAATTACTTACAATCAATATAATTGATTTTATAAAAGCTTTTGGCAGTGTTCATTGAGAATCTTTGTAAAAAATCGTTAAGTTTTATAAAATACCGTTAAAATATGTCAATATTATGCGTTCGCTATTTTAAAATTTAAGTTGGTTTGTTCGAACAAAAAGTGCTCATTTTGCTATGTTCAAAATTGTCACGGAACTACGTGAAGAATTTATTTTGTCAACATTTTTGTTTAATAATTAATTTTATTGTGACTCGATCCATACATAATTTATTTTATGGTATTAAATAGAACAATGGCAAATTACCAGATTTTGCAGATAATATTCGTCTACTCTGTAAAACTCCAGAAATGATGCAAAATATAACAACACGTCTTCGTGATATTAGTTCTTGTATTGGCTTACGGAATAATTGTTTAAAGACAAAAGTATTGTGCACCAAGTCAAACAATGTTTTGTTTATCATAATTAGTAAACATAATATTGATATTGTTAATTCCTTTACATATTAGAAAAGCATTATTGGTAAATACGGAAAAACCAAAATTGACGTTAAAGACAAACTTAGAAAGGCAATGTTAGTCTTTAATAGACTCAAATTAATATAGTTATGTTATTCCATTTACCTAAAAACAAAACTTTGTTTGTACGCATTAATAATTATTTTTACGGTAATATATACGTGGAAACAAACGGACAAAATTGACAAAATGGTAGATGTTTTTAATCGCTGGTGTCTTAAAAGTATTTTAAAGATTACCTGGCGCGATCACATTTTAAATGATGAGATCATAAAAAAAACTGACTGTTTTTTACTACATAACATCATTACAATTAGACAAACAAATTATTTGATCAAATTTTACGTTTACCGCCCAAAAAACTATAAAGTACGGTTTTAGAAAAGACAATTATAATTGGTAAAAAAAAAGTTGGCAGACCACAAAAAACTTGGCTTAAAACTATTCGGGAAGATTTAATTGAAATAAATGTTTTATGAGATCAAGCAAAACGTTTGGCAGAATGTTCAAATACATAAAAACATTTTGTTGTCTTATGTTTTTTTTAAATTACAAGACTTTGTTGTTATTATTTTTTAGGTGTAATTGTTGTCTGATTGCCCCATGCTCATTTTTTTAAAACAAAAGTGTTTTGTAATGTAATGTAAAAATTTCCATATTTACCAATAATGCATAAAATTTTATAGCATTGTTTCATTTATTTAGTATAATTGGCTATACACCTATTTTAAAAATTAACAGAAAAAATTACAAAAGTAATAAATTTAAATTAATTTGTTGTGTCCAATTGTTTTACGTAAAAATAAATAATGGAAATTAAATATAATGTATAGTGCTTAATAAATCCTTTACATATATTTAGAAATATTTATTTAAAAAGTCTGAGTCGGCCAAAATAGTATATTTTAAAAACTACTTCTATATTATTGTAGATAATAAGTTTAAATTACACAATTTTTATAATAATTAAATTATTTTTATATTTTATGCTTAATTTTATTAAAAAGAAACAATAACTAATTCTTAAAATTGATTTTAAACGTACATTCAAATCTACTCTGATTGTGATGTTATAATAATTATCAAAATAAACATTTAATCTATATAATTAAAAATAATTAAAAAAATTTTCTTAATTTTAAATAAAAATTTTAAAACAAATTTAATAATTTATTATTTACGTTTAACCTTGAGATTCCGCTCACTCGCTAATTCTGTATTCTGATTGCATTGTTTTTGAAATGGAGAATAGTGATAAAAAATATTTTTATCTTATCGAAAATGAATACCTTGTTATTAAAAAATAAAAAATAAGAGATTTTTACCAAAAAGATTGGCAGATTTATATAGAGTTAACTTTTCAACAATTTATCGGATTATCAACGGTCAAAAATCACGAAATTATGATAATGTTAAAAAAAACGTGTAACAACAAATACAGTTGATCAAAAAATTATTATAAACTGAAAAAAATATAATAAAACTATTTTAAAAACAAAAAAAATAGTTAAAACAATTTTACTTATTTTACAATAAGAAACAGAGCAATTGAATTCGGTTTAACCCTACAATCACCAAAGATTAAACCATTTATTACCAATAAACAAAAAGATGACAGATTAGCCTTTTGTAAACTATAAAGTGTGCGACACTTATGCTATTGGCATTTTGTATACTTTGCTAATAAAACAATAATTTTGGACAAACTATTTGGTTTTAAAAACAAAATGTTATGTATGACTAATTTTCAAAAATATTCATTCCTGGTTGTTAGAAAAAAAAACCACACTTGACAAGTATTGTGTTGGTTAGGTATTAAGTATAATCAACCTATTAAATACAAAATTATATCTGGTACCTTAAATAGTAAAATTTTTATTTTAATTATAAAAAATGTTTTTTATTATTAAATGCAGCACACTTACACGGGGGATACTACTGTTTTTTAGGACAATGCTCCATGTCATACGTTTTTAAAAATAACGTTATATTTAGCTAAGTTCACTTTATTTGTTTCATATTTACACATAGACAGTAGAAGGGTTAACATTAACTTATTAACTTATTGATGTTTTACTTACTAAATATTACACAAAAATATTGGCAGATTAAATGTTGATGTTAAAGCATGTGTCAACATAAAAAATTACAGTTTACTAATTATTAAAAATTTAAGTAAATTAATATATTTATAATATTGTTTAAATAAAAAATAATGATTTTTTTGTACAATTTAATGTGCAAATGACTAACAACAAATAATTTGGTAGTACAACCATAAATACTTACGAGAATTGGCTTTCATGTATTTAATGCGCTGTAAATTATACAAAGATAAAAAACATTATTTAATTAAAAAACACTACATTGTTTTGTTATCAGTGTACATTTTGTACAAAAAAAATATTGGAAATAATGTTTACAATTATAAAGTATATTTATATTTATTACAGTTAATAGTTTTTGGTTTAAATAAAATTTTGTCTAGTCTATTAAAATAAGGAATAATGGCGTATAAACAGAAAAAAAATAATGCCTATTACGTTCTTAATTTTTGTTATTATTAACAACAAGAGTATTACAAAACATTTTTAAAAATGTAATGTTTTAGTAAAACGTAAAACATTAATAAAAATGTTTATTGTAAAACATTAAAATAGTAAACATAAATATAAAAAATGTAAAATTAACCAGCTTTTATTTTAATAAATGTTAACCAAGATTAAACTTAGTAAATCACTGTTAAATGTTATAAATAAAATTATTTTAGTTATACTATTAAACACACATTTGTTTATACTTACAGAATATTATTGTACATTATATAAAAAGTTTTGTTTTTAAAAAGTTTAACAGAAACCAAGAAATTAAAATAAAACATTAAAATTAAATTAGACAAACTTATGCATTTGTAACAAGATTAGTTATATTAAAGTGAACAAAGATATAAAACTTATTTAGTGTAATCACGTAAAACATACCACCAAAGTTGATTATTACATATATTTTATATATATATATATATATTATATATATATATATATATATATATATATATATATATAATTTATTTTTATGCAAATACTTTAGTAAAATGTTTATATTGTCAACATATGTACATTTGGCGTTTTTTGTGTAAATAAGATTTTTATAATGCTGTTTATATTTATTTTTTTAATTGTTTTAATTACTACTGTTGCTGGAGTAATCTTTATAAGTTATATGTACAATGCGTTAACATGCTTAATATGCTTAAATGATGGGACAATTTTTATGTGTTAATTTAAAAAAATTGTAGTTTAGTCCTTGTAAAAAATATATAGAACTACATTAGAAAAATAATATAGTTAATAGTACTATACAGTAATACATAGATAATTTAATTTTATATTTTTAATACAAAATTTAGGTAAGATTAGATTAATTGCGTTCAAGTTAATTTTAACAATAGTTAATAAAAAAACTATGGTTTTTTATATTTTTTGTAATATTTTTTGTTTCTTAATTATAACCGTATTCAAAATTTTAAATAATTATTAACAATATTATTTAATAAAATAAAATATTTGATTTGTGCAAATTTTACTACCAAAGATATACATTTTCTTAAAACAGCATAATTTTGTTTTAATAATTTAGTAAATTTACAGATAAGCAATATAATATTAAACAAATAAAAACAAATGTACAAAACACATTTTATTGTTTAAAATGTTTTTTATTTAGTAGCAGAAAAAGTTCATTTTTATAAATTTATGTTTAGCATGATCACACTAAATAAGTTTGTTTACCCTAAGTTATTTAATTTTGTTACAAATTTAATTGTTTATATAAACTAATTTAAATATTTTGTGCTTGTTAAATGCTTTATTGTAAATTTAACTAATTTTCATTTTTAATTAAAATGTTTAAATTAATCTAAGTAGACTATTGTTTACTTGTATTAATAACATTTTTAATTTTTTTTAAATTGTTATTTTAAAAAATGTTTGTGCACAAATATATATCACCTGCAACTTTAAACAAATGTAATAAATGTAAAACTTGTAATAAATGTTTACACAACAAAAAACCGGATATCTTACTATACTTTAAAAAAATTTAACATTATTGCTTGTTAACGTTTATTTATTACAATTAATTTGTGTAAACTGTGTTCTTTTAAACAATTTTGTCGAAAGTTCTATAATTGGTCGGATGTTTTAAGTAGTTCAACACAACGGATTAATTTTCCACTTGATAACCAATTGAAAACATATTTATAATAAAAAGCATCCATTATATTACATACTTGCCTTCGTCAAGAAATTTAGTTATGTAAAAAACATAATTGGCTAAACAGTCAAGAATAAAATAATTATATATATATGCAAATTGATAATAATTATTAATAATTCTCAATGTAATTTTTAGGTTATTAAAATTTATTTCTATTCTTTTAGTGTTAAAATTTTTAAATTGCAAACAATTGAGTAATAATTTTGTTGATTTGTTTATGGGACAAAAACTGTGTTAAAATGTCTTCCATTTTAAAATTTAAAAACTGTAAGTTGTAATTTGATAAGTAAGTTAAATTTGTTTTTTATTTAGACAAATCAGCTGTTAAAAAATAAAAAATAAACAATTAAATAAAGTTAATAAAATATTAATTATTACTATTTATATCCTGCTCTAATGGTAATAGTTAGTACCACAGACTTTGACATTATATACATACAACAAAATGTTACACTGAAAAAAAAACAATAAAAGGACAACTAAAATCGTAATGCAAAGAGGAAAAAAACTCAATTTAATTGTAAACAAATTAAAATAAAACTCCCAAATGTATTCAAAATTTTAAAAACTGAATTCAAAATAATATATATATAATATATATATATATATATATATATATATATATATATAACACCCCAGAAAGCAAAACACAATGTTTTCTAGCAATAACTTAAATATTATATTTTGTATAATGTTTAAGTAATAATATTTGTTATAACAAAGGTAAACATTGTATTTAATTTTGTTATAATAAGTGTTAAAATATATTTTCAGTAATTCATTGCTAGAAATATAAAAAATAGGTTAAAATTTTTATGTGTACAAAAAAAAGATTTGTGCATATATATATATATATATAATATGTATTTAATTATAAAAAATATTTATTAAATTGTACAATTAATTTTATTAAATATATATTAAATATATATATATATATATATATATATATATAAAACTGTGTTTTATAAGATTTATATAAAATAATTTAGTTAAATTTAAGTAATTATTAAATTTAAACCATTTAAAACATATGATGCAATAAATGTACAGTGTTTTTGCACAAAATAGTTTTATTTTATTATTACGATAACCGTTATAAATGCTTGTACATATAAGTGCATTTAACTTTATGTTGTATAATTTGTTTCTACATACATTTTGTTTTTGTTTTTATTATTGTTTGATTTTGCAGATGATGTGCAACAGAGTAATAAACTAATATATATTTTTAAATTGTTTAAAAACCGTTAATTTATTTATAAAAAAACATCTACAAAAATTTTTTTATATTTAAAAAATATTATTTAAATCTTACAAATAATGTTTTATTTTAAAATAATAAAATAATTTAAATGCATTTATTAGTGTACAATTTATAACTAAAACGTATTAATACAAAAATAAAATATTTTAAAACAAAATATAAAAATTACCTTAAAAGTAAGCACTTTATTAATCGCGGCATCTATTTAAAAAGTAAATAAACAAACAATTTTATATTTAAAAAATTTTTAGTGTAAACAACTATTATTTAAAAAAATAATTTTTTACAACAATTTATTAATTGTAATTTAGTGCACAGATATTTTACAAAATTTGAAATAAAATATATTGTTACTGTATTTAATGTTACTTTTAACCGCAAAAACATTATTACTTATATTTAAAATTTAAAAAAGGTTATAATAAAATATAATAAGTGACCATCGGAATGTAACCGTATTTAAAAAATTAAAACTAAACATAAAAAATGTTAAAAACTATTAAAAATGTACATGCTTATTAACAATCTTTTACTTAATTTTTAATAAGTTAATTTTGGCATTATTAAAAATAATAATGAATAAAAAATGCATTATCTTTTTAATAAATTACATATATATATATATATATATATATATTGTATTATATAATTTTTATAGCATATGTATATTACCTACAACATTGTTATAAAATATTTAAGAATAAATTAGCATAGACTAAATAAGTACGTTTTTTAAATGTTGTGCACATTTGTTGCACAATCTGTAACTGTTTTTTAAAACAATTTTATTGATTAAATGTTTTTTCATTTTTTAGATTTTAAAATGTATATTTTTAGCAAATTGGATAATAGATGTTAAATATTTGATTGCTTAACTTTTCTACAGAAATATAGTAGCCCTTATTTTGTAGATTACGTTATTTTTAATTTTAAAAAAACGTGTTATTCTAATCGCAGTTTGCTCTTTTTTCCGTTGAAACAAAACTCACATTGTTTTATGCATATTTTTGTAAGTAATAAATTGTTGCCAATATTTATTCTATAATGACTGTTTAAAATCAATATTATATAATTATTTTATTTATGCTATTAGTTCAACCATATAAGTTAACATGTCAAAACTACCTAAACATTTTTTTTTTAAATTTTGCATTGCATTTACCAATTAATATTTTATTGTATTTTTTTAGAATATTATTGAACAATTTTTGTAATTAATCACAGAATATATATTTTGATTTTTTCAGTAGTTTTAACAGAGACTATGCCTAATTGAAATAATACAGTCATTTACAAGTTTGTATGTAATTAAAACATTAACAACACTTTCACTCAACATAATAACAACTCCATAAATATAATGGTTTTTTATCTGCACATTTTAAGTTTTATATTGGATTTTGCTAATCATATTTAAAATAATTAATTTTTTTTTAATTTTACACAAACCTGATATTTAAGTACATGTAATTAAGTTTATGCTGTTACATTCCGGAATATCATCTTTTTATTGTTGTAGTATACATTTTTTACAAAAAAACATGTTTATAACTTTTAGCTCAAACTCTTCTCCTTTATCCATAATTTAACTATTATAGTGTATTTTAATAATAAAATATATTTAAGTACATTTGTAATTTATACAAAATGTACAATTTGTACATATTATATTCAATTTTATGTAAGTGAATTGAGATATTTATAATTGTTATTAAAATATAATGTTATATATGTGTAAACATATGTTGTTTGTGCATAAACGTACGGTCTGTATGTACATTTAAAATAAAATTATTTGTAAAACTATTTGTTGATATACATTTAGTTATTTAATCGTAAATAACAAATTACTAAAAACATTAATCTAGAGAAGAACAGTTTTTAAATTGTAATTTGCATTTACGTTAACTTTATTTATTTATTTTATTAATAATTCATTTGTTTAAATTAAAATATATTTATTAATTATCTTAAAAATAATTGTTATATTATGTATAATCAAAGCGTAAATATTATTTATATTAATTTATATCAATTTATATTAATCGTTTAATAAAAAATTATTAATACTATTATTTTGTTTAATAAGTAACAACATTTTATTACAAAATTAACAAACATTACAATTTTAATAAAACTATTGTATTTATAATTTGTAACCAAACTCCGACTAGTTTGGATTAGAAATAATTCAATCTAGCTAGTCTCAAGTTTAGATAAAGAAAGAGGGTTCGAGCGCAAGGTTGGCAACCTGGCCTCTGTAAAAATTAATACTGCTGTAAAAACAATAAAAAATGACGCTATTCCGGCAAACTACAACGTTTCTAGATGGCAAAGTTACCAGATAATAAATTTGAGTAAAAGCCAAAAAAAAGCGCAATCTTTAATTTGCAGAATATTTAATACCAACGAGACTTTGTTATTGTTGCTGTTGTTGTTTTGCTGTAATTGTTGTTTTATTAACAATGCTTATTTTTAAAGCAAAAGGGTTTTTTATAATATATATAATACTAAACCAAATATATTTTTTAGGAACAAAACGTAACATTTTATGTATTTATAATTGTATAAATTTTAAAATGTATTATTTTAAATTGTTAATATTTGTAAAATTAATATAAATAAAATCTGTTTATTTAAACATGTTTAAAATGTACATATATAATAACTTAAATAATATGTATTTAAATTAAAAATGTTTTAACGAACCGTCTTTGACTATGTGTACATATAATTATTTAATTTAATTACTAACACATACAATTAAATAAACATTTAAAATTAAATACAACATACAACATAAATTATGTTAAACGTTTTTTTACTAATAAATAATAAAAAGTTAGTAATAATAATTAACTCTAACAAACAGAATTTAATTAGTACACCATATGTTATAATTAGATTATTATTTAATACGTTTACAATTAAGCATGTTTATAATTGTATCATATATTAAATTTATTATTTTATATTCCACATATCTACAATAATAATATATTTTAAAAATTGTTTATTTAAACCTATTTTTACACATTTTAGAAATTAACAGTTCTATTTACACATATAGTGTGCAAACATACCGGCTGTACAAAATGTTTTTAATACAAATTAATAATTTTGTTTTGTACAAGTATATATAGGCATATATTTAACTACACAATTGACAGATAATAAATAAATAATAAATAATTTAGAAAAAAACAAATTTTTGTTTGTTATATAATAAACAAAAATGTAATGTGTAGTACATTTCAATTTTTTAAAATTATAATTTATATTAATAAAATAATGACGGTTATTTTTTATATAGGTAATAATAATTTTGTTTTATTTAAAGTAGTTTTATTATTAAAAACATAAGTATTGGCAAAATAAAGAACAAACATTATTTAATTATTATAAGGTATTTAAGTTTAAGAAAATGTGTAATTGCATAATTTATTTAATTAATTATTTTATAGTGTTTGTAGTACAATAATAATATTTAAAAATTGTTTATATAAACTAGTTGAAAATATAAATTTATAGCAAATAAATAAATAAAAATAAATTAAATTATAATTAATAATATTAACAAGATTTTAACGAACTCTCTATTAATGTTTGCAAACATCATTTTAAATTTTATTATTAACAAAAATAATTTTAATAAAAACTTTAAATTAAACATTAAGTTAAAATTAATTTATATATAAAAATAAAATTTTATTAAAAAATATATAAAATTAATGATATAAATTATTTGTTACAAAAAATTATTATTACACTTTACGTTAAAATTAGATTATTTTTAAGTACATACCGGCTATATGTAAGGTTTCAAAAAAATAATAATTTTGTTTTATATAAGTATATATTAATATACATTTAATTACTTAATTATTAAATAATAAATTAATGACAAATTTCGGTTTCTGTTATACAACCGGTATTAAGTTAAAACTTAATACATTTTAAAAAAATTATGTTTTACATTCGTATAACAATGTCAATTTTATCTATTTATTTTACAAAAATATTTTTTGTTTAATTTAAATTACGTTTATAAATTTAAAAAAATATTTTAAAAATTAATTAATTAATTAAATGTATTATTTTATAATCCATATATCCACAATAATAATATATTTTAAAAGTTGTTTATTTAAATATATTTTTACACATTTTTGAATGGATTTATATAATAATTTTAAAATTTACAACTTTTCAACTTTTTTTATACATGTGTTGTCTGTATATGAACATACTCTCTATATATACATTTTTAAATAAAAATTAATAATATTATTATGTAAAAGTATATATTAAAATACATTTAATTTTTTAACTGTTAAATTATGAATAAATAAGAAATAATCTAGAAGATAACTATTTTTTATTTACAATATATAAACGGCATTAAGTTACATTTTAACAAATGTTTATTTTTTAAATTATGTTTTATATTAGTGCAAACATGTCCATTTTATCTATTTATTGTACCAAAAAATATTTTGTTTAATATGCAGTATTTTTAATAAATAAAAAAATATTTGCAAAATAAACAACATATATTTAATACTTTAAGTTATTTTGATGTAAAATTATGTTCAAGTATGTTAGTAATTTTAAATAATTTTAATTTTATAATTTATTTAAGTAATTATTTTATAATAATATATATATTAAAAACTGTTAATTTAAATATGTACAAAGTGTAATTATATAATAAATTTAAATTTTAATAATTAATAATAACAATATTTAAACGAACTGTTCAGATAATTTTTTGTAATAATAAAAGTTAAATTTAATTATTAACACACCGAAATATAAATAAACACTTGAAAATAAACATCCTTTATATTAAAAAAGTTTTATTACTAATAATTAATACAAGTTTAGTAATAAACATTATTTTTAGCAAAAAAATTAATTAATACACTATATTATAAATAAATACATTTGCAATTTTATATGTGTATAATTATATATATATATATATATATATATAATGTAATTAATTTGTTAAATTTATTTATACATATGTTGTTTCTATATAAACATACCGGCTGCATGTGTACCATTTTATCTCAGATATATGAGCATTATTGAACTAAATTTTAATTTTTTCAAATAATGCTTTACATTTATGCAAAAATGTCAATTTTATTCAAAAATTATCCAGTTTAAATAAACGTAATTTTATCAATAAAAACATAATTTCCAAAGATATTTTAATGTAATTATATAGTTTCGTACAAATGCAATTTTATATATTTTAGTTACATAATTTATTTTATGTAATAGTTTTTGTTGTTTATTTATTACAATGACAATACATTTAAGAAGTGTTTTTTAAACATGTGCAAAATGTAATTATATAATAAATAGAATTATAATAATTAATATTAATATTATTTTAACGAACTCTCTATTAATTTTTATAAATATAATTATAAAATTTAATCATCAGCAGTAAAAAATATAAATAATTAATAAAAAGTTAACATTAAGTTAAACATACTTTGTATTAAAAAAATATTTTTACCGATAATTTATAAAAATAATAAATCTCAGATAACTTGTTGTGTCCTAATGTATTTTTGTAAAAAATAAATATTGAGAATTAAAAATAATAAAAGTACTTTATAGTTCTTTTATTGATTTATTATTTTTAAGTTAGCCAAAATAGCATATTTTTAATAAAAACATAAATAATAAGCTAAAATTAACATAATTTTATAATAATTAGACTATTATTAATTTGTGTAAATAATTTCATTAAAAATGAATAATAACTAATTGTTAAAATTGATGTTAAATCCACATTAAGCTCCAACCTAATTGTGATGTCATAATAATTAATAAAATAAACATCTAATTATTTAATTTATTTAAATAAAAATAGTAAAAATAATGTTTGAGTATTTCTGTGTACAGCTGGTGTGTGTCATTGTTAGTGTAGTTTTGTTACTTGTTTTTGAGCTTATTGTGTTTGTGTTTTTGTGCGCTTTTCTTGAGCATTGTGCTTAAATACTAATTTATTTTTTATAATTTATCTCAAAAAATTCTTACGACTTTTTCTCCATGAATAAATTTTGTTTAACTTTATTGTTTTATTTACTATTTTTGTTTATTTTTACACTACGTTTTATATTCAAATATAATGTCCCCTAGTTTATATATTTGTGGCCTTTAACGATGCTAGATTGGCATTTTTTGCGCTATTTGCAAAAATTGGTTTTACAAAGCACCTCGGACTTCTCCCCGCGCCTCTCCATTTTTTTACAAGTTACAACAAATTTTTTCACTGATTTTACTACCAGGTCTTTAAATGTTTATTTTACTAACGTTTTAAGCTTTTATAACAAATTAAAAAAGATTTACAAAAATTTTTTTTGCCCCACTGTGTCTTGTCTTTTCAATAGAGTACTTAATCCAGGATGTTTTATAGACAGTTATAATGTACTGTCGCATGATTCTCGTAAAGGCAAACATTATTTATTTTGCATAAAAATATTTAGTTTATTATATTATCTCAGTTTATTATTTAACCCACAAATCTTATTTTAATTTTTTCTATGTAGTTTTTGAGTTTTCCACTTCTAAATCTTTGTTTTTCCTGCGGTATCGCTTTCCAACTCCCTCCTATAATTTCAATAGTAAGGTCATTAATAAACTTTAGTATATTTTTGTCCTACAATTTAATCACATTGTTATTATAAATAATTTTAATTGCCCCTTTATTAACTGGGTTTTCTCCTCAAACTCTTTTAACATTTTAAATCTAAAGATTATGATTTTTGCATTGTACATGCGTTAAAACAGCATGTTTTCTCCCTAAAAGGATATAAATCTGGTTTAAAACCCCTTTTGGCTTAATTTTGTTTTGTTTAATAAATCTACAGATATCGACACTCTATCTTACTTTTTTTTTGTTTTCTACTTTGAATGTTTGCACGAAAAACATCTTTCAGCAGTGCAAAAAGCGGCCACCTCTTATTAGGTTTTGAAGTACATATTCCCTATTCTGTTTCTACCACGTGTAAGCCCAATCCAAAATGCAAACTGTATTTTAGCAAAACTTATTTTAATAATTTTAACTTATTTTTATTTAATGCTAACTGCCTACTTATACAAAATCTAACCTTAAATAATCTTTTAGTCATTACCTTTTTTAAAAATTTTGACTTTACATTTTACGGTGCCGATTGCATTCCAAAATTTTTGAAGAATGCGCGGATATTTTTTATCTCATATGACCTCTATATAAAATAATGTATTTATAAAACCTATTTATAAGTCAGAATGCAGGTTTAAACCTAAAAACTATAGACCAATCAACATTCTTTCCATTTTAAGTAAAATTATAAAAAGGTTCATTTTATTCCATTTCCTTAATTATTTTATCAAGTTTTGTATTGTTAATCCGGGTTTGATCTAATTTTTTTTTCTTAGAACTATCTCAAGAATCTGTATCAGGTACCCTTTTATTTATTCTTATTATTAATAATTTTTTTCAGTTGTTTACTCTAACATCCTGCTTTACACCGACAATGTAAAAATCTAAGATACTAACCCTGAACAACTACAGCCCAAAATTATTAGCATTTTTAACTAGTTAATATTTAACCAGCTACTGCTCAACAAGGCCAAATGTAAGCATATCATTTTTAGGCGACAGTCATGTTTATCTAAGTTAACTTTATTTGTTTTATATTTAAATTTAAATAATAAATCAGTTAAAATTAAAAAAACGTTTTTTATTCAGCACGATTATTAATTTTACTAAAATGTTTACAGTAGGGTAAAACGCAACAAAAATAAACATTCTAAAATTAAACATCTACGTAAATGCATTTGGTTTATTTTCTAATGTAAAATAAAACAAAAATATATTGACACTTTTATTGACAGCATTTTAAAACATCTGAATCAGGTTGTTTAAAAAAGTACTACATAGGTTATTAAAACTGAAAATTTAATGATCTGTTTTTATATTAATTTTTGAAATTGTTAATAATTTTACAACATTTTCGTTTTGCATTAATTAATGTATTATATAATATTTTATTATTTAGAATATATATATGTAAAGGGGCTAAAATGAAAACTGTCAAAATTATTACATTAAAGTTGATTGATTTTTCTTACATTATTTAAGTATGAAGCTTATTGACATTGTACTAAAATAAGCATTAAACATCACATTAGCAATACCAATATTCAAAACACTAAACATATTCTTTTTTACAAATAGCATTACCAAATTTTTGCTTAAACCAAAAACCCAGAATTTACAAATTTTGACAACATAAAATTAGTACTACCTTATTTGCTTAAAAATAAATTATATCATAAAATATGTACATATATACAAAACAAACATTATCAATTGTCCAAAATTAATAGTTTAGAGGATAGCCATGTTTTTTAAAATTTTATTAACCGTTTTAAATATGAATTGACTAAATTACTGATAAAATCTTGTGGAGTTTAATTTTTTTAAACATAATTAATTTTTTTAAGCGTGCCTTGATTTTCTCTCTGATTAATTTCTCGTTTAAGCTAACTAAAAATAATTTTTAATTACATTAAGTTCCGGGCTGTATGGAGGCAATTGAACAAAACTCAGTATTTTGCTACTTAAAGAATTCTTAGTCTAATTAATAAAAACTGCGTTAATTTTTAGATTATAATAAAAACTAAGTTACTTTTTCTGATGTATGCACCGGAGCATTGTCTTGAACAACCACCAAATGCCCTAAAACATTTTGTTGTAGTTCAGACTTAAAAATTTATTAAAAATAGCTACAACTATTAAACTGTTTAAATGACTACTTGTTTGGCTCTATTTTGGTAGTTGTCTGTACTTAATTTTAAAATATCCATAAAAACATAATAGATGTGCAACCCTTTTTAACAATGTAACTGTTGTCAAAAAAAAATCAAGACCACAAATAACTGTTGACAGCACTGTCCATGGTTTAATTTTTGTATATATATACTACCATTTTAAAAATAAACGCAATAATTTAAATGAGAATCAAATCTAAATTAGTTTGTTATGTTTGATTGTTTTTTGTTAAATTAATATTTATAATTA
Source organism: Cardicola forsteri (assembly GCA_025895645.1). Taxonomy (NCBI): domain Eukaryota; kingdom Metazoa; phylum Platyhelminthes; class Trematoda; order Strigeidida; family Aporocotylidae; genus Cardicola; species Cardicola forsteri. Next base: position 300,499 of record JAKXYG010001103.1, read on the forward strand.
AGCTTAATGTAAAGTACTTAATAGTTCCTTTATATATACTTGAAAACATTTATTTAAAAAGGTTGAGTCGGTTAATTATTATATAGTATTGTATATTTTATAATTAAAGTGACTTTTGCCATGTACGTTAAGCAGTTCCTAAATAAATTTTTTAGGTTTATGTTTATTACCTGAAATGTTTTATAAAAAACATTTTTTAACAGTAAACATTTTAACAATGCCAAAAGTGAGTTTGCATTTTAGTGTCGGTAGTGGGATTTAAACCCATGTCTACCAAAGTCCAAATCAAACACCGTACCGCTACACCAACCCGCTGTAATAACTGTATATATCTATAATTGTAAAATATATTAAATTAATTTTATTATACTCCAAAAATTTACAGTAATAAAATATTTTAAATATTGTTTATTTAATCATATTTTTACAAATGTTTAATATATATATATATATATTTATATATTTATATATAATGTATTTATACAAATGTTGTCTGTATATAAACATACGCTCTGTATATATTTTTGTAAATAAATAATTATTATTTTGTATTATGCAACTGCGTATTGGTATACATTTAATTGCGTATTTGTTTAGTAATAAATTTATAACAAACTGTTTAAAATAAAATAATATTTTATCTATGCTTATATAAGCCGCACAACGCTAAATCATAATATATTGTTTAATAATTATGTTTTACTTTAATGAAAAAATGTTAAATGTATTAATTTGTTTTACCAAAATTTATATTGTTTAAATAAACGTATATTTATTAATACACAAAACATTATTTGCAAAATAAATGATAAACATTATTTAATTATTTTAAGGTATTTTAGTATAAGATTATGTTTGTAATATTATATATTTTTAATTATGTAATTTATTTAGCTAATAATTGTATATTGTTTATACATATAATAATAATTTTAAAAAAATGGTTTATATAACTTTTTACAAAATAAAATTACATAATAAATTAAATTATATTTGATTAATATTAACACTATTTTAACGAACTCTCTATTAATAGTTGCAAACATAATTAACACACATAAATGTAAATAAACATTTAAAATTTAAAAAATAAACTAAACTAATTTTATATAAAAAAATATTTTTTTACAAAAAACTATTAAAATAATATTAATTACAAATATTTGCAACAAGGGATTATGCACAGTATTAAATCTTTGTGAGCAATTATATATATATATATATATATATATAACTGTAAATTTTATAATTTTATAGTTTTGTATATCTACAATAATAATATTTTTAACAATTGTTTTATACATTTTTAATATATATATATATATATATATATATATATATATATATATTACATTTTAGAATTCCTTAAGTTTATTTATATGTATATTGTTTTATATAAACGTACTGTCTGTATGTATGTTTTTAAATAAAAATTAATAATTTTTTTATTGTACATTTATTAGTAAATATTTAATAAGTTAATTGTTTAGTAATAAATTAGTAACAAACAATTAAAAAATTATTTATTTATTTTATATAATCTGCATGAAGTTAAACCTTAATATTTTTTTGTTGTAAAATTATGTTTAAGTACATCTGTAACTTTATATATTTTTATTTTATAATTTATTTAATTAACTATTTAATGTTGTTTATTTCTACAATAGCATTATATTTACAAAGGTTTTGTTTAAATATAAACAAAATGTTATAAGATAACAATGTAATTTTAACATTAACAATATTTAAACGAACCCTCTAATAATTGTTGCAAACATAGTTATTAAATTTTATTATTAGTACTAAACGCATTAATATACAATTAAAATTAAACATGTGTTATATTAAAAATGTTTATTTACTAATAACCAATGCAATGTATTTTTAAAACATAAAGAATTTATTTATTATACCATATCCTAAACTTAGATTATTATCAACTACGTTTGCAATTATATATATTTACAAATGTACAATTTATAAAATTTTTTATTTTATATTTTATATATATGCAATAATAAAACTATTTTTATGCACTATATATATATATATATATATATTATTAAATTTTGGATTTCTTTAATTTTATTTTGACTAATATTTTCTATACATAAACATACAATCTGTATATAATTTTTTAAATAAAAATTAATAATTTTGTTTTTATTATGTATATATTTGTATACTTTTAATTATTTATTTGTAAAGTATTAAATTAATGTTAAACATTAAAAAAACAAATACTGCATTATATTAGCGGCAGCAAATTAAATGTTAATACATTCTTATTTATTCTGAAATTATCGTTTTTATTAATGCAAAACTGTTAAGATTATGTACCTGTTTTACTATAAATTATTGTATTTATTTTACAATACTTTTGTTATTTAAAAAACAATTATTTACTATATAAATAACAAATATTGTTTAAATATTATAAGGTACTTTGATAGTTATGTAAATTATAGTTTTATGTAATTTTAGTTGCATAATTTATTGATAATTATTTTTTACTGTTTAAATTTTGAACATTAAGATATATATACAAATGTTTTTTAAACATGTACAAAGTGTAAATATATAATAAATTAAATTATTATTATTAATATTAACATTATTTTAACAAACTTTCTATTAATTTTTATAAATATGATTATAAAATTTAATTATTAGCAGTAAAAATATAAATAAATACTTAAAATTAAAAAGAAAAATATTAGTACCATATATGTTAAAATTAGATTAACTATAAAGAAACTCTTAAAATAAAAAATTAAATTAAACATATTTTATGTTAAAAACATTTTTAATACTAAATAATGCAAAGATAATAATAAAAATTATTTACAACAAAATTAATTACATTACTACATCATAAATTAAAATTATATTATTATTTAATTTGATTGCAATTATGTATATCTATAGTTGTAAAATTTATTAAATTTTTTAATTTATATTTTACGTATAATTTAAAGATTATTTATTTAAACGTAATTTTGCCTATATTTAAATATATATATATTGTTATGTAGTTTTTTACTTCTTTAGATCTCATTATACATTTATTGTGTGTATATAAACCTACTGTCTGTATGTAAATTTTTAAATAAAAATTGATATTGTTTTGTAAAAGTAATAATGTTATACATTTAATTGTTTAAGCGTTAAATAATTAATGAACTACAAATACTTTAGAAAAGAACAAATTTTATTTATATATGCGGCATTAAACATTAATAATTTTTTTTTAAATTATGTATAAACTTAATGCAAAAATTTAACTTTTATTTTTTTATTTAATTTATAATTATTGTGATTGTTAAATACGTTTGTTAATTTTAATTATTTGTATAGAAATTAGCAAACGTTACATAATTGTTATATGATATTTTAATAATTAAGTACAATTGTAATTTTACATATTATTAAATGTATATTTTATTAAATTAATAATTTTATATTGTTTATATTTACAGTAAAAATATATATAAAAAGTGTATAATTAAACATGTACCAAATTTAAACAAACAATAAATTAAATTAAATTGTAATTATTAACAGCATTTTAACTAACAAACTATTAAGTTTTGTAAATATAATTATTAAATTTAATTATTAACACAAAAATATTAATAAACACTTGAAATTAAAAATACATAATAATAACGTTTATTTTACCAGTAATTGATATAAATTTAGTGACAAAATAATTTTAAACAAAAATAATTTAATTGGTACAGCATATTGTAAAATTAGGTTACTATGTAATACTTTTGCATTTAAATATGTCTATAAATGTATAATTTATTAACTTTATTTTATTATTGTCCATGTTAAGACGACACCGAACTACGATTGATAAGTGACTCATCGGACCAATCATAATGAAGTCCGAGTGTAGGACAGACAGCCAGTGGAGTGGATAGCAAGCCCTATATATATATATATATATATATATATATATATATATATATACGTTATTAAATTTTAGAATTCTTAAAATATATTTATATATAATGTTTTTTTATAAATTTACTGTCTGCATATAATATTTAAATAAAAATTTACTTTGTAGAAGCATATAGAAGTATATTTAATTACTTAATTGTTAAGCGATAAATTAATAATAAATAATTGTAAAAGTTAACTATTTTTCCGTGTTTTATAAGCGGCATTTAGTTAAAAAATATTAAAGTTTTATGTTATAACATTATATTATTTATAAAATGTTAATTTTATTTATTTATTTTACTAAAATTTAATTTGTTTAATTTTTTATTAATTAAAAACAATAATTTTAGAAATAAATAACAAACACTATTTAATTATTATAAGATATTTTTATGTAAGAATAGTTTAAAATGCATTTTTAATTCTATAATGTATTTAATTTAATATATTATATTTTTATGCAACAATAAAACATTTAAAAAGTGTTTGTCTAAACATGTAAAAAATATAAATGTATAAAAAAATTAATATAATTATTAATATTAATAATATTTAAACACACCGTCTATTAATTTTTGTATATAAAATTATTAATTTAATTATTAACACAAAGAATTACAAATAAATAGTAAAATTTAAACGCATTTCACATTAATAAATATTTTTTACTAATAACAAGTACAATTTAGTAATAAAAATAATGTTTAACAACAAGGAATTACATTAGTTCACCATAAAATAAAATTACATTATTATAAAATACTATTGCAATTAAATATATCTATAATTGTATAATGTAATATTTTAAATTTTATATTCTGTGTATTTACAGTAATTATATATTTTAAAAACTGTGTATTTAATCACATTTTTACACACATATATTTATATATCTTTGTATATAAACATACCGTCTGTATGTACGTTTTTAAATAAAAAATAATAGTATTGTTTTCTACGAGTGTATTCTTATATATTTTTTATCACTTATTTCTTAAATAATAATTTTTTTTTAATTATGTCATTTACTCATGTTAATTTTTTGTTAACAAAATTTATTTTGTTTGATTTTATGTATTTTTATTAATTAAAAAAAACAATTTTTTACAAAATTATCAACAAATATTTAATTATTTTAATGTATTTTGATGTAAAATTATGTTAAAGTACATTTGTAATTTTATATGTTTCTAATTTTTTAATTTATTTAATTTATTATGTTATCTTTGTTATATCTACAATTATAATGGATGTATATACGTATGTATATAATATATGTATATATAAACAAATTAATAACAACGTTTAATATTAATAATATTTAAACGAACTCTCTAATAATTGTTACAAACAGGGTCATTAAATTTTATTATTAACATTTAAAAATATAAATAAACACTAAAAAATGCTTTAAGTTAAATTTGTTTAATAATAAAACAGATTTGTTTTATTTATAACCAATGCAATGTTAGTAATAAAAATTATTTTAAATTAGTACACCACATTGTAAAATTAAATTATATTTTAATGTGTGTAATTTTATAGGTTTATAATTGTATAATGTATCTATATAATAATTTTATATATATCTACTATACAATTATATTAAAAAAATGTTTATTTAAACTTATTTTTACATATTTTTTAAATATATATATATATATTGTTATTAAAACTTATATTTTTTTGAATTAATGCAAAAATGTCTGTTTTATCCATTAATTTTGCCTGTAATTATTTTTTTAAATTTTAATATAGTTTGGTTAGTTAATATATATATATATATATATATATATATATATTATATATATATATATATTGTTTTGTATGCAAATTGTAAATATTATGTTAGATTAATACTAATATTAATTAATTTTATTTTTAATTTAAATGCAATTTATTTATTTAATTAATAACGTTACATATTTTGTTATATTATTAAAAAATATTAAATTTTTTTTTTAAATTGTATTTAATTTCTAATTGTTTTTAAGCATACCTTCTAATAACATAAAGTAAAATAATTAAATTTTATTTTAAGTAAAAAATATATGTTACTTATTTACAAATTATTACAAATAATAATTTTTTTAAAAGCATTACAATTAAATTAATAATATTAATTGTTGTCAATTTTACACATTATTTATTTTTATTACTATGTAAAATGTAATTATACACACAAACATATAATAATGCTTTTATGCTTTTATTTTGTTAAACTTTTTAATTATTTATTATTATATTTTACTATATTTTACCATATTTTTTGATTCTATTTTTTTACTAATAAAATTAAATATGTTGTAAATTAGATATTATTTTTAAAAAACATATTATAAACAGTTTTAAATTATTTTATTAAATTACATTGTTTAAAATATGTAATTAAAACATTTATTTTAAATAGTTAATATAATATTTATTTTTAAAATAAACTTAGATTGTTAAATATTACTGTTTTATATGCATCTTTCTACAATATAATTTAAATTAAATTTACAATAACCAAAATTAATTTGTTTGTAAAGTGCAAAATTAAAAACTGTAGGTGCACAAACTTAACTTTTACTATGTTATTACTTAATTTGGTGTAAATAAATAGTTAAAACTTAGGTTTATAATTAAATTTCTTTTAATGTGCATTAAGTAAATACAATATTTTTAATTACGATAATTTAAAACCACTTTTTTTTAAATATACAATTAAAATAAAGTAATTTTTTTAATTATTAAATTTTATTTAAATAATTATATTAAGTATAATATTGTTTACTGTAATAAAGGTGTATATCTATTATCATTATTTTATATTATTAAATTATATTTTAATATTTTATTAAATACATATAAAAAAACACATTTTACTATTAATAAAAATAAAATAATTAGTAAAATATCAACATAACACAAAAACAGTAATATAAATAATGTAATCAAAATAAAATATGTAATGTCCTGTAATAAATAATGTAATATTTTAAAGTACAAGTATTAATATTAATAACTTTTAACGAACTTGCTATTATTTTTTTCAATATAATTATTAAATTTTATTTAACACATAAACGTATAAACAAACATTAAAAGCTAAACAATAATTAACACAATTGCTATATTATAATATTTTTTACAAATAAAAATTAAAAAATTAGGAATTTATGTAATTTTACATTAATTGCAAAATAACGGACAAATTGTTTATTAATTATTATAATTTTTTTAATAATAAATTACATTTAAAAACATTTATAATTTTATATATTTTTAATTGTATAATTGGTTTATTAAAATAATAAATTATATCTACAATAATAGTATATTCAAAAAATATTTATTTAAAGATGTATAAAATATAAATGTACAATGATTTACATTATAATTTTGATTGTTAAAAATATTTAAAAAAAGTGTCTAATAATTTTTGTAAATATTTTTATAACATTTTACTATTAGCACATAAAATATAAACAAAAATTTAAAAATTTATTAACACATACGCTATATTCCATTATTGTTTACAGCGAGATAAATTAATAAGAAAAATAATCTAAATTATTTTTATTAATAATTATTATTATAACAATTAATTTTATAAAATTATCAATGTTATTGTTTATGTTTTTTGTTTTAATGTAACAAGTTTTTTAAAAGCTTCCTTTGTTTTACTTTTGATTCGTGAACGTGACGTGAATTTCAACCAATAAACCTTTCTTTATTGTTTGTATATGTTCTATGTAATTAAGGTAAACAGATTAAATATTTGAAGGTATAAGCGGATCAGTACAAATAGCAATCAGAAGTCAGATCATTATTTATATTTGCTAATTCGCCAAACAATAAATAATTAAAAACATTAGTCTTGCAACTATTGTAAAAATAAATTAGTTTGCAAAATATTAAACATTCTCTGGTTATTATAAAGTATTTTAACAATAGATTATGTTTGAGTAAATTTGTAATTTTATAATTATTTTTTACAATTTATTTAATTTAATGTGCATTTAGACAATAATAATTTACAAATGTACAAAATGTACATATATAATAATTGAAATAATTATTACTATTATTACTAATAATATTTTAACTAACTTTCTATTAATTTTTGCAAACATAATTATTAAAATAAATTATTAATGCTTAAAATTTAAATAAATATTTAAAACTAAACATTAAATTAAACGTAATTTTACAACATTTTTTACTAATAATACTAAGTTAACACTGTAAATGTATTTGCAACAAAAAAAATTATTATTACATTCTATTTTAAAATGTGATTACATTTATGGATGTTCTTTATTTTATATTTTTATAAGTGTATACAGTTTTTAATTATTATAGTAATTATTATATAACCTTTTTAATGCACTACACGCAGTTAGCTGACAGTTCTTTTGACTACATCTGTATAAACTGCAGATATAAAACAAATTTTTAGTGACTGCGTCCTGCTAACAGCATCAAACAGGTTAAACACATTGACTCAATTTTTGATACCAAGAAAATCTTTATTCAGATATCAGATTTGGAAATCAGCTTTGGGATTATATCCTTTTTTTATCAATCTTAACTGCTAAGTTTATTAATTCTCTTTCCAAGACTGACATTGTTAACTCCTAAATAATCAAACTACTAAATTTGATTCTGGTCAAACTTAACTCTATAAAGACCGATATGTTTACTTTAAATGCTTTTTTTATTGCTGCAAAATATGTTCTAAGACTCTCCCAAAAGAAAAATTCTTGAGGCTGCCAAGCAACAAATAATAAATTTTAAACCTGATTGCAAGTTAATTGTAAAAAGCACAAATAACAGCGTAATTAATTTTAAAAATTATGTATTAAACATTATTACTATTTGTTGCTCCACGGCTTTTGGCAAAAACATTTGTAGACTTACATGTAAGCGTCCTTATTTATTCCTTCCTATACTGGTTAGATTTTTATTAAAAAATACAATGTTGTCTAATTGGCGTTGTGTAACGTCTGATTTCCCTAGCGTTTAGTTAACTAAATATTTTATTTTAGTTAAACGCTTTTTTAAACGCTTAAATACATTGTATTCCTTAGGTAACCCTGTTTTTACAGTTTAATTGTTATTATTAAGGCAAAATTCTATTAATGCACCAAAGTTTCAAATTTTACTCCGAAGTCTTCTTTTTTTCCGGTAATTCACCGTGTTCGGTAATTATTTCTACTACTACCCCTCTCTTCTAAACCAAGTGTTACTACACAAGTGCCTTAAGTCTCAGAAACAAACTTTCAGAGATCCAAGAATTGGCGCTTTTTTTATCCCCATATATTATAGGGATAACTAAATCGTTACTTTCAAAAGACATACTTGACAGTAAAAAAGTATAATATTGTTAAAAAAATTCTTTAAAGAGTAAATTCAGTAACTGCATTTTTTATGTTAAAAAAGATATTGTCTTTTCTACTTTTTCCTTTATTTACGCTAGTCAGCGAGATGAATATAATCTTTTAAAGTTAATCTTACCATTCCATACGGTTTGTTCCCTAATTTATTGCCATCCTTTTTTTGCAAAGGCTATAAATTTAATGCTTTTACAAGGTATTTAGTATATTTTTTCCAAGCCTTTTAAAGACTATTCTTATGGGGGATTTTAAGTATTCATCCAGTAATTGGCTTTTTGTTGCCGGATCCTCAAATTACTTTTAAAATAATTTTTTTAAACTTAGTATAAAGCATGCTATTAACATTATGTTTTTTTATCCACTAGGTATAAAATATGTGCACTGTATTTTTGTCTAAACCTTATCTTTACAAATAATGCCTCTCCCATAAATAAGATATCTAATATTTCTTCTTTAAAAAAAATTAATTACTTTCTTGCTTTTTAATTTGACTCGAGACTGTAAACTGGAATTTCATATACGGTAACAACATTAAAAAAGTCTACTTTTATTTCTCAAATATAATAAATTAAAAAATTAGACAATTTGTTTTTTTAGAACATTACCAGGTTAGGTAAAAAAATATCAAAACGGAATACATTAAAAACTATTTGTACGTAAATGGGATATTAACGCCTATGCTATGCTATGATAATGTTAATTAATCATAATAACATTATTTTTATTAATAATAAGGAATCCATGGATGTTATTTTAACACTATGATAGATGCAACAAGTTTATGAAACAAGACATAAGTAAACTTAGAAAATTTAAAATTATTTTAAACAATAATTACATCTGCTACAATTGCAATATTTTATTATTTGTACAGTATTTAATTGTGTATTTATTGGTAAATTAAAAGGCTTGTACAACATTATTGACGGATAAGCAGATAACAGGTATTTTATGTCTGGTTTAATAATACTTTTATTGAATTCTACCTCAAAATATGTATTTAATAAAATAACTATTACTTATTTTAAAAAGCATCCTAATATAATACTTAATAAAATGCAGGTTTAATTAAATAACACTTATTACATTGTAACAAAAATTATTATAATTTATAAAATAAAAAACAATTAAAATGTATTTTCCTTGTTTTAAAAATAACAAAAAAATTTTATTATTTAAAATTCTGCATGCAATAGTTTTAAAAACTACTTGTAATTAGTTTTTTAGATATCTTGTTTTTCCTACCATAATACCTTTTACCACTAATGCTAATACTGTTCTTGATCTTTTATTCAGTCTTAATTTTTCTTTATGTGAACCTGATGAGGTTTTTCCTAGAATCCTTACAGTGTGCTAATGTTTTGTTTCTCATCTAATCCACATTTTAAACCTCTCTTTTTCCATTGTTTACATTTCTAGTATCTAAAAATGTGCATTTATTAGGCTTATTTACAAATCGGGATGCACATCTAGAATTAAAAACTTTAGATTGGTTATTATTATAAGGTTAGTCAGGTTCCATATTTTTGATTATATTACTAATTCCAACTTTATTAACTCTTTTCAGCATGGGTTTTTACACAGTAGGTCTTGTATTACAAACTTAATAGTTTGCACTAATAGAATTTTTTAAATATTGAATTTAGCCCAATAGTTGATGCTATTTATTATAATTTTGTTAAAGCCTTTAACAAAGTTCATCATGATCTGTTTTTAATCAAACTTAGATTCTTTGGCATCTCTGAACCTATCTTATTTTAAATTTTTGATGTTTTATTTACTTGCTCCTTTAAGGTCAGATTAAGTGTTGATCTTTTTCTTTTATGCAAAATAACGTCTAGGGTTCTTTAAGGTTTGCCTTTAGATTTTTAACTGTTTATCTTTTTTATTAATAGTTCACTTTCCGTTGATAACTTCAATATTCTACTGTATGCTGATAATGTTAATATTTAAAGTTTAACCCAAATAATATTATTTTTAATATTAACAACTGGGCGCTTAAAAACTCTCTTCCGTTAAATCACGCAAAGTGTAAGTACATAATTTTTAAAAAACCATTAAATAATGTCTTTAAAATGTCTCCTGATGATGCTTTTCCAATCGTTACTGTAAAATTAATATAGGTCTTAGAAGTTTTAAATTATACAGAACACTAAAGTTACTCACATTTGTTACAACTTTATTAAATTCTTTAATATGAATTTACGTGGTATGTTTTATGGATGCGTTTGTTTAATATATATGCTTTACATAAGGCCCCACCTAGAATATTGTACTTAGGTAACTGAACCTGGTCTTTTATCCGACATTAAAACATTACAAAAGGTTTAAAAGACTGTTTCCAAATTAATTAGATTTTTTAGAAATTTGTTGTAACAACAAAAATTACATTTTTTAAATTTGTTTCTATTAACTAATAGACAGCCTCAAAGTGACATCATCTTAATACATTAATTTATCTCTTTAGTCCAATTTTTGAGTTAGCTGAAAACTCACTTAGAGGGCATAATCTAAAGCTAAGCAAAGCCAAGGTAAAATTACATTGTTTTTTTTAAAAGTTATTAACTATTAAAATAGGTTTTTCGCTAAAATAGTAAATGCCCAATCAACTCACTTTTTTAAGCGTTTCTATGACAAATGTACTGTAACTAACTTCCAACAACCCACTTGTTTCTTTATCTATTTAGTGCTATAACATTTATTATTACTTTATTTTTAACTTATTCCATAACTTTAATTTTTTATTATTTTGTTTTTCCTTAGTTAATATTGTTGGTGTAATTTGAACCAAAAATCAAAAAGAGTTTGTTTTCTATTCAACTCGTAAAACAATCTGTAACCTGTACTATATTAATATATAGATTTTTTTATTTAAACTTATTTTGTAATATGTATATGCATACAGTAGGCAATGCATATTATTTTAATTATTTTATTGTTTTTGTTTTTTTTAAATAAACTAAAGTACATTTTTAAAATAGCAAATTTATTTACACATTATAAAGATTTAATTAATGCGCTACATTTTTTTAAATGTATAACTTTGATACATACGCTGGTAATGCGATGCCAATTATAAACTTTTTCTAACTAAAATTTATTAAATATTAAAATATTTAATTTGTTTATTAAAATAATTATTTTAATAAATATATTTTTATTTTATATAATTTTTATTTTTTAAAACTACAATTTTTGAAATAAAGTAACTGCTTACACATATACATACAAATTTACACTGTGTTTTTAAATAATTAATTAATTATTTAGTTTAAAAATATTTTAAGATCTAACATTATTTTAACAATTTAAACACAAAGTTATTTTTTTATTAATTATTTTTAAATTTATAATTTTGTTAAAAATGTATTACTTATAGTTATGAATTAAATCAAAGTTTTGCTAAAAAATGTATAAAAATTAAAATAAATGCCGAATGTATAAAAATAAATATTTTAACTATGTATCACATTTTAAACAATAGAACCAGTCCAGGATTACCCACAGTTAGAAAAAAACGTTTAACAAACAAACAGAAGAAATAATTTATAATTATGCAAATTAAAAACACTAAACAAAACACCAAACAAGTAAAAAAAATATTTAAAATATTTTCATATTTAATTGTAAGAAAAAGGATAAAATCCAAAAAAATTATTTTTAAAGCGATTGTTAAAAAACCTCCATTTAATTGCGTCTCTAGATTACAAGAAGTAGATTTAGTTAAAAATTACAAACATTTTTTATGGTCTTTTTGGAGATTGATATACTTCACAAATGGACTGAATATTTAAAGGTTATTTATAGTCCAAATTTCCTAATAACACACACACTTGTATTGCAACAAAGGTTGCACATTCTTTATGTATAAAGGGATATTTGGCAATTATGTACAATTAGTTTTCAAAATAAACGCGTACAAGAGACAATATAAATAGCGCTGCATTTGTACAAATATTTAAACAATTTTATCATATCAAGCTGTCCAGAAATGCTACAGGACACTTAACAATATTCTAAGACTATGTTTCTGTGCATACTTTTAAAATGGTAATGTATATTTTAATATGCTTTACAATTTATTATACGTTTTACACATTTAGACCACAAAAACTTTAAAAAACAAACAGTTTACTTTTACTTAATTTCCTCTATATAGTCTGGACCTCAATGTAATTTTTTTAAATTAACATTTTAAAACTGATGTATTATAAAAAGACAAAAATTAATTATGTTAATGTTACTTTTGTAGATGTTCACCCAAAGGGACTAGCAAAAGTTAAATAAAATTAAAAATATTACTTAAATTATTAACATTATTATGCTTGTTAATTTTATTTTGTATATTTATGTATTTTAGTAAATAAAACTACATTTTAAAACTGTTTGTTTTTAAGTTTTTATAATAAAGATATAGTATTTTTTTTAAATAAATCTTATTTTGCATTATATTAAAAAAACTTTTTTAAATAATATTAAATATATACATATTAGTAAAATATTATTTAAAGTATTAATTAATAAGTGTTTAATATGTATAAAATAAATAACTCGCAAAGTGATGCGCGCTTTACGCTACATATCCATTAGGGCGTTATTAATCATTTTCTCTTTTGAAGATTTTTTTAAAGATTATTGCAGTGTTTTTGCATTGTAATACGTAATTTGTTTTATTATTACTTTAGCATATTTTTTCATGTGGGCTCCCCTTTTGCATCACTCAAAATGATTACTTACTAATAAATAGTAATTGTAAAGCATCCAACCAATAATAATTAATACACAATAAACAAACAATATATATATATATATATATATTAAAATTTACAAATTTTAAAATTAATTTACACACATATTTTATACATATAAAAGTACCTTCTGTATGTATGTTTTTAGACAAAAATTACTAATTATGTTTTATACAAGTAAATGTTGGTATACATTTAACTGTTTAATCGTTAAATAATACATAATTAACAATGAAATTTTTAAATAAAAACTTTTTGTTTATGTTAAAATTATAATATTAACTTAAACTTTATTATATATTTACTTTTAAAATAAATTTTGCAACAATGTAAAAACGGTACTTTTGTTAATTTGTTTTATTAATAATTAATTTGTTTATATAATCAAAACTAAACGTATATATATATTGTTACATTATGTATAGAAACACATAAATACAAATTTTAGTATAAATTTGTATTAATTGTTTAATAAAAAAACATTTTTAAAATTGATAGAATTATTGTATTTTATTAATAACAAAATTGAGAGATACTAATATGTATAAAAATTAATATTTTATTTTCTAATTGTTTTAGACATACCCTCTAGTAACATAAAATAAAATTATTAAAATTTATTTTTTAAATATTTTATTATTTATTTATGCACAAATTGTTTTAAACAATATTTTTTATAACAAAACACTATTAAATTAATAGAAATACTTTTTATTTATTGTACACATTATTTGAATTATTTAAAATATAATATTAAACGTAAACAGATTACAATAATTCTATCCAGTATAATTAAACTAATGGTGACATCCTGTTGTACAAAATATTTACTTTTAAAATTCAAGGCTAGTAGCTTATAATTTTGTTTAAAATTAAGTTTTTAATAGCTTTCTTTTTAATTAATTACTTTAAATGTTTTTTTTAAAACCATTATTTTCTTTTGTTATTTACAATCAATTTGTCATTATTTATTAACCTGGTACTTAAATTTTTAAATTGAGTCAATTCTAAACTTTTGTAAAACATTTTTTATTAAATTGCAAAATATTTTAGACAAATAAATAAAAATACTTTAATTGAAAACAATATTAAAATTTAATATTTTTGTTTTATTTAATTACTTACCAAAGTTAATAATATTTTTTATGAAGCATCTCTTTGTATACTAGGCCTAAATTAACGCGTTTTATAAAAAACAATATTTAAAAACCCAATGTAGTGTTTTTTATATTAAAAAAAACTAAGCTTCCTTGTTATTATTATTTATATTTAAATCTGCGTAATAACAGTTTTGCGTTACTTAGGGAGTGTAGTATTAATTTTTTTAAGGTTACTATTAAAGTCATACATTAATAACAATGTATTTTTAACATGTTTAAAATTTAGGCGACAAAACGGAATGTTATCTCAATATCTGTTAAACAATTTATTTACTTTTAATTACCGAAATGTGATTAGTTTTTTAAATAATTTAAATAATATTACGTTTGTTTTATATTAGTTTAGTAAACTTAATCAAAAGTTTTAAAAACCTAATAAGATTTGTTTATTTGCATTGAAAGAATACACTGACTTAATTGTTTTAATGTTTACTAATATTATCATTTTTATTAATAAAGGTATTTTACCTTAATCATAAAAAAACGTTTTTATAAAAACTATTTATACAATTAAAAAAATACTTTATTACGGAGCGTTTTTTTGATACTATATACATAAAAAAAACTAGTTAAAAAGTACTTAAGAGACTTTCTTATTGAGAATAATTTAACAAATCCGGCAAAACATAAGATTATGCTATTGAGATTTTGTCTTTTTAATTGATTTATTTATATTAGTAGCCTCACCTTGTTTTTAAGTTAAAGTTTATTAAATTTTAGAATTATAATTAACTTTGCCAATATTAAATAAACCTATATTTTTTGCAATTTATAGATCCCCTTTTTAGTTAAATTACAAACGTTTTAGTAAGCGGTTGCAACAACGTTAAACTTGGCAGTAAATTGTTTTTTTTAAATAGATATTAGGGCCACTATTAATTATTTTATACATTAATAATTAACTATTGCTAGTTTAATCCTTGTTGATTACCTATACTATGTTGTAAATCACAAAAGCGTCAAAGAATTACACACATACCAAAAATAATAAATTAGGTAGTATAAAGTAATAGAAAAATGTTAGGCAACCCAAATTTAATTTTTTTATTTGCATTTTTTTATAATTAAAAAACAGTCTTAGAAAACAATTCTTTAAACTGCATAAATCTAAGGCTTTGTAAGCCTTTTTTATCTTTTAATTTTATTTAAAAATAACTTTACCTCCTACACAATTAATGCTTTAAACTATAACGCATTTATGTCTGCCTAAAACATTATATTTTTTCTAGATACATTTATCTATTTTTATCTTTAATTTTATTCAGTTTTACTCGTTTTATTTTTTTAATTATATTATTATGTTTTATTTTAACCTCACTCTATTACTTTATTCCTCCTAATATATTTGTTATTTCTAAAACAAAAAACAAAAAACGTTTTAATTAAACTTGTGTCCCAACTTGCAATGTTGCGTGTTTTCTTTACATAGTTAATGTGTTTAAATGTTTTAGAGTTATAAAAACTAATCCAAACTAAAAACAATTTAAACAGTAAAAATTAAAGTAAAAATTTAAAAATTATTTTAAACACAATTTTATCAATATGACTCAAAGTATTAAGAACGTTTTTAAAATAATATTATGTTTTTTTAGTATAATTTTATTATTTACAATATGTTTAACTTAACTAGAGTGCAAAACATTAAATAAAAAAAACAGAAACTTGTACATTTGATTACATACAATCGAAATTTATTAATTTAGTTTTGGGTTCTCTAAATAGTAAGTTAACAAACAAACAAAAAACCGTAAAACAAGTAAAAATATAATTTATATTGTAAAAAATTTAGATTAAAACAATTTTCTTTAAAACAACTGCCAGATGTTACAAAAAAAACTAAATATTACTTAAATTGTTAAGATTATAAAGTTTGTAACTACTTTTATAATTTATTTCTGTATATTATAATATATATATATAAATATTATTTTTGTAAAATATAATTAAGCTATAAATTATAAATTTTAATAAATAATAACATTTTGTTTTAATTTTAAAATAAAGGTTGTTGTTAATTATAATAAAAAATTTTTTTTACAAATAATGTCATTTAGCATGTAATTTGCTTAAACACTATTGAAGTTGTGCATTAATTTTAATAAACTCAATATAAACAATAACATAATGCTTTAATGTATAACTGTGCGTCTATTTTTTTACGTTAGGTATTGGAAATTATATATATATATATATATTTGTATATATAAATGTAAAACAATAGTTTACAGGGTGTAAACAAAGAATTCTCAATAATTCTTTTTAATTTAAAATTAATTTTGCGTAATTGTCTTATGTTCTTAACGTAATATGCATACAATTTAAAAGTGTAAATATTAGTATATATTTATTTAAATGCCATTTATTATATTTATAAAAAATTTTAACATTAATTATTAATAGTTTATATTACTTTAGTATAATTACGTTTCCAGTTAAAACACAATTTTTTCAACATATGATGTTTAAATACATTTTAAATGTAATTATTATTGCATTTTTTACAGAAAAAAATAAAAATGCTATTATTAACGTTTCACTAAAATATTTTTACATATTACTTTATACACATATATTTATACATATAAAAAAAATAATTAAAAATTTTAACTTCAGATATTTTTTTAAAGAAAGCAATTATGCAAAAATGATGTTTGTCATCAATATTTAAAATTAATTGTTTTTTAAGTATTTTCTAATTGTAAATATTTAAGTTTTAAAAGTTTTAGATAAATGGCATTTAAATGGGTAAATGATAATGGTTACACTTTAAAAATACATACACTTAAAGGTAAAAACACATGACAACTTTTTTTCTAACTGCTAAAAATTGCAAACAAATAAAAAAATTATAATTTTGGTTTTATTATCGAACAAAGTTTATATTTATTTGAGGTAGCTACAAAGTTTATATACACATTTTAAACAAATTATACACGTCTAAAAACAGTTAAAACTAGATCTGCGGTAATTTTTAAAAATAAGTTACTATAAATTCTTTTAGATTATTTAGTAGATGTTATACTTAAAACTACTAAATTTGTAAATTTTGTAATGTACATATATGTATATGTACATATTTTATTTTACAATTTATGTTTAATCAAATAATGCAATAGTATTTTATTTTATCAAAATGTGTAAATTTTGAGGGTTTTTTGTCTAAACAAGAATTTGGTAATGATATCTGCAAAAACAATATTTTCATTGCTTTAATACTTAGTATTGCTAAAATGATGTTTAATAATTATTTTAGTAAAATGTTAATATGCTTAAATAATGTTTAAAAATCAATCAATTTTATTGTGTTAATTTTGACGCTAACTATATTATTCTCTGTATACTAATATTATTATCAAATTTTAATTTCAACTAAAAATTAAAAAAAAATTTTAAGTAGAAAAAAATAATTTGTTTAAAAATAAGTTATATACTTGATTAATAGGTTTATAAAATATAATTATAAAATCTATTTTTATATTATATAAATAATTTTTAATCTTTATATTTTTTTACAAAAATTGGTCACAAGATTACTTCAACAATGTATTTAGTTAACGTTTCTAAAAATTAGTAAATATGTTTATTGCGTTTGTCTTATAACTATTTATTTTATTAATTATTATTATTATTACATTTAATTTTAATACGTTACAAAAATACATTTTTGCTATATATAATAAAAATAATATTAAAATTACCTAAAAAAAGTGAAAAAATAGAAACAAAATTATTAATAATTAACAAAATTAGTGTAAACATAAGCATAGTTAAAAAACTTAAATTAATTGTACTGTAATAAATTTATTAGAAGTTGAATGTTTTTTAGTTTTTTATTGCTCAAAACTTTAAATATGTATAACAAACATAATTATTAAAAAAATATAATTTTAAAAAGAACATTTAACGATTAATGCAATACAGTTGGTAATATTTAGTTAGTACCTTGCAAAACTTCATTTACAGTTTTTAAATTTAGATTTTTTACGACTAATTTATGTAAACTTTAAAAAAAGAATTTTACATGCATTTTTATATGTATTTAGGTACTTCTAGTAGTTTAAAACAACTAAAAAAAATATTATTAAAGTAAATTTATAATTTTTAACACAAACAGTACAATAAAAAGTTTTCTTTATTATTACTAATGTTAAATATGGATTTATAATTGTTAAATATTTTTTTTAAAATAAATTTAAAAATAAATGAAGTGCATATTATTAAACAGTAATGTTGATAAAACAGAAATTTTAAGAATAATTTTATTTGTGATATCAAAAAAACGTTATTGTTGTTTTAATACATTTTATAAAAGTTTAATTAGTAAATACGCATTTATTTTAACAATTATTTTAATTAAATACAATTAAAAATAATATTTTGTTTGTAGAAATGTATATTACGTTAACGCAAATACTGTTTATTTACATTTAACATTATTATTTCTTTGCGTAAGAAACGCTAGTAAAATAACAGAGATGGACATTACTATTTAATAATTAAACCTTAAAATTTACATATTTTAGTAATAAAAAACGGTAATTAATAAAACACTTTGTTGCAAAAGTAACACAATATTATTTTATAAAAAAATTTTTTTTAAGTTAAATGTGATTATTTTGAAAAACTCTTAATACCTATTTATATACTATATATACTATATATATATTATAATCCTGCTTAACTATTGTTTTATGTTAATAATAACATTTGTATTTAAATTATTTTTATGTTTATTATTTCTAACATATTTATTTTAAAATTATTGTTATTTTTTAAATAAAACAATAAATACCTACAGTGTTTAACAAACACACATTAAGTAAAACTAAATATTATTATTATTATTATTTTTATTATTTATGGTTATTGGCTTGGATACAATTTATTACTTCTGGTTACAATAATAGTAAAAACAAGCAAAAAACTTACATGATATAGAATGTAATTAATTTTAATAACATATAAAAATATAAGCCGCAAAAATCTATGTTTAGCATTAAATTATTTTGGATTTATAACGCAATATGGATGTAAATAATTATTGCTTAAAAACCATTAAATGTCTTACAGTTAGCAATAGTTTGTAATAATTTTTATATATATTTAAAAAGACTGTTACTTTACAATTTAGTATAAACAAAATAATTTTAAATAATAAACACATAATAATTATAATTAATGTACAGTAAATCATAACTTAATAAGTAATATACCGTATTTAAATTTTGTAAAAATAAAAGCCTATCTAAATTATTGATTACGAATAGTTTCTGTAAACAACTATTTACATTAAATTTGTTTATTTCAAAAAAAATTTTAATTTTAAAATTATTTAACAAATAACTGCATATACAACATTTGCATGTGCAAAATTCAAAATTTTACAAACTTTTTAATTTTGGTGTACATGTTATGTATACATGTGTACATGTTATATATATATATATATATATACAAATACATATATATATGACAGGATAGTCAAGCAGTATAACGCTCGATTTATACTTTGGTAAATTAAAATTCTACTAACAGCACTAAAATAAAGACCCACGTTTTGGCTTTGCTAAAATATTTATTGCTAAAAAACGTCTTTTGTAATAAAAAATATATATCTAATCTAATGTGATTATTTTTACGTACTGCCTGTTTTAACATTTAAATAAAAAATAACGCTTATATATATTATTTTTATGTATATTACTTTGAATGTTTTACAAGAAACATTTTTTAATGAATGGTTATTTTAGTAAAACTAATTGTGGGCTTGCATTTTAGTGTCGGTGGTGAATTTAAACCCATGCCCATTGAGGTCAAATTCTGACGATGTACCGCTATATATATATATATATATATAATTTAGTAAATAATAAAAACAACTAGTAAACAAATTAATATATATATATATATGCAGTGTAAAGTTAACATTCACTAAAACATAACAAATAATTGCATTATAATTATTGAATAAAAACATTTAGCACATTACTCCTATGTAACAATTAAAAAACTTTAATAATTAGTAAATTGTACTAAGTGAATGTATGCATACAACATTTGGATAAACTGTTGATTAAATTTATAATAGTTTATTATGTAAAATAATTAAACAAAAACACATTGTATTTAAAAATAACATGTTGCTTTACTAATATAAATTGTTCAAAAAATATATGTAAAAATAATATATACAAGATCAACAATTAATAAGCATACCAGCTATGTAACAATTTTAAATATTAATAGTCAGTAAATATTAATTAGTGGATACACAACAAGCAATTAACCAGTTACAAATTTATATTAAAAAAATTGTTTTTGAAACACATTATTTAACATTTTAAAATAATTAAAAAATAAATTTTCTTTTAAATTTACTATAATGAAAACAATAACTGCCTGCAATATTCAAACTAAATTATTTTGCAATAAAAAATTCTAATAATTTTAATTTTTAATATATTTATTAAATAAATTAATAAAAAATTATTATTATTAATTTTTTTAATTTTTTAAAAATACGTTTTTTATATAAACGAAAGATTTTATACCAAACATTTAATTGGTTAAATAAAAACAATTTAATAATAATTTAATATAAATAATATTAACAACCATATATTTAATAAAAAAATGATAGAATAAAAAAGAACTAATTTAATGAATATAGTCAATGTGGCTATTTTAATCATTTTGGTAAGTTTTAAAGTAAATTTGTCTGGTTTATTTTTTTAATTAACAGAATTATGCTAAATTTTTATTAACCAATAAAATTAGTTTAAGCCAAATTTTGCATTAAAAACTGAGTGGCGTTTAGTAAATGTTAAAAATAAAAGTACTGTAATACTTTGTATTATTATGCTCTATTTACTTTTGTTAAACATATCTAACTGTTACTAATACATACCTTAAATAATATTTTAGTATTACACAATATGTAACATTATTTACAAAAATAATTTTAATTATATTATATAACAACATCTATTTTTGCAATAAAACATAATGCCACCAGTTGCTAATACTTAAATCAAAAACACTAACATTATTGACTAAAATACATTAATATTTAAAATAAATGTTACAAACTTATTATTTCAGTATTTCAAACTTGAGCTTCGGTTTTTAATTTTTTTTGTAACCTTTTTGAATACGAGTCGACCAAAGTATTAATATAATTATTTGTTATACGATTGTGTATAATAAAATTATTTTTTTCCACTAGCGACATGTTATTATCCAAGCGGTTAACCCGCGTTTGAGAATACTGAAAACATTTTCAATAACATTTAAATCTGGACTGTAAAGAGGCAATAGAACAAAGGTCAGCGTTTTACTTGTTATGCCTTTTACAGTCTAAATACACAAATTTTGTCGTAATTCGTTATTAAAAATTTTTTTAAAACTTTTAATACATTTTTGAATACATATTTGAATAAAAGAAATTTTCTAAATATTGTCTATTTATTTTCCTTATGTTCATTGTTTTGTGTTTTTTTAGTTGAGTAATAATAAAATAATAATCTTGATTACTTGTCTATGCTTTTTTTCCATCTGTATGCGTTTTGGGACAGGTTTTACTGTTATCACTCTGTAGACAGTAGATAAATATATTCCAAATGCTTTAGCGATTACTTTAGGTTTTACATCATTTTAATATAGACTTTGAATTTATTTGTATTGATCAGCTCTTAAAAATAAACTTTAATCTGTTTTAAGCATTATAAAACTGAGTTATAATTGATAACGGAATATTTTTTTTAAATGCCAGGTGACGGATTATTAATTTTATACATGTAATTGTACATATTATTAGAAAATAATTATGAAAAAAAAATGTTCTAAGATTATTTACACAAAAATTTAAATAAAATGGAGTAATAATTGTTTGGTACAAATTTCTTTTTTACATGTAGGCACGTATTTATAAATAATATATTTTTGTAAAAAAAAATGTATTTAATAAAATTATTTTTTTTATTAATTAATTTTATAAATTTATTAAAAATTAAATTAATTTAAATTTTTCACTTTAAAGTAATTTAAGTTCGAATATTGCAGATAATTGTTTTTATTATCTTAAATTTAAAAAATTTTTTTTACAAAACAATTTTTATTAAATGCAAAATTTTTTTATTATTTTATAAATATTAAATAATGTATTTTAAACATAATAATAATTTTTTATATAAATTCTTGACTAATTAGCTACCTATTATAATGTATTGTATAGATTATAAATAAACTAAGTTATGTATTTTCTACAAAATTGCAATTTTTAGAAAATGTTTAACTAAATTAAAAAAGTGTTTTATAATACTAAGAAATGTTTAAAAAATTAATAATTAATTTTAACAAAATATATTTTACTTAAAAAAATTGTATATATATATATATTCTAAAAAAGATTGTATTTGTATTACCTATTATAATATAACAAAAATTAACATTAAATATATACATATGCAAGAATATAATTATTAAAAATAAATAGTAATCAAATATACTCGCTGTAAAATATTTTTTTAATGAGTAATTATTAAAAATTAATAAAAATGTATTATATATTTACATATAATTTTAAATTTAGTATTTTAAAAATTAATTAAAGTTTTTATAAGTATACATACGCAATTGAGAAATAAAGTCAAATTTAACATTTTAGAAAATACCACTTGCTTTCTTTTATGTTTTATTGTTAAAATATCTTTTTTATGTTTTGTTAACTGCAGATTGGTTAATTTTTTTTTGTTAAAAATTGTTTTTTTTGCATCAGTTTGAATAATCTTATTTTATTAGTTTTTAATTTAATAATTATATAATAAGTATCTTGTTTATATATAGATAATACAAATATATTTTTTGCCTTTTTTATATCTATAATCTTTTGTAAAACTAAAAATATAAACTAAAATATAACATTATGTTAATTTGTAAAACATTTCTAGTAATTAAGAAAAGCTTTCAACATTTATATTTATTTTGCTCACGTCGTACAAGTTTTCCAAATTGTGTTAAAAAAATATTTAAAATTTTAATGCGTTTTTAAAACAAAACATAAAATAAAATTTTTAAATATTTTTCTTGCTTTATTAAATATATTTTAAATTGTATATACATTTAAAATTAATTTGTTATTAATTAAATTTCCAGTGTGTGCTGGTTGTATAAATATTTGTAAATTATGTAAAAAATAATTATTTTGTGTGCAGTATTTACAGTTTTATTTTTAATTTTAATACAAAACTGTTAACAGTAATTACAACCATTTACTTATTTTTAAAAATACTGAAAAACTTTATAATATTTTTAAAAATTAAATCTTAAAAAAGAATTAATTTTAAATATTTATAATCTATAATATTTTACTATAAATACAATTTTTTTGAAAATTGAAATTACCAAAATAAAAAATTATTTTTATGCCAATTTTGATACTATATAAATAAGTATAAACATTTTCCAAATTAAATTAATATGTATATTGTTATGCCTTGGTGTTGAACGGATTAGTGTTCAACTGAACTATGTATTGTTTAAATATTTTAACTTGCTAACCGACTAGTCCCAGGGTTTAAAACAAGAAGTCAAAACACGTTTAGAACAGAATTAAATATTTTAAATTACATATGACATATATATAAAAGTGGGCTTGATATCTACTACACTTTTTTTCTATTTTACACGCGGATTTCATTATAATTGGTTTAATAAGTTACTTATTGATAGTAGTTCTGTGTCGTCCTAACACCTCCCTTTCTTTAAAAAACGTATTTTTTTCTTCCAGGGTTTAGTTTAATAAATGTAGACGAGTATCGTTTTCGCGTTGATTTGCGTAGCCTTGACCTTGTCGTTTGCAATTTGTTTAACTTTTTATTTAATTTTTTGTTGTCAACCAAGCTATTAAAAAATACTGGACTGTCTTCATACCTTCTAGTATAATCCAGACGTACGTAGTTTGTATGTCTTCTTCATAGTTGATTGTCAACTTTTATGTCGTACACCACGCGTCCAACATTTTTAGTCATAATTCCGAATTGCCATCTTTTGTGTAATGGGTCACACACAGTTAAATTTATACCGTTAAACAGTTTTTGTTTGTAAGTTTTCCTCCAGTGTCGGTTAAAAATATTTGGTTTTTTTTTTATAAGATCTAATGTTGTTCGTAATTTTTTTCGTAGAAATAATTCTGCGGGTGATTTGTTCTGTAATACTTCTGCTGGAGTAATTCTGTAATTACTTAAAATTTAAACATTTGACGCTTAAATTTATCAATCAGTCATTTGACTTGTCCGTTTGATTAAGGATTATATGCAGGAGACTTTATGCGATGTATGCCATTATAAAGGCAATATTGAGCAAATTAGGCAAAAGTAAATTGTGGACCGTTATTAGTTACCAATACTTTAGGCATAGCAAACTAAAAAAAAATATGATCAATTTTTTTAATACAGCTGCAGTTGTCGTAGTTTTTATAAAGAATACTTTTGGCTATTTGCAGTATGAATCAATTTGTAGCAGGTAATATATTCCGTCAATTGATCCGGCAAAATCGGCATGTACTCATTTCCAGGATTTTGTTAAAAATGACCACGGAGATGGTTTTATTTTCCGTGGTAATTTTGCTGTTTGTTGACAATAGGTACATTTTTGACACAAATGATTAATTTTGCGATCCATATACGGCCAATATACATAGCTGCGCGCCAGAGCTTTCATTTCCTTGATGCCTAAATAACCTAAATTAAACTGATTTATTAAACGATATCTCAAAGAAACAAGTACGATTATACTGTTATTAAACAATAAACAATTGTATTTTAATTATAATAAAGTTTTTTTAAATATAATTCTATAAAAAAGCAATCAAAACGTTTGGACCAGTATGTTGATGAATAGCGAATTGCTTTGGTTAGTAAAAAATTGCTTTTTGTTTTTTTACAAATTTCCAAAAATGTAATTAAAAGAACTGCTATTGAATTTATTACTGGCGTTACATTTAGACGCAGTTGCAAATGTGCTTTGATTTTTGTACAACAATCAAAAAAATGTTTAAAAATATGATGGTATTTTAAACGGATATTGTTGATAATATTTTCGGAATGTTTTTTGTTTACTTAAACGGTTCCGATTTTGCTAATTTGACACAATTCTCTTATTGACAAGTTTTCTACATCAAATTTGGCTATTAGATCAATGCTAAATAAATCTGAATTTTGGTCACGGACAGCATGTAGTTTATAATTGATTGTTTTATTAGCAAACAATAATGAACAACATGTTACACCCATAAAGGTGATTTTTTCTTCTGATGCGTTCATTGCAATAGTCGACGTCGGAGATAAAGACGGTCTTCCCAAATTAATCTATGTTTTTTTTTAAATTAAGGAAATATCTGGTGTAGTGTCTAACTGCAATTTTATTAGAGTTCCATTAACTCAAATAGTAAAATACTTTTTGTGATGGGACTGCGTGAACTGTGTAATTGCGTTGGTGTGGCTTTTGAGATTGATTGTTTATTCTGTTAAAAACATGTCTGCAGTAGCCTTTTTTATGACCAATTTTATCACAAATATTACACGTGTGTTTGGTATAGCTGCAGAACTTGACAAAGTGCTATTGACTACATTGCCAACATACTGTAGGTAATTTGATTAGCACATTAGTTATCTTGCATTTTGTGACTTTTGCTGTTAATGCTAGGTTAGACTCCTTGATAAGTTTTGAGTCCTGCTTTATATTGAACAATCGTTGACATTTTTTTGTTAATGCTTGTAGCGTCTATTCTAGATTGGTCTTCAGTTTTAATAATAGACGGGTGTGAATATTAGCATCATATTGCGACTGCCATCCGAAGATAAATATCAAACATTTAAACTAATTTACTGACATTTGATTTAGTTTAAAACGCTCACATTTTTTGTTACAAAATCGTCTGATTCCATTTTTATTAATTAAAGACAACGATAACGTATACTAAACACCGACAATTAATTGCCAAATATTTTTAATAAGCAGTTTATTGTCTCATCAAATGACAAGTCTGTGAATGTTTTGAAAAGAATGTAATAAATAAACTTGTCATGTTTATTTGTGCCAGTTTTTTTAGCAAAGTTTCGGTCTTCCATTAATCATCCTTTTCTTTAAAATCTTGGTCGAATATATTGTTAAAATGTTTAAACCAAGATTCAAAAGTTGAGCCATTTACTGGATTGAAATTAAATTTAATAATAACGTTGACGAGGATATCTATAGTTGAACTGCCTTAAATTAGATTTGTTGTTGTTAAAAAACAAGTTTTAGTTTTTCTGTAAAAATTGACATATTTAATGATTTGAATGGGTACATGTGGGCAAGTTTTCTGTTGTCAATTTGTTATGCCTAGGTATTGGGCGGATTAGTGTTTAACTGAACTATTTATTGTCTGAATATTTTGACTTGCTAACCCACTAGTCCCAGGGTTTAAAACAAGAAGTCAAAACACGTTTAAACCAGAATTAAATATTCCAAATTACACATGACATATATATAGGAGTGAGCTTGATATCTACTCCACTGGCTGTCTGTCCCACACTCGGACTTCATTATGATTGGTCCGATGAGTCACTTATCGATCGTGGTTCGGTGTCGTCCTAACAAATACTTAATGCATAACAGAATAAAATAAAAAATAACATTAAATTTTAGACATTCAAAAATATAATTATTAAAAAAATTATAATCATTAACACATACTCCCTGCAAAACATTAAAAAATTAAATATTTTTACATATAAATAGAATATATAAAAAATAATAACTAAACCTAATTAACAATTATACGTTTGTATATATATATATATATATATATATATATATATATATATATATATATATATATATATATATATATTACATTTAATAACATAATTAACAATTTAAAATAATTATATAAATAAACGTGATTATTGATTAGAAATTTATAGTTAACACCCACCAACTGTAAAACATATTAAGAACACATATCCAAAAATAATTTTAATGTATATATATATATGTTAAAATAATAAAAAAATTATATTAAGTATATAAAGTATAACAGAAATTAACGTTTAAATATAAATATGTGCAATAGTGTATTAATAGAATAATAATTAGCAGTTAACACATACTCGCTTTAAAACATATATATATATATATATATATATATATATATATAAATACAAAAAAAATCTCTTTTGATGCAATATACTAAACATTAACACCAAAATTTATATGTAAAAAATATGATTATTTTAAAATACTTGTAATTAAAATGTACTTTCTGTAGATTATTAAATAAATGTTAATATATAGTAAATAATACTATTGAAACATACATATTTATATATATAAGTATATACATTAATATTAACACAAAATAGTAATGTGTTTTATGCTATATATATGTCCTTATTTTTTTCAAATTTTGGTTAAAAGATTTTGTTTATAAATAAATAAAAAAATACCACAAAAAATTATTTTAATTTTTATGTAACAAAATACATATTATACTATAAATAAAATAAAACAAAACTTTGATAATTAATCAAAATTGTTTTAAAAAATGTATCAAATGTGCTGGGTACAAGATGTAGTCTTACAAAAATCAATGGGTTTTATCAGTTTTTTTTTAAATCTAATATATTTTTTAAAATAATTATATTAACAATTATTTTATTTAAAAATGTTTGATAATACATATGCAGTTTAAGATAATCACGTTAACAAATTGGTACAACAATAAAAATGATTAATTAGTAAACATGCAAAAGAAGCACATACGATAGCGACAAAAATGATTGCAAATCTCCGTATATAATTGTCAAACAATTTAAAAAAATTAAAATAAACATTAATAATTCAATCATAAAAAAGATGTTTGTTTATTTTTAACAAATAATCAACATTTATTTAAATGATTAAAAGATTTTAAAGATTTACTTATCAGTTTATGCCAAATGCCTTTATAAATTTTAATCACAATTAGAATGTATGAGTATTGTTATTATTACATAACTTTTTTAATTTAAAAATAAATATAAAATAAAAGACAACAATTACAGTAAAAACAACAGAAAAAAAAACAAAATTTTGTGCCGGGGTGGTCTAGCGGTACAGCGCTCGAATTTGGATCTCGGTGGGCATGAGTTCGAATCTCATTGCCGGCACTAAAATGCGGGCCCACGTTCGGCTTTGCTAAAATGTCCACTGCTGAAAAATGTTTTTTGTAAAACATTCAGAGTAACAAATATAAATAACAAAATATGAGAAAACAAAATGTTTTTATGTATTTAAACATACTGCCGAACGTTTTATTTGATTCAATAAAACATTCATATTAATTAAATTTTTAGAATAATTATTAGTTACGTTTTTTGTGGTTTACCAATCTTTATTTTATTATTTTTAATATTTTATTTTAAAACCGTTTTTTTTGGTTTTTTGGGCGGTAAACGTAGAATTCGACTAAGTAAGTAAGTAACTAATATCACGTTTTGTTCAAAGATAACAATTTGAATTTTGGTATAACGAAAACAAAATATTTGTAAATTTTAACGGAGTTTTATAAAACATTTTACAAACATTGTTAAAAGCTTTTATAAAATTAATAATATAAATAGTAAATGATTGCTAAAATTTTTGATTTGCTTAATAATGTTACAGAAAATGAGTATTTTTTCAATACCATGTTTTTATTTCTAAAAGTCTGTTTGTTGTTTTTAAAATTGTCTATCTACCGCATTACTTAAACAGTTTAAAATACTTTTGTAAAAATCACTTTACCAAAAACAGAAAATAAAATTATTTTGCCGCAATTATTGCAATTGTTTGAATTTTTTTTAAAATAACAATTATTACTTGCCGTTAATTATCTGAAACTTTATCATTATATTATATAATGTTAAATAAAAAGCACAATTACGTCCTACAACATTACTTCTATTTTTGAGCATTTTTGCAGTTATCTTGTTAAATCCTTCTGTTTTATTGTTGTTTAAATTTTTATTTGCATAAATCACTTTAATTATAAAAACGTTATTATATCTTTATTATTACCAAAATTTATAAAAGTATTTGGCACAATTGTTTAAAAACTACTTTAAAATGTTTTAATTATCTATATAATTGCTCATTACTTGTTTAAAGTAAACAACCATATTTTCCTTTAATTAAAATATTGGTGTTTTTTCAAATTTTCTATAATTGTTTTATACATTTATGCAGACTCTTAAAATTGTATTTTTGCTACTGTATTATTTGTTTTTTTCTGTGTTTTCTAACCAATTTTTATTTTTTGTGACAACTTATTTTAACTTGTTTATCTAAAGTTCTGTACCTATTATTAAATATTTTTAGATACCAAGATTATTAGTTTAATCTTTCTTTATTTTTGTTTTTTTTAAATTAATTAAATTTTAGAAAACTAATAAAATCCATTGTTTTTTTGTAAAGCAATTTATAACTAATACAAATAGAATAGATTAAGCTCAAGATAGCAAACTGGCCTTTGTAAAAAAATTATACAAAATTACACAAATGACAGGGTTAAGTAAAAGCCCAAAGAAAGCTTAATTTTTAATTTGCAGAATTTCTAATGCCAAAACTTTAACTAGTGTTGGTACAAGGAATGTGCGCACACGTTTTTGTAGCGCATACTTAGAATAAGTTCTTTAAAAAAAAGTACAATTTAAATATGTTGGGTATTAGCATATTGCAATAAAAAAATCAAGATGATTTTAAAAGTAGAGATACATAAAATTTATATTTTAAACATAAAGAACGTTATATATATTATGTTAAATAAAAATGCCGCTAAAACTGTGGTTAGATAGAAACCCATGAGTGACCTTATCATTTTAGCCAAATTAAATACCAGATTTGCAAAAATAATAATTGTACAAGTTTATGCCTCTACTGGGGCTACTAATAAAAATTTAAAAAATATTATTTATAATTAATTGTATTGTTTAATAATGTTTAAAAAAAAAGAAATCAAAATATAAATTGGTGTTTAATTAAACAAAAACAAATTTGGGAACTTCTCAAATGCTAGATCACATAACTAAGTCAATAGCATAAATTATAATAGTTATAGGTAGTTGACGCTCAACAGTCATCGGTGGATTAAGTGCTGGTAACACATTTTTTTGCTTACAAAAACTATACACAAAGCAATTTGAGATTTTTTTTGACAAAAACGAGATTAATTACATTTGTATAAAAAAATGGCAATCTACTTTACGAAAATGTACATGCATATTGCGGTGCATATGTTGGTTTTTATCACAATCTTGTTGTTAAATAATTTTGTTTAAAATTTAAAAAAATAGAAAGAGCAAAATAATTATTTATATTTTTGTGTGAGAACTTTAAACACAAAACTATTTAAAATCAATTTAACATTTCCTTAAAAAATACATTTTTAAATCTGAAAAGGGCTAAAATGTTTGATAATTAATGGAAATTGTTTTACAAATCAAAATATAAATGTAATTCAAAATTGTCACAAAATTACGTTACCTATGTATTTTTGTATTGTTTTCGTTTTTTTAATAATTAATTTTTTTTTGGTCAACGTCAGTTTTTTATAAACTCAAATTAATTTGGTAATTTTCTTCATTTTGCCTAAAGCAACCCGTTGTTTATATGCAATAATAATTATTTATAAAGCAATATATAGAAGTAAAGCGTAGAAGCAAACAAACAAAATTATTAGATGGAAAATGTTTTTATTGTCGGTGTTTTAAAAGTATTTTAAAAATTAGTGCATTGTATTATTACAATTAAACAAAAAAATAATTAAATTCTACAATTAATTTTTTTTTAAATAGCAACAACGGTTTTGAAGAAGTATTTTGACAAATGTGTTGAAGCATTTGCTTCTATGATATTCTTTATTTAGTTTTTTTAACTTTATTCTGATAAGTGGGTATAATGATTTATACTTTGATAGGTTTGTTAGAAATTCAATTTTGTTTAATTGTGAATTGGTTAATATTCTTGATAAATATGCCAGACATAAAAATTTATACTAAATATTTTTAGTTTTTATGTTTAGGTAGGTGTATTTTCTTTTTCCAAAATATTTAGAATTATTTAGAACTTTACCACTCTCACAACAATTTCTGCAAAAATCTGATTATTTATCAAAAACCTCTCTAGCAACTAGATAGCATACAAGAAAAACGTTAATTTAATTATAAAATATACAATACAATATAATAATTTAAAAAATTATAATTATATGTATATATATATATATATATATATATTGTAAGTAAAAATAATTGTATAATAACTATAAATAATACTAATAATAATAATAATAAAATATCAACTGGTGCAAAATCGAAAATGGAGTAAAATGATTAACATAATTTATAGTGACAACTATTAACAAAAATACGGATTACATGCAATTTTTTCATTTACCAAATAATTAATAACATTAAAAAGCTTAAAAATTTAATAATCTATGTAATTGCTTTTTTGAACAACTTGATTCAGACTTTTTGGAATGTTGTCAATAAAAGTGTTGATATATTATTGTTTCATCTCATATTGAACAACAAACCAAATGTGTCATTCTTAATCCTCAATTTCAGTATACTTATTAATGTTGCGTTTTAGCATACTGAAAACATTTTTAATAACGTTAATGTCCGGGTTGTTAGATGGTAATTAAGTAAACAAAAGCTTTTTTACTTTTAGCTCTTTAACTATCTAAATGTACATATAAAACAAATAAAGTGAGTCTAAATAAATATGACGTTATCTTTTTAGACATATAGCGTGGAGCATTTTTAAAAACAGTAGTAACTCTTGTATAAATGTGCTGCATTTTATAATAACAAATTTTTTATTATTTAAGGTACCAGATATAAATTTCTATTTAATATATCGATTATACTTAATACCAAACCAACACTTGTCTAGAGTGGGCTTTTTTTAACAACCGGGAGTAAATGTTTTTAAAATTTGACTTACACAACACTTTGTTTTGATAGTCAAATGGTTTGTCCAAAATTATTGTTTTATAGGCAAAATATACAAAACGCCAATAACACAAGTGTTGTTCACACCACTGTTTACAACAAATTAACCTATAGTCCTTTTATTTTTTTTATAATAATTATTATAAAAAATATATAATTTTAATTTATTATCCACGTTAATGTAAAAATAGCTTTTAAAATGTGCTATTTTTGCCAACTTAGCCATTTAAAACAAATGTTTCTAAGTATATATAACGAAACTATTATGTATTACACATAATTGCTAATTCTCAATATCTGTTTTAACAATAAAACAATTGAACATAACATAGAAATTTATATTTAATATTCTAATATTTTTTTTGCTTTAATTTTTGAAATAGTTGTATGTAGTAAGGAAGAGTTATTACTTTTATTCTTAATACTAATTGTATGCATAATTATAAATAATTATTAACAATATTATTTAATAAAATAGATGTTTTATAAACCAAAAATATACAGTTGAGCATTATAATAATAAACGATAAAAACAAAACATTTTGTAATATATTTATCAACATTATTCTTTTTAAATTTTCTTATGTAGTAGCAAAAAAAATTAATTTTAATAAACATTTGCTTTACATAATTACGTTAAATATGTTTATTATTTATAATTACCCTAAAATACTTAATTTTGTTACAAGCACACATATTTGATTTTTATCAATTAAAGACGTGCATGCATTGCACATTTGCTGTAATAAAACAAAATATGAAAGTGATTACGGGTTGCTAAACTGCACAAAGAAATTATCTTAGTATGCCATTATTTAAAATATAAAAAATGTATAAAAATAGATTGCATATTAATAAAACTCTTTAAGTATAAAAAGAAAAATATTATACAAAATTTATAATTAACAATATATTCTACTTAAAAAAAAGGAAATACCAGAATCATGGACACTAATTATTATAAATCCAATCTACAAGAAAAGAGACATAACAGACCCCGCTAGTAACAGAGGAATTTGATTACCTTGCGGGGTTTTAAAAGTTTGGTAAATATTACTTTACGCAAAATCTGAAGTAAATGGAAGTATCGTACACAAGCAAATCAAGTTAACTTTTGTCCTACAATGGGATGCATTGATCAAATTAACAATGTTTGTAAAACCTTATAACTTTCTTTGCAATGCCAACAGTCTACATACTGTAAATTAATAGCCGTCTTTAATTTTGTTAATTGCAACTTGCTGTAAAATTATTTTATTCCTAAAAAAATAACTGGCAAGATTGTTATTAAATCGTTATATACGTCGATAAATGCAGAAATACAAAATATTTTTTTAAAAATTAATTCAACTTACATACACTCAACTGCTAGTTAAGGATGTGTTTAAGCGTTTACATTTTTTTTTAATTGACGCCATTTTAATAAACTTTCCCGGTTATTAAAGACTGTATAACTCATAAAGGTTGCAAGATAGCAGATTTTTAATATGCAGCTAATGCGGTTTTTAAGGCAAAAACCAAAAACTATTTGTAAATTGCAGTTTAATTACTTAAAAAAACTCAACAAAATTTGGTTTTTATGTTAATACTAAAAAACAATAGTTTTAGTAGACACTGAAAATAAAAACAGATATAGTACTAAAGTTTATAGAACCCTATTGTTATTTTCTGTAAATTTTGATTTATTACAACCATTTTGTGTAAACTGTTTTTTGTAGCCAGCTTAAGATGTGGTCAAGTGTTTCAAGTAATTTAAAGCTTTAAATTAATTTTTTTTAAATTTATTATTAAAAAGTATGGTATATATTAAGTAACAAGACTGGTTTTTATATACAAATTGATAATAATCATTATTAACTTAAAGTTGTTAAAAATAAGCATATTAGTTATTTTTAAAATTACTGAGATACAAGCAATTGGGCAATAGTATTTTAGATTTGTTGATAAAACAATAATTTTAAAAACAATTGTAATTTGTGAGATGCGCGAAGTATGAGCTACTTTACAATTTGTAATTGATTCACTTAGAATTGTAAATATTGACCAAGCACTTAATAACATGTTGAACATTAATACATTGCGGCTAATTTTATTACGTCCATTTTTAAATGCTTATTTTCAACTTTTTAAAATTTTTGAATATTAAACTTGATAATAAGTGTTAAATAATTTTTAGTTATTTAATTTAATTCTGATATGCTTGAGTTGTATAAAATAAAGCAATCATTAAAATTTTTCAAATGTATATAACATTACAAATATTTTATTTTATTTAAATATATATTAATGATTATATATATATATAAACATACTAAAAAATTTTATAGTTTGTGATCAAACCTGTAAATTGATTTGTTTCTCAAAAATGCAATATTGTAAAAGCTTTTTTTGAGTAATAAGTTATTATTATTATTATTATTATTAATTCAAGATTTAATAAAAAACTGCATTTATAAAATTTTAAAAAGTAGTTACTAAATTTTTATTATTATAAAATTATTAAAGTTTAATTATTTATACACTTTAATAAATTAAGATTATTATTATTATTATTATTACTTAAATGTGTTTAAGGACATTTGTACTTTTTGTTTCATATTGTAACATTTTATTACAAAAAATAATATAAAAACAAATAAACATTAAAAAAATTATCAATCTGTTTATTTTAAATGCTTTCATGTTTTCTGTAAATTTATTAATTTTAGTTAATTTTAATACAATATATTTTAAAATTAAACCTGATATTTAAATACTGCATAACGTTACATAATAATGTTACAAGCTTTATCATACACAAATTTATATTAAACAATTTAAAATCATTGCAATGCCAAGCAAAAATGTTTTTAATTTTTGTATTATTTTTATAAATTTAACAAAAATAATTGTTTCATAAATTTAAATAAAACAATTAAATAAACATGAGGTTTATTGCTAAAATATGAAATGCTTGTTTTGGATTAACATTGATGCACATTATTTTTTTTAAATAAATATTGTAAAACGCGTAAAATAGTCAAAAAAACTTTTAAAACATTTAACTATGTACTTTTTTTAAACAATATGTATAATGCATTATAATCTTTATTATAATTTAGTTTTTAATAGTAAAACACTTTTTTAATTATTGCGTTAGTAAATATAAAAATATATACAAGGATAATAGATTCAATATTATTTTAAAAATGAAAAATTAATTTTATTTGTTTTTAATGTTTTACAATATTACTAGAACAATAAAATAAAATTTGCTTTGTAAAAAAATAAATTATAATAAACATGTTTTATTTTGCAAATTGCAATAAACATACTCTCTATATTTATTAATAAAAAAATATATTTAACAATATATATTTCTTAATATTAACGTAATAAAAATGAAATAAATGTATATATATATATATATATATATATATATATATATTAAATCCGGCTAGTTTGAATTAAAAATAATTTAATCTAGCGAGTGTCAAGTCTAGATAAAGGAGAAGGGTTTACGTGCAAGGTTAGCACCTTGGCGTCTGTATAAAAAATATACTGCTACGGAAACAATCAAGAAAACACCATTCCTGCAAACAACAGCAAAGAAGTAATAGCACGTATCTCAATGACAAACTTACGCAGATAATAGAGTTGAGTTAAAGACAAGAAAAAACACAATCTTTGATTTGAAAAATTGTTAATACCAAGGAGACTTCGTTGTTGTTGTTTTGCTGTAATTGTAATATTTATTAAAAAACGCTAACTCGACGCTTATATTTACGTAAATAATAAGTTGAATCTATTAATTTTTATAATAATTGGTAGATTTTTAATTTGTGTAACTAATTTTATTAAAAATAAACAACGTTTAATAGCTAAAATGTATACATTTAACTATGATCTAGTTGTAACGTCATAATGCTAATTAAAATTAAAATGTAATTACTTAAAAATGTGTTTAAAAAATTAATTTTTTAAAAATAACTTCTTATGGTAATTTAAATTTAGATTTTTGCCTAAACAACTAGCAGAATTTTATAAGTAAGTCTTACAACAATATATTGTGTTTTGACTAAACAAAAACGAAAAAACTATTATAATAATAAAAGACAAAGAAAAACAATTAAAACCAATAATTAAAAACAATAATGGAGTTAAAAAACATTTACAACAAGTTTATTTCAAACATTGTAAAACATAAGTTACAAGAATTTACTTATTTGATAGTGGGAAGCCGTGCAAGAAAATTTGGTTTAACATGTAAATTATTAATAACTAAACCATTTATTAATAAAAAACAAAAGGAATGTAGATTTATATTGTGTAACATATGGAGTAAAGAAAAATTGTCGTATTGGGGTTTGGTATATTTTACTGATAAAACAATAATTTGGGATAAACTATTTGGATACAAAAATAAATGCGCGCTTAATTTTCAAAAACATTTATATTTTATATAAATAAATTTACCCGATTTGTAATTTTGACCAAGTTTACCGTTTATACAATTATTTTTTATATTAACAGTAGATATTAATAAAATTGTAATTGTTTTTTTAATAATATTGTATATATCATAATTAAACCGAGTTCTTTTTAAAAGTTATATAATTGCTACAACTGTTTCACTTTATTAACTACGTTTTAGCACTAATTAGTATATATATATATATATATATATATATATATATACATATATATATATATATATATATACATATATATATATATAATTACAAAACCCTTTTGCTTTAAAAAAGAAGCATGGGGCAATAAAATAACAATTACATCAAATTATTAGATTTGTTTTAAAGTTTTTATTTAAAATCTTTTTAAATTTTTTATTATTATTTTTATTTATATAGATTAGAATAATTAAATGTTTATTTTAATAATTATTATAACATCACAATCAGACATATTTAAATGTACGTTTAACATCAACTTTAAGAATTAGTTATTGTTCATTTTTAATAAAAATAAGCATCTAATTATTACAAAAATTGTGTAATTTCAACTTATTATCTACGTTAATATAGAAGTAGCTTTTAAAATATGCTATTTTGGCCGACTCAGTTTTTTTAAATAAATATTTCTAAATATATATTTATTATTATTATTATTACAAAACCCTTTTACTTTAAAACAGGAGCATGGGGCAATAAGATAACAATTACAGCAAAAATTAACATCAAAGTATTGTAATTTAAAGAGAATATAAGACAACAAAATGTTTCTATGTATTAGAACATTCTGCCAAACGTTTTGCTTGTTCCCATAAAACATTGATTCTAATTAAATCTTCCCGAATAGTTTTTAACCAAGTTTTCTTTGGTCTGCCAACCTTTCTTTTACCATTTGCAATTGTTTATTCCAAAACCGTTTTTGCTAGTCATTCGGGCGGTAAACGTAGAATTTGACCAAGTAATTTTTTTTGTCTAATTGTAATAATGTCATGGAGTAAACGAGAGTCAGTTCTTTTTATGATTTCATTATTTGAAATGTGATCGCGCCAGGTAATCTTTAAAATACATCTAAGACACCGGCGATAAAATACATCCACTATTTTATTAATGTTGTCTGTACGTTTCCACGTTTTACTCCCATATATTGCCGTAGGAATGATTATTGATGCGTACAAACAAAGTTTTGTCTTCAGGCAAATAGAAGAACATGACCATATTGGTTTGAGTCTATTAAAGGCTAACATTGCCTTTCCAAGTCTGGCTTTAACATCAATTTTGGTTTTCCGGTCTTTACTAATAATGCTTCCCAGATATGTAAAGGAATCAACAGTATTAATATTTGTCCATTAATTTTGATAAGAAAATAATTGTTTGATTTTATGCATAACACTTTTGTTTTTGAACAATTAATCCGTAAGCCAATACAAGAACTGATATTACTGAGTCGTGTTGTCATATTTTGCATCATTTCTGGGGTTTCACTAAGTAGACCAATATCATCTGCAAAATTCAAATCCGTTAATCTGCCTTGGTTCTATTTGATACTATAAGACAAATTATTTATGGATTGAGTCATAATAAAATTAATTACCAGAAGAAACAAAAACGGTGACAAAATACATCCTTGACGTACTCACGTGACAATTTAGAACATAGCAGTATAACCACTTTTTGTTCGAACACAGCAACTTGAATTTTGGTAAAGCAAACGCATAATATTCACATATTTTAACGGTATTCCATAAAACTTAACAATTTTTTACAAAGATTCTCGATAAACACTGTCAAAAG
>JAKXYG010001448.1:0-36890 GCA_025895645.1 Cardicola forsteri
AATAAATGTACATAAAATATTTACTGGCTCAAAATCTAAAAATTATTAACATAAAATATAAAGTTACATATTTTTATAGATGTAAAACTTTTTTGTATAATTTATTACAAAATATTATTATTCAAAATGAGTTGTACTTATAACTACGTGGATTAGGTTAAATTGTTGCTATACTTTTATGTAATGTAAATTTTGACAAATAAAATGATTTGGACAAATAATGTTTTACTATACGTTTTATTATACAAAAAACAAATAAATAACATTGATATTAAAATTATTAAATAGCGATTTTCAAATATTCAATTATTTCTATTTTAGCTTATGTTATGGTTAAATCAAGATTTTTATGTCAATAAAATAAATTGAAATAGAATTAAAATTAATTTTGTAAGATTTTAACATAAGTTATTGTTTTTACAAAGAATTGTGACTGTGGCATAAGTAAATTACATTGTAGCTAATTTCGTAAAAATAAAAATTAAAAATAATGTATAATACTTAATAGTTGCATTTAAAATGTTGACTCATCACAAAAAATATATTTTAAAAGCTGCATCTATTAAAACGGAATAACTAAATGTAATTTACGCATTTCTAAAATAAACAATTGGTTATAAATTTTTTGCTTAAAATTATTATTGAAAAATACATTTTAATTCATTTAAGTTTTTCAAAAATAATTTATGTTAAAAAATTAATTTTTGAATTATTTTTTATTGTATATTTTTAAACATATAATTTATAAATTAAAATTTGTATTTTAAAAGGTTTTTATAGTGTTATATATTTTCTAATTTAAAATATGGCTTGACCTTATAATTTAGTCTCAACATGTTGCTTTGGTTTTTACTCACAAATATTGACTTGTTGGTTGGATTATAGATTAGTATTTTCACAAAAATTATGATTAAAAATGCAGCATAATTTATTAAAACGTTGTTCTACAACGTTTTTAATATTTTAGGGTAATTTAAAATAATATTAAAAACGTTTTTTGTTTGCTAAAACATTTTTGTATAACTTAAAAACAACAGAATACACCGGTTTTTTAAATTATAAAACATATTTACTGCAATCAAAAAAATGACAGTAAAGAAGTGATTATTTAATTAAAACAACTTTAGCAACTACATAACATACAAGAAAAACGTCACTTTAATTATAAAATACATAATACTATATAGTAATTTTAAAAAACTACAATTATATACATATATACTGTAAATAATAAAAATTGCATAAAATATCAACTGGTTGAAAATCGAAAATGGAGTACAATCATTAACATGATTTATAACGTCAAGTATTAACAAGAACCAAATCACATTTTCGGTTAATAAATGTAATAATTTGTGTAATTACCTTTTTTAAACAATTTGTTTCCAGTGTTTTGAAATGCTGTCGATAAAAATGCTGATATCTTCTTGTTTCATCTCATATTGAACAACAAACCGAATGCATTTACATAAATCTTCAATTTCAGTATGTTTATTGATGCTGCCCTTTAGCATACTGAAACAATTTTCAATAACATTAATATCCAGGCTATTAGGTAGTAATTAAATAAAGGATTGCGATTCCGATTTTAACGAATCTACTGTCTAAATATAAATATTAAACAAATAAAGTTAACCTATATAAATATGACGTTACATTTTGGACGTATGATAAGAGCATTGTCCTGAAAAACCTCGGTGTAAATGTGTTAAATTTTATAATAAGAAACATATTTTATATCTTACATATTTTTTTATTATTTGAGGTACCAGATGTAATTTTCCATTTAATAGGTTGATTATACTTAATACCAAACCAACACATTACAGTAGGCAACCTATTTCATTCCAGTTAAATTTTTTTATATTTTTGTTTGTAAAATAAATTAATGTATATTTTTAAAATAACAAATTTTTTTACACATTGTAAAAATTTGATTAATACGCCACATTTTTCTATAAATATATAACCTTGATACATACGCTGTTAATGCGATGCCTAAACTTTAACTTTTTCTAGTTAAAATTTATTAAATAATAATTTCTAAAATAAAATAACTGCTCATACATATATTTACAAATTTGCACCGTGTTTTTAAATAGTCAATAAATTATTTATTTTAAAAGTATTTTAATGTAAAGAATTCTAAAACAAATTTTTTTTCCAAAAAGTTATAAAATTATTTTTAATAATTTAAACACAAGGTCGATTTTATTTTCCGTTTCAAAATTTGGAATTTTGATAAAAAGGCTTCTTATTTCCGCGTACTTAATAATTATGGTTAAAACAGTTCAGCGTCGTTATTTGTCTACCCATGATTATGAATTAGATCAACGTTTTTATATAAAGGGCACAAACGTTAAAACAATAGCCGAATGCATGAAAATAAATGTTTCGACTGTGTACAACACTTTGAACAAGAAAACAAGCCCCAAACCACCCACTGTTGGTAGAAAATGTTCAACAATCAAACAAGATGATCAGTTCATAATTATGCAGCTTAGAAAACAGAACAATGACTGTTAAACAAATAAAAAATCAATACTTGGAAGATTTTTCATATTCAATTGTAAGAAGGGAGATAAAATCTGAAGGCTTCGTTCTTAAAGCAGCTGCTAAAATACCCTCCACTTAGTCGTGCCCATAGATTACAATGAGTGGAGTTTGCTAAAAAGTACAAACATTATTCATCGTCATTTTAGAGATCAATATACTTCACAGATGAGTGTGCTAAATCCTATGAATCATGGACTGAACATTCAAAGATTATGCATAGTTCAATTTTCCCACTCAACCACACTTGTACCGCTGTAAAAGTTGCACATCCTTCATGTGTCAAAGGATATTTTGCAATTAAGTACAATCAGTGTCAAAAATGGATGCGTACTAGTGGCATTTTAAACAGCGCTGAATTTGTACGAATATGTAGAGATTTGTTTCATAGTGAGCTGTTTAGAAATCCTACAGGACAATTAATATTTATTCAAAACGATGCTCCTGTGCATACTTCAAAAGTGGTAATGTGTATTTTAACATAACTTACAATTTACTAAACGTTTTCCTTATTTAGACCACAAAAGCTTTGAAAAGTAAAAAGCTTACTTTTATTCAACTTCCTCCATACAGTCCAGACGTCAATATAATTGAAAACTTTTTTAGTATTTTAAAACGTGAGGTGAACCGCATGGAAACTAACGTACCAGTGGAAACGAGAATTAATCATGTTGTAAAAAATTGCATTTTGAATGACTATATTGGTACGTTGATAGATTCCTATCCCAAGCGGTTGGCAGAGGTTGAATAAAAGTGTGGATATCACTTAAATTACTAGCATTATTAAGTTTGTTACCTTTATTTTGTATATTTATGTATTTTAGTAGATAAAACTATTTTTTAAAACCTGTGTTTGTTTTTAAGTTTTCATAATGGTGGTATTGTGCTTTATTGCTAAAACGAATGTTATTGTGTATTGTATTAAGAATTTTTTTGTTAATAATATTAAATGTATATATATTAGTAAAGTATTATCTAACAAGCGTTAGATATATCTAAGATAAGTAACAAGTGCTACATATATTTCAATATCATAGTAGGTCAATATTGGATTCACTTATGTCACTATCTGTACTTATCGAGAGTGGGCTTTCTTTCTAACAACCGGGAGTACATGTTTTTGAAAACTGGACCCACATAACACTTTGTTTTTAAAACCAAATGGTTTGTCCCAATTCATTGTTATATTAGTAAAGTATACGGAACGCCATTAACACAAATGTCAATAAATTTATAGTTTACAAAATATTAATAAAGCATTCTTTTATTTTTTAGTAATAGTTGGCTTAACTTTTGGTGATTGAAGCGTCTAAACGAATTCTATTGTAGAATTGTAAATTGTACGATAAATAAATCTATTTCTTTTACTTTTTGAAATGGGTTTATTATAATTTTTAATTCTATAGAAATTTTTTTATCATTAGTAGTAGTTGCTACACTTTTTCTTCTAACATTATCGTAATTTCGTGGTTTTTGACCATTAATAATTAGATAAATTGTTGAAAGGTTAACTCTCTATAAATTGACCAATTTTTTGGTAAAAATCCTTTATTTTTTAATTCTTTAATGACGCAATATTCATTTTATCACTATTGTCCACTTTATAAACAACGCAAAAACAGAAAGCAAAATAAGCATAAGAGCGGAATATCAAGGTTAAATGTAAAATATAAATAATGTGAATTGTTTTTAAGTTTTTATTTAAAAACTTCTAAAAATTATTTTTGTTATTTTTATTTATATAAATTGACATATTCGCATACTTATTTTTTATAAATGTTGTAACATATTAATTAGGTCAGAGTCGAATTTGTATTTTGTGCGTTTAATTTCATTAAAAATAAACAATAACTAATCTTTAAAATTGGTGTTAAACGCACATTCAAATCTGCCCTAATTGTCAAACTAAACATTTAATTATTCTAATTATTCTATTTAAATAAAAATAATAAAAATAACTTTTAAAACATTGTAAATAAAAACTTTAAAACAAATTGAATAATTCATTATTTACGTTTCACCTTCAAAATTCCGCAGATACTCTCATTTTGCTTTATGATTTTGAAATGGACAATAGTGATAAAAATGTTTTTATTTTACGAAAAATGAATATCGTGTTACCAAAGAATTTGAGAAGTACCCAGATCTGTCTTTGTTCAATTTCGCATTGAAATCTACAATAATAAGCAAATCTATTATGAATTGTGAAGTATCTGATACTTGGCGTATCTCACGAATCACAGCTATTCTCAAAACTTCTGTTCCAACAACAAATTCACAACATTATCGCTCAATTGTTTGCATCTCAGTGTTTTTAAAATTAACTGAGAAGATAAGACTTAACTATCT
This sequence comes from Cardicola forsteri, assembly GCA_025895645.1. NCBI lineage: Eukaryota > Metazoa > Platyhelminthes > Trematoda > Strigeidida > Aporocotylidae > Cardicola > Cardicola forsteri. Next base: position 4,903 of record JAKXYG010001448.1, read on the forward strand.
TAAGCCCATATTGAACATTAGTAATGATTATTATCAATTTGCTTATAAAAAATAATAATTCTACTCTAGACTGTGTAGCCAGTTTTGTTCATTTCACTACTCAATTCCTTGACAAAGGAAAGTGTTCAATATATTGCATGTTTCTTAATTATAAATCTGATTTCAATAGTATATCAAGAGAAATATTAATTCAACGTCTTGAACTACTTGGAACACCCGACCACATCTTAAATTGACTTCAAAATTGTTTTTTTTAAACAGTTTAAACAAAATGGTCGTAATAAATCAGAGTTAACGGGAAATAACAATGGAGTTCCACAATGTGCAGTACTTATTTAGTGGAAAAATCAGGACTTATCTAAATATAAAAGCCAAAACTAATCAATACAAAATTTCATGTCTGCCCTACATATCCAGAATATTGTCCAATCCAGAATCAAACAACACTGAACTCTTGACAAATTTATCAAAATAGGAATTGTTCCACCCACGCATTTATTTGTATTAATTTGGACATCTTACAACATAATGTAACAATGGTGCCTTATAATGACTCATTCAAAGTAGAGTAATTTTAAATGTTTTTTAAATAGATGTTTTCCGTTTTGACTATATTTATATTTATTATCATATGATATTCTATTGCATTTTGTTTTTACTATTTGTACTACCTCGGTGGGCATGGGTTCGAATCCCACCACCGGCCCACTAAAATATGGGCCCACGTTTGGCTTTGCTAAAATGTCCACTGCTGAAAAATGTTTCTCGTGCAAACATTTAAAGTAACAAACATAAAGTAAAAAAATTAATAAATACTACGTTTTATATTAACTTTGTTATTATTTCTTTATTTATTTTTATTGATGATGAAAATATATTTTTTATGCTTAATGAATCTCTAGTGAAATATTAAAGCTTAATGTAATAAACTGTTTTTTAATACATAAATTATTATGTTAAATGATAATATTTAAATTATTTTAAAAATATACAAATACACATATGTTGTGATAATTAAAAAAACACTTAAAATAAAATAGCATGACTAAAAATTTATTGATACGGTGGAAGTTATATTTTATTAGACTCTTTCCAATCCAATAGTGTTTTAATATCATTTTTGTCTTATCCAAATAATTTTTTCATATTACTTGAAATAAAAAAATAGCAACAAAATTAAAAACTAGAAAAATATTCAGGAAATAACAATAATAATTGTTAGTTTAAACAAAAATTATTATTTAATTTAATTAAAATAAAATTTAACTGACTGCTTATTTACAATTATTTGACAATAATTATAATTTCACTTGAAATTTTACACATTTTTCGGAATGCGCCGTTAAATTATTTCTATCGGTTTCTCCATTATATATCTAATAATCAACTATTATCAAAAAAGGAGTTATGAATATTGTCTGCCAAGCATGCCCATCCATGTTTGAGACGAACTTGTGTTTGTAACCACATGGTTGAGGCGTTTTGTTGTTCTTTTCGTTGACATGTTGATATACATTTATGTAATCCAAATTTTAACACATTAATTTGTTGCATAATGATTTTTTTCTAGTCGGATGCTAATGATCCTGAGGATTTGAGTAATGCTTATAAAGTCTCAATTTCCAATGATGGTGATAATCCTGACTGTTAGTCCTCCACGTGGTGCATCCTGGACTAGATGCCAACAAGCATCTAGACTAATAACAGCAGGGTCCGAGTGCACAGCGGTATACCTGAGCTTCCGCTACGGCGGGTGGGTGCAAACATACACCCAGGATACTTAAGAGGTATCTAAAGGTATACGTATACCATATGTAGCCCTTCGGCTAAGGGAGATAACCCTGATAAAAAATCAGGTGGCCTCGTCAGTCTTTGCGAACAGTGGCGACGTCACAAGGATGCCGTCTACCAACCAATAAACTTTGTTATTCTTCCACGTTTGTCTATGCTTGTCAAGTCATCGAAATCGATCGTTCTACATGTCGTATAAATATGGGAAATAATGAAGAGGTAACCACGTCAGCAACCAAAAAAAAAGTATAATTTCAAATTTGTCCAAAATATTTTATTAACAGTTTAGATATAAAATTTTAGCGTGTGTTAATTTTCAAATGGGTTTTTAGTAACCTTTTAAAAGTTTTTTTAACAACATACTACTTATAAAACTATAGTTAATGTTATAAAAATTGCATTGTGTTGTAACCTTATCTTGAAGATAGTTCACCAAACAACTAATTTGTTTTTGTATTTAAAAAAAATTATACTTTAAACAAAATAATCAAGAGTTTAAATTCATTCTTTTTTAATTATTATTTATGTATTTTAGTAAATGCTTACTTCAATTGAAATTAGATGGATGCAACAAATTAGCTTAAAACAGCCTTCTTAATAGAAAATGCACAACTGATCAATTGGAGCAATTTCAGTTTGAATGGAAACAAATTAAACCCTCAATATTAATTTCATGTTTACGTTTAATAATTGTAATGTTACTCCGCCTAGTTTGGATTAGAAATGATTCAATCTAGCCAGTCCCAAGTCTGGATAAAGGAGGAGGGTTTTAGCGCAAGGTGAGCAATCTGGCCTCTGTAAAAAATTTAGACTGCTACGGAAACAATGAAGACGACGCCATTCTGGTAAACAACGCCAAAGAAGTGATCTTACGTATCTAAATAACCGAGCTACACAGATGTAAAATAATTTAAATAAATAATTTATTTTTTGTAATTAATGTATTTTAATAAATGTTTACTTCAATTGAAATTGGATGCGTACAACAAATTAGCTTAAAACAGCCTCTTTAATAGAAAATGCACAACTAATCAATTGGATCAGTTAAATTGGAATGGAAACAAATGAAACCAAAAACATTAATTTTACGTTTACGTCTAATAATTGCAATGTGTATGTATAAAAACAATGAGTTTAAATATTAAATGTACAAGTAGATACATTTGCATCAAGCCTCAAAATGAAAATTAGAAACATTTTATTCCTTTTTGTAAGTGGGATGTTGTTAGCCATTTGTTCAAGTCAAGAAATGAATACTGAAGTAAGCATTTTTAGTTTTATTTTCATTATCATTATTTTGTACGAGTTTCAATCTAAAAATCATTTTTTGTTTTTAACTTTCAAGCGGTATTTTGAATGCTTGATTAACCGAATTGATTACATTCACAATCCAGCATGGTATAACTTGAACACCTCAATGTGTACATTTTACAAAAGTTTTTCAATAACACATCACTTCTTTAAAAAAACTGAAAAAGATGAAGGAACAATTAAGGCAATTTACCATGTAGAACACCGAAGATATATACATGAATTTGCTACATCAAGAATAGAATATAACCAGAAATATGTAAGCATTTATTAATAAAAATTTATTCCATTTTATACCAATATTGTAACATTAGTACGATGATGTTGATGAATTACGCCAATTTATATTTGTTCCACGTGCATGTTCGGCTAAATGTTGTTCACTTTGGGAAAAACACGTTAGTTTTCGTTTTATACATATAAATGTTTTCATATTTGCAACCAGACAGCATTAGAAATGTTATGACTAGCTGTACACCGCTTAACTTGACCGTGAATCAACAAGGGGTTTCATTTTTAACACAGGTACCATATGCAGGTCCACGTTTGGTTTTATTAAAATGTTCACTTCTTAAACGTTTTTGTCATAAAATATTATATATATATATACGCACCCATCTTGGAAACTGATTGTACTTAATTGCAAAATTTACCTTTATTCTTTTATTACAGTACAAGTGCGATTGATTGGGTAATTTGGAGTATACGTAACTATCGAATGTTCACTCTATGGATTATAGAATACTGCACACTTATTTATGAAGTTTATCAATCTCTAAAAAGATGATGAATAATGTTTGTACTTTTTGGCAAACTCCACTCGTTATAATCTATGGGCACAACTGAGTGGAGGTATCTTAACAGCCGCTGTAAATTGAATATAAAAGACTTCTAAATATTGATTTTTTTATTCATTTTGCATTTATTGTTCGGTGTTTTTTAAACTGCGTAATTTTAAACTGACCATCTTATTTGCTTGTTGAACGTTTTCTTCCGTGGGTAATCTGGGGCTTGTTCTATTGTTCAAAATGTTGTATACAGTTGAAACATTTATTTTTATGGGAAGACTAATAACGACGCTGAGCTGCTTCAACCATAAGTATTAAGTGCGCGAAAATAAGAAGCCTTTTTATCAAAATTATAAATTTTGAAACGGAAAATAAAAATCGATCTTGTGCTTAAATTATTAAAAATAATTTAATATTTTTTTGGAAAAAAATATATATATATATATATATATATATATAAAAAAAATTTTTAAAATTATATATATATATATATATATATATATATATATATATATATATATATAATGTAAGCAATAGTAATATTTTTATGTTTTATTAAACTAGGATCGACTTTTGTGCATGGCAAAGATTAGAACAGCCATTCCGTTTAGTCCAAATTTCCAAATATTATCGTGGCACAATTGTAGAATGTTTTGGTTGGATGAATTTGCACGACGATTGTCAACATCGGAAGCTTCAAGTGAAGTATTTCAACATGCAAATAAAACATTTCATACCATGTTAAAATCTAAATATCCTACCTATAGTATGCAAATTTTAGGATCAGGAGGTTCTGTAAAAGTAAAATATTTAAACATTTTCAAATTATAATTTGTAAAAACATAACATTTTATATTTCAATAATTTCCGTTTAATTGTGTAAATGCAATTTTGTATTTGTAATAAAATGTTTTTTTTTGTTATTATTAAAGTGATAAAATTGTTAAATACAATGTTGTCGCTAATAGTAACAGTTATAATCGTATTAATTATTGTGCGTATATTTCAAAAAACGTTTACTTTAAGCGTACAACAAAAGAAACCATTCGAATTGTTGAAGATATTCTACTAAAATCAGAAAACGAACAAGTAAATATTTTATTTATATTGATAAATAATGATAAACTTATTTAGTATACATATTTAGATATAAAGTATTACTAAATTTAATATAAGAAATAGAGTTTTATATTTTGTTACATAAGCAAACATAAATAAATGCATTTTAAATTTTATTATTTTTATTACTGTTATTATTATTATTATTATTATTATTATTATTATTATTATTATTATTATTATTATTATTGTTATTAGTATTAGCACTATTATTATTGTTTTCATTATTTTTGTCATTATTACCAATATTGTTAATTGAGTTGTTAATATTTTGTCATATACTTTAACATTTGGCTAGTAATAATTTTAGTATATAAATTTATTCATAAATAAATCAATAAATTTATCCATATTATTTATTACAACTTTTTCATGTACCAGTTTTATGCAACATGCTTTTTTCACCGGTTTCGAACAAGGTATTTCCAAGTATTTATCAATATGGAATGTAATCATTCTCCAACTAAACCAAGATACTACGACCGTTAAAAGACCTCATTTCCCGTCAACTATTTCCAGTAAAGCTCAATATATTTTACGTGTTTCAACACACACACCAACATAAATTTAGCAATTATATTTAATTATTTTAAAACAATTTTCATCAAATTGATTTATTAGTTATTTTGTTTTTTTTTAATAATTTATTAACCGTATTTTACAAATTATATATAATGCCAAACATAAATTCAAATTGTTTTCTTATCTATATTAAAAATTTTATAATATATATATATATATATATATATATATACAGTTATTTAAATATTTTTTTAAATTTGCATATTATTGTGTACCGGGGTGGTTTGGCGGTGCAACGCTCGTCTCCAAACTGGGTGGCCATAAGTTCGATCTCTACTGCCAGCTTTACTATAATTTCCACCTTTTAAAAATACTTTTCGTAAAACATTTAAAATAGTAAACATAGTAATATTGTTATTGTTGTTTAAAATTTACGGAAGAGTAAGAAAGTAGTACAATTTAACAGCTTAGCTTTTGTTTTTACATAGAACTATATCAGTATTTTAACCGAAAGCATACCAAAACACCTAAGCCAAGTGGTTACAAACACGACCCATGTCATTTATTATTTAATATTTTGTAGTAAATTATACATAAAACAATTTATTAACCCTAAAAATTAGATATGTTTTGCATTTTTAAACATATTAGACGTTATATTTTATGTTGGTAATTTTACTTAATCTTAGATTGTGAATCAGTTAATGTTTTATTTAATTTTTTATTAGTTACAATATACATCTATAAAATTATACTTGTATTTCAATTATCACATCATATTGTGCGTTTTATAATTAAAATGACGTCTTTATTGTATGTTATGTGATTGCTACAAATGTTTTAGTTTAATAACTATAATTTTAACACTACTTAGTTTAGGAGTTGTCATTTTACAGTCAAAATAATAAAACTCTAGCTTTAAACGTTATTTGTTTAAGTAAGTTTTAAATCACTAATTTGAGTATAGATGAGTTACGGAAAACATGTTTAGAACAGCACAGTCCTTATCATCGGGTTACTCGACTAACTATAATTTGACCGCACACACTCCATATGACCGTTTGAATTCTATAAATTTAATAACGTTCTGTCAAACGGACAAGAATTAAAAGCAACAATAAGTAGTATATGTAATAAATCCTTTAAAATGTTACTTAGGTAATAAATAAATGTAAATAATTAAACGTTTAAATTTAAAAATTGGTACATAATACGGGTAGCGTTAACAAATTCTCGCTTAGACCAAAAACACAATTCAACAAGATAGAAATGCCACTACATTAATTGCTTAAAAATAAATTATATTATAAAATATGAACATATAAATAATGGACATCACCAATTTTATAAATTTAGTAGTTTAAAGAATTACCATGGTTTTTTATATCTTCTTTCAAACGCTTTGGATAAGAATCAACCATATTATTGATATAATTTTGTCAAATTCGATTTTTTAACACATCATTAATTTTTTCTTTGAGTACGCCATGATTTTCTATTCAATTCACCTCTCGTTTGAGAAAACTTAAAATATCTTCAATTACATTGAGGTCCGAGCTATATGAAGGCAATTGAATAAACCTCAGTTTTTAACTATTTAAAGAATCTTTAAAATGTTATTTGCAAAATAACGCATTTCGGTAATAAGACGTTTAAATTTAAAAGCTAGTACATAAAACTATAAATTATTTTTATTAAATAATTACAAGAAAATTTATACATTAGTTCCAAATTTGTAATACTTTTTCAATTTATAGTGGTGTCATCTAAACACAGCCGATTAGCTTAAAAGCTTTAATACTATTTTCTTAATTTTTATGCTTCTAAAACTATTAAAACTAGTCGTTTAATATTCTTTACCAAACTCCGTTTAGAAATTATTCAACCTAGCCAGTCCCAAGCCTGGATAAAGGAGGAGGGTTTGAGTGCGCAAGGTTAGCAACCTGGCCTCTGTAAAAAATTTATACTTTTTTTATGTTTGCTATTTTGAATGTTTGACAAGAAACATCTTTCAGCAGTGGACATTTTAGTAAAGCCGAATGTGGGCCCGCATTTTAGTGCCGGTGGTGGGATTCGAACCCATGTCCACCCAGGTCCGAATTTGAGCACTGTACCGCTAGACCACTGCTACGGATTCAATACAGAAGGGCGCCATTCCAGTAAACAACGGCAAAGAAGTGATCGCACGTACCTGGATGACAAAGTTACACAGATGACAAGGTTGAGTGAAAACCGAAAGGAAGCTCAATCTTTGATTGTGCAGAATCTTCAATGCCAACGAGAATTTGTTGTTGTTGTTTTGCTGTAATTGTTGTCTTATTGCCCCATGCTTATTTTTAAAGCAAAAGGCTATAATATATATATATATATATATATATATATATATAAGTGTAACATTTTAAGTAAGTAATTATCCATATCAATTTACGTACAAGTAAGACAGCTTCATACTAAATTGTGTAACCAGTTTGGTAAACTATACCGCAAAATTACTTGACAATAAAAAGGTCTCGTAAGCTGCTTGTTTGTTGACGATAAAGCCGCAATCAATAACATGTACAAAAGCAAATTGCTCAACCATTTTATTAAACTCAATCATGTAATCAAATGGCTAACCAATTATTTTAAAAACAGAACACAATATACCTAAATCGGACGTAAACAAAAATATTCTACAAGGTCTCCGTTTCTATTTTTATTATACGTTAACGTTCTCTAACAAAAATGCCTGGCATACTTTTTAACTATGCAAATGACATGACTTTATGTAAAACTATTTCTTTATTTAAAGATAATGTACATTTTTTGAAATTAAATTTTACAAAATGTAAAGTAATTAATTTTAGTTTATACAAATCTTTAAAACAATGAAGTCAACTTCATCCAAAAGTTTGTATTAAAAAATGTGGAGATTGATACTTTTGATTGTTTTAAATATTTTGGTATTTTATTGTCCACAAAAATTCGGGGTTTGTGTTATTACATTAAACGGTTAAGGAACTTTCGAGTTTATCTACATGTTATTAATACATATTTTAAAGCTACATTTTATCCAATAATATTATGTTGCTCCCCCGTAAGAAACAATTGTATAAAGTTAAAAAAATGTATTAACCGATCCTTATAAATCGTATTTCCAACAACACAAATTATCTACTTTATCACGATTTCAAAAAATTAATTACATTTGGGAAAGACAAGAGTATCACATATCTACGCTAAGTAGAGAACAAATATGTACTTAAATTTATATCTGTCATATTTAGCAAGGTTGTGCTATCCAATCCCAATAAAGTTCAAAGTGACCTTGACATAAACCTATCTAAATCATTATTTTTTTGTCTGACGAATTACTACTGCTTGTAATCTACCTATTCTACTTCGTGTTTATTTATTATCTATTATCCATTTATTATCCAGGGTATTGTTTTATTACTCATGCCCACACATAAATCATTCACATTTGATGTATACTGTTATATTAGCATACTATTAATTACAGTACGGTTCCAAATTAACATCATGCCTTTTCATATCATGACTTTTGAATGTACGTTAATTTTAAGTTTTTTTGTTTATGCAATTTAATCTTATTTATTTATTTATTTATTGGCGAATGCTGCATATTGCTAATTGTATTGTATTTTAACGATTGTACACATTTTTTGTGTTCTGAAAGCTACTTCTATTGAACTATCTAAGCCAATAGCCTTAGTAATAACAGTAATAATAATAGTAATAATAATAATAATAATAATAATAATAATAATAATAATAATAATAATAATAGTAATAATAGTAATAATAATAGTAATAGTAATAATAATAATAATAATAGTAATAATAATAATAATAATAATAATAATAGTAATAATAGTAATGATAATAATAATAGTAATAATAATAGTAATAGTAATAATAATAGTAATAGTAATAAAAATAAAAATAATAATATTAATAGTAATAATAATAGTAATAATAATAATAATAATAGTAATAATAGTAATGGTAATAATAATAGTAATAATAATAGTAATAGTAATAATAATAGTAATAGTAATAATAATAATAATAGTAATAATAATAATAATAGTAATAATAATAATAATAATAATAATAGTAATAATAGTACTACTAATAATAATAATAATAACAATAATAATAATAATCAAATACGGGTCTACATTAAGCATCAATCTATACTGTTAAAACTGTATTTTAAAAATAATTAAAGCAATATATTATTATTATTATTATAAATTTAGAAATATTATAGACATAATATGTAACACAATAATTAAACATTAAAAATAAAGAATAAATTGTATTTATATACCGGCTAATGTTTTGTATTATGTAATTTAAAATTAATTTCAAAAACACACAAACGGTTTAGTAAAATTAAATGTTATAGCATAGAAATTTGATTAAAACAAAAAATATAATTTTAATTCTATGAATGCATTATTATATATTATATAATTTTTAAAAATAATTTGTTTTTGTATTTTAAAAATAGTATACTTTAAAAAAAATAAACAAGAGTTTAAATTCATTATTTTTAATTTATTATTTATGTATTTTAATAAATGCTTACTTAAATTGAAATTGGATACGTGCAACAAATTAGCTTAAAACAGCCTCCTTAATAGAAAATGCACAACTAATCAAGTGAAGCAATTTCAGTTTGAATGGAAATAAATTAAACCCTCAATATTAATTTTACGTTTATGCTTAATAATTGTAATGTTACTCCGCCTAATTTGGATTAGAAATGATTCAATTTAGCCAGTCCCAAGTCTGGACAAAGGAAGAGGGTTTCAGCGCAAGGTTAGCAACCTAGCCTTCGTAAAAAATTTAGACTGCTACAGAAACAATCAAGAGGACACTATTCTGGCAAACAGCGGCAAAGAAGTGATCTCACGTATCTAGATGATAAAACTACACAGATATAAAATGATTTAAATAAATAATTTATTATTTTCTAATTAATGTATTTTAATAAATGTTTACTTCAATTGAAATTGGATGCATGCAACAAATTAGCTTAAAACAGCCTCTTTAATAGAAAATGCACAACTAATCAATTGGAGCAATTGCAAAGAATATTAATTTTACGTTTACGTCTATTAATTGCAATGTGTATGCATAAAAACCATGCGTCAAAATATTAAATGCACAAGTAGATACATTTGCATCAAGCTTTAAAATGAAAATTAGAAACATTTTATTCCTTTTTATAAGTGGGATGTTGTTAGCCATTTGTTCAAGTCAAGAAATGAATACTGAAGTAAGTATCTTTAGTTTTATTTTTATTAACATTATTTTGTACAAGTTATAATTTAAAAATCATTTGTTTTCAACTTTCAAGCGGTATTTTGAATGCTTGGTTAACCGTATTGATTATATTCACGATCCGCCATGGTATAACTTGAACACTTCAATCTGTACATATTACAAAAGTTTTTCAATAAAACGTCACTTTTTTCAAAATACTGAAAAAGATAAAGGAACACTTAAAGCAATTTATAATATGGATGAAAGAAGATATATGCATGAGTTTACTACATCGAAAGTAGAATATAATCAAGATTATGTAAGCAATCATTAACAAAATTTTATTGCATTTTATACCAATATTGTAACATTAGTACAGTGATATTGATGAATTACGCCAATTTGTATTTCTTCCACGTGCATGTTTGGCAAAATGTTGTTGTCCCTGGGAAAAATACGTTAGTTTTCGTTTTATGCATATAAATATTGCAATATACATGTATTAATTGCAGTGGCCTAAAATGTAATTGTAGTCTTGAGGAAAATGGAGATAATAAATAATTGTAGACTGCACTGTTAATGGTTTGTATTTTAAATCATTTAAAAACAAACTGAACAATTTTTATAGATTTTTGCCAATTCCACATGTTTTCCACTTTATGGCCGTTAACGGGACATTTTTTAACGTTTTTTTTAATTTGCAAATTGATTGATTTTATCCGATTGCGGAGAAGTGAATATAAAAAATTAAGTAATCCGTCATTTGTAGTTGGTTGTATTCTGTTTTTTCTTCCTTTTGAGTAATTATAAACAAAATATTTTATTGATAGTGCAAAACCCAGTTTCTGCTGTTCTTGGACGTGTATAATCCGTTAAAACTGACCTCAAATAAATAGACAATTGATTCGTTAGTTAAACTAAAATTGTAAATTTTTTTATATGTTCGTAATTTTTGGAAGTTAAGATAAAACTTCCACTATTTAAACTCATTGTAATCAACTGGGCGAGTTAAATATTTAAAACGTTTCTTTGATCTTTTCATACGATGATTAATGTTAAATTGTATATAGATACATAAATTTAAAACAAGGTTAAAAATAGGTTATGTAAAGAAATTATTATTTTTTTCATTTGTTGTTTCGTTGCCGTGTTATGTTATTAACTTAATATGTATACAATTTTTAAGTGTACTTATTACCGTTTACCCTATTCATTCAAAAATTCCAAGACACTTAAATATGTGTATAGTTATAAAAAACTTTTAAAAAAACTTCATATATTGATAGCCCATATTATTTTAGCATAATTACTTTGTTGAAAAACATATATCTCTCAAGTTAAAATTTTAAAAAAATGAAAAATAAGAGTTTTTTGACAAGTCCCATTTAGGACCCTGTGTATCAACTAGACATAGCATTAGAAATGTTGTATCTAGAAACTGGAACCTGGATCAACATGGGGATTTATGTTTTTAGCACCGGTTCTATATGCGGTTTATAAATACATCAATTGTGAACACTAGACTTAATATAAAAACGAGTATTTTGTAATTATTAAATCAAAACATAAACGTCAATAGTAAATGTATTAAAATTAAAAATAGTCAATACAACTATGCATCACAAAAACAATGAAACAAACGGACAAATATAGAAATGTTTAGAGTGACACAAACCACGTTATAATCTACAAACACGCCAGTAAAACAATAAATATAATATTAACAAAAAAATTGAGTATTATAAAGAGTAAAATATAAACATGTTAAAATACAATAAAATAGTTGTTAAATAATAGTAACACGATAGCGGTTCCACGTTTGGTTTAATTAAAATATCTACGGCTATAATATTTTTGCCAAACGTGGGCCCGCATTTTAGTGGGCCGGCGGTGGGATTCAAACCCATGCCCACATAGGCCCAAATCGAGCGCTGTACCGTTAGACCATCCCGGCACACATACATGTATACATATAATATGAGTAATAGTAATATTTTTATATGCTTCATTAAACTAGGATCGCGTTACGTGCACGGCTAAAATAAGAACAACCATTCCGTTTAGTTCCAATTTCCGAATATTGTCGTGGCATAATTGTAAACTTTATTGGATGGTTCGACTGAACCATGAATTGACAAAATTGGAAAGTTCTACCGACATATTTCAATATATAAATGAAACATTGCACAATATGTTAGTGTCCAAATATCCCACATTTCGAATAGAAATTCTTCAAACACAAAACAGCATACAAGTAAACATTCTAATAAAATATATTGTAAAATAATAAATTTGTTTTTTTTTTAAATTTTATTACGTAAAACAATTTTACAAATTAACACAAAACATGCGTTTTTTATTCTTTTAACTTACAAAAGTGTTAATTTTAGTAATAAAAATTACAGTGCTTAATTATTAATTATTAGTTGTTTTTACCATATATATATATTGCATTGAGCTTTAACATCTTACCATAAAAAAGACAATTTTACCATTAATAAATATAAATAAATAAATAACCGGGGTGGTCTAGCGGTACAGCGCTCGAATTCGGACCTCGGTGGGCATTAGGGTTCGAAGCTCACTACCGGCGCTAAAATGCAGACCCACGTTTGGCTTCGCTAAATGTTTCTTGTAAAACATTTAAAGTAATAAACATAAAATAATAAAATAAAAATAGTAGTACAAATGATGGGAACAAAATGAAATAGAATATTGTATGATAATGAACATAAATATAGTCAACACGGTAAACATGTAATTCAAGTAAATATTCAAAATTACTATACTTTAAATGAGACATTATAAGATACATTTACATTCTACTGCAGGATGTCCAGATTAATTCAACTAAATATGTAGATAGAATGATGCTTACTTTAATAGGTCTGTTAAAAGTTTAATCTTGTTTGATTCCGGATTGGTTAATATTCTGCATAAGTTTGGCAGACATGAATTTTTGTATTGATTAAAAAACAACATAATCTTGTTTTAATAAACCAAAAAATTTTACGATTGTTATAAAATTGAAGAGTAAAAACAAGATGTAATAAACAATTTAGTAATATAATTGCAACATTTCTTTTTTTAATCTTCATTTGTAGTAGCATAAGGATTTGGCTTTTATAAATACATGCTCTAGATGATCAAACCAGGTAAATGTGCCATTTAAGATTATTCTCAAGATACTTAGTTTTGTTATAAGTGCATATGTTTATCTGATTCAAGTTGAATATTTTGTTTAATTCCATTCTTCTTGTTGGACGCTTCACTGTAAATTTCACTAGCTCCATTTTGATGGAATATATACATATAGTAACATATGTCAAAATAATTTAAGTTATATTTTATTTACAATTATGTATTGTACATTATTTTAAAAAGGCGCGTTGTTAATATAATTTCTTTAATTATTAAAAACGTTGATTGACAGTAGAAAGCAAATTAAGTGCGCTTTTTATTGGATAATGTTTTTACAAATTTTGCTTACAGCGTTTGACAAAAGAAGAAATTCAAATTGTACATCATCTTAATCTCATTTCAAATACCCAAACGGTAAATATTATTTCGATAAATGCATTTAACATTTGTATATATAGATAATATTTCAAATTTTTAATTATTTTATGCAAAAATAATTTTATAATTCTTTCTAATAATGCATACCAAAAAAGGAATATTTAAAATTACTAATCTTTTTGTTTGCGCGCACGAAAATAATAACTACACGTTTTGTTCGCAAGTGTATTACACTTGCAATTAACTAAAATAATTATTAATTTAATATTTAGTATAATATTTTGGTTTGTCAAGTTATCATGTTATTCATATACTCCAGATTAGTGCATCATGTTTCTTAACCCGAATTCGGAACAAATATTTACAAACATTTTTTGACGTTTCGTGTTACAAACGATAAACAAGTATACAAACCTCCAATTACGCTGGAATCCGTGGAACACAATATCTTCCAGCTAACTCAGCACACACACAACCAACAAACAGTAACTTAAATTGAGCACTTATCATTATTTAACCAAAAATATTATTAAAAATTAACATAGTTTTAAAAATTTTTATTAGTTAAAAATAATTTATTATATTTGTTTTAGCATTATATGCATCTTATCTAATATAACACTAAATATTTTCATTTGTAATTGCGTGTGCTATGCAGCATGTGTTTAGTACTGTAATTTATATTTTTTTAATATGCAGATGTGGACAAAATAATTAATTTATTTTGTGAAACTACGTGTTTTAAAACATATTTAATTTAATTAAGACTACTATGTACAGTAATTAGCTCAAAACATCATCTGAAAAAAATATATAGAACTGATTAAATAATGTATTTGCATTTGTAATAAAAGCAATTAAAACACACCATATTAACATTATGTTTACGCTTAATAATCATGATATTGTATATAAGCATTGGGCACAAACATAACTTGATTTATTTAAAAACGCTGTCTAGTAACAACTAGGCAATTTTGTATAGAAGTACGCTGTTATAATTAGGGGTATGATTAAGCAAAACAATGCATTGTGCCGGTGTGGCGAAACGGTATGGCGCTTGACTTAAACATGGATGAGCATGGATTTGCTTCCTATCAGTGTGTCAAATGCGAAACCGTGCTTGGCTTAGCACAAATATTCATTACTGTATTGAGACATTTCTAAACAAAATTTTAACCTTGTTGAGTTGTTATTAGTAATAGTACACAACCTTATTATTTTAGAAAACAATAATATTATTATTGTAAAATACTTAAATAGAGCATTTTATTTTATACAGGTTGCAACTAAATGAATCATGATGATGTTTACAAAAATATATGCTGTGTTTGTGTTTAACAGCAACACTGACCACAAATCGCTGACTTTTGTCATCTGTACAATAACGGAACGCTATTCGTTACGAAAAGCTAGACATCTAAACTACATCTCGCAGTTTACTACTGATCTCCGATTTCTTAAGAGAGAAATTAACTAGTAGCTGACGTTTTGTTGCGTGTTCTAATTAATGAAACTACAACATCGACAATGGATTTTAACACGATGACGAAGACGCAGAAAAATAACCTTTTTTAGTGACAGATATTAAACTCTCTACATAATCTGTCTCATCCAGGCGTTGCCGCAACACAGGAACAGGTAACTGCACTCTATATCTGACTCGGCATAAATAGTGACGTGAGGCAATAAACTTGTCAGTGTATCCCTAGCCAAAAGTCCAAAGTGCACCACCATGTAGTTCTGGGTCGATCTCATCCTAGTATACAAATTGTTAAGATCAGACCATGCAGATCATTTATTCGTCTTTTCCAATGACTCCCGCAGAAGGCATTTTTTAAAGTTAACTAAACCTAGGGTAAAATCCCATTTAATCCTAAATCATTTCTTTTATAGGGTTGTATCTGCATGGAATAATTTACCGAACCACGTTGTTTCAGCTTAATTATTAAGCTCTTTTAAATCGGTTTATGATAGGTATAATCTTAATAACTTTATTTAATTATTCACTCGCGAGGTGAGGCGAGCGTCACGCTACACTTCTATTGGAGCGTTATTCATCCTTTTTTCTTTTCTTCTTTTTGAAGATTATTGCAGTGTTTTTTGCATTGTAATAGACACTTGTTTTATTATTAATAACATGTTGGCGAACACGCAGGTTCCTTAAACGTCTTATGTAGTAACATAAACCTCGAGTTTTTGTGAACAAATGGTCAATGTGATCATTTATTGAGATCTAAAACATTGAACCGAGTACCAAACCTGGAACCTGAACTCACGCCAACTCGCTCACAAATACAAACATTTTATGTCCTGCATGACATCCAAGGCTGCAGACATGTTTTCGTACGTATCGACGCCGTACGCACACCGCTCCAGCAGCCATACAAAGGTTCACTTAGCGTTTTGGTTAGTAATTATAAAAATTTTGCCACTGAGAAAAGCAAACAAAGCCGCTTGCTTTTCAAACCGCCCCATTACATTAATTAATGAAATAGGCGATGCAGCCCTTTTGGAATCAATTTCCCCAAACATTATTTTTAAAATTAAAAAAATGACTAATCAGTTTTATTATAAATTCTAATTTAATAAATTTTACACATTTTAATGTGCTAGTAATTAATAATTATATATATATATATATATATATGTATAATTAAAAAACATATTTTTGTTTATTAATTTTAATTATAAAAAAAATATTTTTTGTAAATTTATAATTTCAAGGTCATTGTATTATCTATTCGTGTGGAACATATTTTCTATTACTATTTGTTTTAACTTATTCTTATATGCATCTTAAGTATATTTTTTTGTTTGAACAATGAAAAATATGTTACTATAGGTTATAGTTTGATACATTAGTTGGGTAATGAAAACTTTTATTATTAGTTTAAATTGTTTTTAATTATTGAAAAAATATTGGGAATTAATATAAAATAAATTGAAAAATAGAACACTTTGGAAATAATTAACAATGAAACCAGAGAAACATAGTTAAATGTAAAATATTCACTAATTTACCAAGCCTTTGGTTATTCGGTCTTATTATATATCAGTTATCAAAGGGAAGTTGAAATTGTGGGTGGGTTAAAGGGGGATTTATAACAAAAAATTGGATATTAGGATTAAAAACAAATATACAATAGAATGGATAATACTAAAATTATGATGAGTAAGTAAAAAACCAAAGGTAACAATAAAGCAAAAAGTTCGTTTGTGTTTTTTACCATCATCATCGGGGATTAGTTTAATTATTTGTTGCATTTTATATAGGAAATTTTTATATTTTAATATATAACTTAAATATAAAAATATATGCTTGCATCTTTTTTGAGCTTGTTATGTTAAGTAAGATTACTGAAACGTTCATAGTAAGATGTACATATTTTCGATAACTGGGTTTACATTTGATTTGATAATCGTACTCTTTATTTTGAATAGGTGCATATAAATGTTTTTGAAACCATTTACTGTTAAATCAAATTCTAGAATTAAAGCAACCGATAGGTAAAAAATGTGTGTTCTGTTAATATATTTATTAATTTTAGAAAACAGCTTATTAGTCAATTTTGTTCCCAATACAATTTGAAGAGTGAGGATTTGCTGACTGCTTTTGATTCAAAAGAAGTTTTTCGAATTCGTATCAATACTGTTGGAAATTTGAGAGTGCAAATATATAAATTTGGCAATGTTCCCTTGATTATTGAAAACGAGAAGCAATTATTACCTACCGGTTTGTTATTTTAACAAGTTTTCAGTTTTTTTTCAGTTTTTCTTCTCTGGTATTTTCCCAATCTTTTGTATCAATTTAAAATTCATTCCAGTTTGGTTACTACGTTGGCCAATGGAGCTGGTAAATGTTTATTTTATTTTATCTTGTTGTTTGTTAACTCTAACTATTTAGATCTGATGATTCCTGGAATTGATAGGAATGGAAAACCACTTTCAATAGATACATTTGATAATATTGGCAAAGGTGTATTGTGTTCAATTGCTACGATTGATAATAGGTGATTGTTAGTGGAATTTGTAATTTCAATTTTTTACGGTAGTGCTCCTGTGGCTATTGGATATACACTAATGTCAAATTATGATATGTTTATGAGTTGTGGTAAGGGCAAAGCGGTTTCTATATTTCATATAATGGGCGATGAAATTTGGTAAGTTGAATTTTGAATTTTAGCATAATTAGAACTATAAATATTGATTCGATTATTTGTGTAAAAGCATTGAATTTTCATACTTTTACTTTGCTAATGGCTTTATTATGTTGCAAGAAATTTTTTTATTATTTTATTTATGGCTGACAAAAATGATATAAAATTAACAAAAAGATTAAAGGTTGCTGAGTAGTTATAGAATATCTAAATGTTAGATTTTATCAAAAGATGAAGTTGGTTTTGTTATTACATGTTATTATTTTTAGTATTAATATTGTTGCTTGCTAAGTGTTTTGTAGCATATATGTTTCGTCATAAAAAATCTAGTTAACAGAATGAAGGGATGTAATATCAAGTTTTGAGCATTTCTTCCCTTATAAGTATGGATAATCTACCAACAGGTTATTATTATAATTCTGGAGTTATGTATATAGGCCCAACGACTTCACCGTAGTCAGTCCTAATTGCGATTGTAAAAGAAACGACAAGTGGACATTATTTCATAAACTACAGCAAATAAATGAAAGCTTGATTTTAATGACAGGGTTTAGTAAAATCATTCATTTTGGTTGGTGACGTGGTCACCTCTTCATCATTTCCCATATTTATACAACATATAAACGATCGATTTCGATGGCTTGATAAGCGTAACAAACATAGAATAATAACTGTTTCTTGGCTTGTAAACGGCATCATTGTAACGTCGCCACTGTTCGCAAAGATTGACGAGGCCGCCTGATTTTCTGTAAGGGTTATCTCCCTTAACCCAAGGGCTACATATGGTATACGTATACCTTTAGATATCTTTAAAGTATCCTGGGTGTATGTTCGCACCCACCCGCGGTAGCGGAAGCCCAGTTATACTGCTGTGCACTTGGACCCTGCTGTTGTTCTTAGTTTACATCCCTATAGGGCCCTAGTCCAGGATGTACCACGTAGAGGACGAACAGTCAGGAATATTACCATCATTAGAAATTGAGACTTTATAAGCATTACTCAAATCCTCATGATCATTAGCATCCCAACTAAAGTGGTCTTTTGTTTGGCTTTTCTAAAATATCAACTTACTGAAAAATGTTCATCTTCAAGCATATAAGTATAATAATAATATATTCAATATACGATTACATAGAACATTCTTGTTGCGCTGTTGTTTAGAATGAAACAGTTCTACGCACACACACAAACATGAATAAGGAAGCACAAATTTTGTTAGGCAAATGAATGTGACAAATAAATTTTAGCACAATATATATGTGTTGTAGTTAAGAAACAGACTCATGGTTTAAATCCATACTTTTATTATTCAACTAATACTTATTTTTGGTCTAGCGGTACAGCGCTCGAATTCGGACCTCGGTGGACATGGGGTTCGAATCCCATCGCCGGCACTAAAATGCGGGCCCACGTTTGGCTTCGCTACAATGTCCACTGCTGAAAGATGTTTCTCGTGAAACATTCAAAGTAGAAAACATAAAATAAAATAATTAAAAAAATAATAATAATATGGACTTGCATAATTTTTCGTAGTTCTTTAGGTTCAGCAATCCATCGTCCTTTGATACCGTGGCCCGAAAATGCACATTCTGTCGACTCCACATTGAAGGATGAAGAACTAGACAATGGCGACATTCGGACAGAATTGACGGTGGACGAACTTGACTTGAACGCGGAATCATGTTGGTTTGGATGTTTATTTGTACTAAAATGCATTTTTATGACATTTTGCATCTGTTAGTCCTCCACGTGGTGCATCCTGGACTAGGTGCCCCTAGGCATCTAGACTAATAACAGCAGGGTCCGAGTGCACAGCGGTATAACTGGGCTTCCGCTACGGCGGGTGGGTGCGAACATACACCCAGGATATTTAAAGGTATCTAAAGGTATACGTATATCATATGTAGCCCTTGGGCTAAGGGAGATAACCCTGACAAAAATCAGGCGGCTTCGTCAATCTTTGCGAACAGTGGCGACGTTACAAAGATGCCGTCTACCAGCCAAGAAACTTTGTTATTCTTCTGCGTTTGTGTTACGCTTATCAAGCCATCGAAATCGATCGTTTGCTATGTCGTATAAATGGGGGAAATAATGAAGAGGTGACCACGTCACCAACCAAAATGAACCAAAATGAAATACACCTAGAATTGAAGTCGAGATATTATTGATACTTTTTGACGCCAAAATACGAATACATTAATTTTCTTTGGAATGTTCCTGTGATGATTAGGAATATTTCAAAATTTATTGTTGTTGTGTGAGGGATGCTGACGATCCTTCAGATTTGGATTTTAATAATCCTGAGGATTTACGATGCCAATGGTCCTGAGAATTTGAATTATGCTTATAAAGTCTCAATTCTCAACGATGGTGATATTCCTGACTAGTCCAGGATGAACCAAGTATCAACAGGCATTATGACTAATAACAGCAATGTCCGAGTGTACAGCTGCATAACTGGGTTTTCGCTAGGGTCAATGATACTTAAATGGTATCTTAAGATATATGTATACCGTATGTAGCCGTTGGGCTAAGAGAGATAACCCTGACGTGTTTTTTACACTTGTCAAACCATGGAGGTCGATCGTTTATATGCTGGAAAACATTGAAGACGTAACTACGTCGCCAACTAAAATGAATGAACCGTTGTGATTAGGGAGACACAGTCACCTTATCATTATTTCTATATTTGTATAACATATTAAACGATCAACTTCAATGGTTTGATAAACCTAACAAATGTAGAAGAATAACGAAGTTTCTTGGCTGGAAGATGGCATCTTTGTAACGTAGCCACTGTTCGTCAAAAAATGGCAGTACCGCCTGATTTTTGTCAGAATTATTTTTATTGTTTAACGTCTGTAAATATAAGCATATACCCTAAGATACCTTTTAAGTATCCTGAGTGTATGCTTGAACTCACCCGCTGTAGCAGAAGTCCAGTTATACCTCTGTGCATTCGGTCCCTGCTGTTATTAGTCTAGGTGCCTGTAGACCAGGATACACCACGTGGAAGAGGAACAGTCAGGAATATCATCATTAATGCCGGGGTGGTCTAGCGGTACAGCGCTCGAATTCGAACCTCGGTGGGCATGGGTTCGAATCCCATCACCGGCTCTAAAATGCGGGCCCACGTTTGGCTTCGCTAAAATGTCTACTGAAAATAAATAAATTGAAACTATAAGCATTACTCAAATCCTCAGGATTATTAACATTCCTGTCCGTATGGAAACAGTATTATCTAAAAATTGAGATGTGATCAATAAAATCATGGTGTTTATTGGGCTAATTTTTGGAATAAAGACATTGGTAAACAAATGATTAACAATAATTGATTTTTTTTCCAGCTTGTACGCCAGTCGAAACCGCGTCTTTGTCGCCCCATGAATCGATCGTCGATGCTGACGAATTGCTTTACGCATGTTTTCTCAAAAGTTTAAAAATTGTAAAATGTGACCAATTGCCAATGCAAGTCATGTATTTTATTCACAATACGTTTTGACTCAAAGGTAGTTGGATGCTTTTTCGGTGGTTTAATTGTTGGATGGCAATAATTTTGATAATTCGATTAATGATGATGATAATATTCCTGACTGTTCGTCCTTCATGTGGTATCAACAGACGTCTACAGCAGACTCGACCACAGTGGTATAAGTGGGACTCCGTTTAGGTGGATGGACTCATTGCAAACACTCAGGATAATTAAAGGCATCATAAAGTAGATGCATACCATATAACAACAACAACAGCAAAAGTTGATGGCAAAGCCAACTCTTTATTAGTTCCAAGTTCTCAAAGCATCACAAAATAATTCCCTTCCATTGTTCATGGTTTTTCGGAGGCGAGCACAGATATGTCAGTCTAGCGACTTTGCAATTGTTTACCAAAATAAGGTGAAGATTGTCCCGAACAGCGTCCATCCAAGTACGTTTTGTGACCAACTTTCTTTTTCTTCCAATCGGCATTTGGACAAGCCAAAGTTACTGAACGTGAAATTGCATCAGGATTTTTACGAAGAACGTGACCAAACCAGCGTAATCTGCGTTGTCGCGATACCAAGGAAGGAAGTTCATGGAATTGGAGGTCATCTCGAATTTGGCGGATACTGATCTTTTTTGTCCAGTCTCTTGATATGGGATGCATCGATCAAATTCATGCATACCATATGCAGCTAATGGACTAAAGGAGATAATCCTTACAAAATATCAGGTGGTTTCGTCAGTCTTTGCAAACAGTAGCACCGTCGCAAGGAGGTCGCCTGTTAGCCAAGAAACGTCGTTATTCTTCTACATCTGTTACGCCTATTAAGCTATCGAAGTCGGTTGGTTTATATGGCCTACATATGTGGAAAATAGCGAGGAGGTGATTACATGTTACCAACCAAAATGAATGCATGTTATTGCATCTGGATAAGTTATTTATTTGTTTTATCTATTTTTATAATTGTACAGCGTATTGAACAAGTGATTGTGACGAGTTTATAAGTATAGAAACGAAATTTGTAGTTTGTTAAAGTGCATTTTTGTGATGGCCTTACTGATTACCAAGCTATATCTAATATTTGTCAGCGTTATCTCCATTATACTTTTAAATTATTATGAATATCTATTAACATCCATCTACCAAGGCATAAGTCAAGTTACTCTAATTTGCACTCGATCGTTTCTGTGTTGGTCCTTGTATTGAAGTGTACCTAGTTCAGGATACACTACGTGGAAATGACAGTCGAAACTATAAACATTTGAAATGGAAATTCTCAAAATTAATAGTATTCTTATCGGTTTTTTTAATGTAAGGTGCATATCACCAGTGAGCCAACAATGAATGGAAATTTTGGTTTTAAAGGGCGAATCGTAGAATCAATAACTGGTACATCTTTTGCGTACAATATTCGCAGAGCAGGCACTAGCGTCACATAGCGATTTAAATGGGCTTCCGCTCCGGTGGATGAGTGCAAGCATATATGTTGCCTTTGAGTTTAGGGAGATAATCCTGACACGGCCTTGTCAATCTTTGCGAACAGTGGCACCTTCCCAATGATGCCGTCTACTAGCCAAGAAACTTTTTTGTTTTTCTACGTCTGTTGCGCTTATCAAGTCGATCGTTCAATATACCGTACAAACATAGAAATAATGAAAAGGGTGACTATGCTACCAACTAAATAAATGTTTTGAATTCGTTTTTTCGTTTGCACAGACCCCCGTCTACTCTATTGGATATTAAGAAAACGTCTTTTAAAAAAGTACGTTTTTGTTAATTTTATGTCAATGTGAATGTTTACTATTTTAAGCAGTTCATTAATTTGAAGCCGAAATTAAATACACTGGAATTTTTAAATATTTTGTCATTTTACACATTATTATTATTATTATTATTATTATTATTATTATCATTATTATTATTACATTAAGCTTTAATATCTCACTAGAGATACATTCACTGTAAAAAAATACATTTTTACCATTAATAAAAATAAACAAATAAATAACAACAAAATTACAAAAAAGGAATAGTACAAATAATGTGAACAAAATGAAATAGAATGTCATATGTTAATGAATATAAATATAGTCAAAACGGTAAACATGTAATTTTTTTTTAAATATGATTCTTTTAACGAATCATTATGTAAGCCACAATTGTATTACGTTGTGGTGTCCAAATTAGTTTGAATAAATGTGTGGACGGTTTTTTTAGAAGCTTTAAATTTGTTTAGACCTGTATGTAGTGGACATGTGTTATGGTATTTCAGCACCATCTATTTACTAATATTATCTATAAAGACAAGTTCATGTATTCTATTAAAAACCACGATATTATTACCATTTAAATAAACATTTGAAAAAATTAATGATTGGTTTCTATTAGTTTATGAATTAACTGTTTCCGAGTAGAATCATTCCTTAAATCATTAATGAGTTGATAATATATACTTTCTTTTTCATTAATCCCACATTTATAAAACGTTTGACACTCGATAAGCATGAATCCAAATCCTCAGGATTATTAGAATCCCATGTACAACATGGATATGCGTAAACGGTATTATCACCTTTGAGAACTTATAACCTATCCTAAAACATTTTATGATTATTAATAGTTCATTTTTTATTACAATAAACAATAGAAGCCTTTCTTATTCAATGATCAATACCGTCATGTATAAACTTGTCCATTTAAGTGTCCCAATATTGAAATTCCTTTTTGGCAGCTACAAGTTTTACACTTCTACTACTTTTTGTCATGTGTTTAGGTTCTCGTATTTTTGACAGCAATGCAGGACGAAGGTTTCATTGAATTGAAGGAGTCCAAACCGGGAATTTTTGTAATCAAAAGTATTACCAAAGATCATATGGAGTATGTTCGTATATATATATTTATATAAACCTTTTCACTTTGGAGAGCATGGCACAACAAGATTGTACATTAAATTATCAGCTTTGTTCGGAATTCGCCAATGGTGTCCTCTTGTTATTTCTTCACCAATATATTTTAATAGATGCCAGGTTCGTAAGCTGGAGCCCAAACCTTCCTACTTTCTCAACCGAAATTGTGACTGGTTATACATATCCAAGCCAATAATAATAATAATGGTTAAAGTTGTAGTTTAAAAAATTCACTGGGGCAGATTTCAAGTTTGGTTGAGAAAGGAGAGTTAGAGCGCAGAGCGATCGACCTAACCTCCATCAAAAATGGATGCGATGAAAATGAGAGGATGACGACGAGATAAGCATGATGATGACCAGTTTGAAGACCGAACAGAAGAGTTCCTCGTTCGATATGCCAAATTCTTCGATGGCGGGGTGGTCTAGCGGTATAGCGCTTGAATTTGGACCTCGGTGGGCATCGGGGTTCGAATCCCACCACCGGCACTCAAATGCGGGCCCACGTTCGGCTTCGCTAAAATGTCCACTGCTGAAAGATGTTTCTTGTAAAACATTCAAAGTAGCAAACACAATAATATTTATATATATATATATAACGGAAACGCATCTTTCAGTAGTGGACATTTTAGCGAAGCCGAACGTGCGCCCGCGTTTAATGGGCCAGTGGTGAAATGCCCCTGATGCCCACTCAGGTCCAAGTCGAGCGCTGTAGTGCTAGGCCATCCCACATATGACATATACTGGACTAGGTGCGCCTATACACCCAGACTGGCACAAGTGGAACCGAGTACACGCTCGTATAACTGGGCTACCGTTTTGGCGGTTCGGTGTAAGCATGTGTCCAGGGTATTTAAAAGGTGTCTCATGCCATATGCGTGCCATAATAGAGGAGATAATCATGACGAAAAATCAGGCGATTGCGTCAATCTTTCGTGAACAGTGGCGACGTCGTCTATTGGTTGATGCTTTTACGTTTGTTGTGCCTCTATTGAATCATTGTATTCAGTATGCTGTACCTACTCCATATAACAATCTTCGTTAGCAATCACATGCTTATGTTACATTTTTTAGGTTAAGAGGTATCAGTGGATCGTTGCCCAGTGCATCGGTTGAAAAGTCGATTCTACCCGAAGGTTACGAAGGTCCTCCAACTATCATCGACGTCAGAATTATTAAAGGTCCCGCTTCGACGCTCTATTCCAACTTCGGTTATAAGTAAGTAGATTGAATTCTATCCTGACGTCCAACATCAAATGAATGATCCTTTTCTATTCATTTTCATTCATTCATTCATTCTGGTTGGTGACGTGGTCACCTCTTCATTATTTCCCATTTTTATACGACATGTAGAACGATCGATTTCGATGGCTTGACAAGCGTAGACAAACGTGGAAGAATGACAAAGTTTCTTGGCTGGTAGACGGCATCCTTGTGACGTCGCCACTGTTCGCAAAGATTGACGAGACCGCCTGATTTTTTGTCAGCGTTATCTCCCTTAGCCCAAGGGCTACATATGGTATACGTATACCTTTAGATACCTTTTAAGTATCCTGGATGTATGTTCGCACCCACTCGACGTAGCGGAAGCAGTTATACCGCTGTGCACTCGGACCCTGCTGTTATTAGTCTAGATGCCTGTTGGCACCTAGTCCAGGATGCACCACGTGGAGGACTAACAGTCAGGAATATCACCATCATTGGAATTTGAGACTTTATAAGTATTACTCAAATCCTCAGGATCATTAGCATCCCAATCCTTTGCATCCTTTTCTATTGTCAACAAACATAAACAATTTTTTAGGGTTTTTTTCAATAAATAGCGATTAATTAAAATTCGTATAGAAATTAAGTAAAATGTGTTTCAATCATAATTTTGAACAAAATCTATTATGTATTGTTTTACTTAAGTTAGTATTCGTGTTTAGCAACACTATTTTTTAATACAATAATTTAATTGATTGTGGCTGGTGATACCTCTTCATTATTCCTATATCTGTACGACATATTAAACAAGTGACAGTGCTACTATCCGCAAAGATTTACGAGGCCGCTTGAATTTTTGTCAGGTTTAAGAAATCTTTTAAATAACCCGAATGTATACTGGCATTTACCCACCAAAGCAGATTCCTTGTTGTATTGCTGTGTACTTGGTCCCAGCTGTTATCAATCTAGATACCTATGGGAACCACATGGAGGAGGAACAGTCAGGAATATCAAGATTACTGTAAATTGAAACTTTACAAGTATTATTCAAATCTTCAGGATCATTAGCATCTCATCTTAACTAATAGCTGTAAGCATAAGCAGAAGTTACTGACAAAGTAACTTAAGTTATTCGGAAGACAATGTTTATTGATAACTGACCTTATCACACGGATTCTGTCTCTTAGGCTCGTACGAGTATCTACCAGATGTTTGTGAACAACAACACAACGTGGCAGATAAATGCAGTTTTTTGATTTTCTTGCGACGACGCCAGTGTGTACAGGAATTAATCGTGCGATCATTTTCGGGGACGGGATGTTTGTCATGTTTTGATATACGATTACATACTACTTTTATTTTTAGTAAGTAGTGTGTAAGTGTACGTTATTGTTTTGCATTAAAGTTGTAAGATTTTTTTTTCGATTATTATTTTTAAGATCCGGTGATTGCATAAGCCAAGCAGAGGCCAGAAAAGCTTTAGATAATTATATACGTTCAAAGAATTTACAATGTCCTACAGATCCAAGGTTAGTCATGTTTTTCCATTGTTTATTTTCTCAGTTGTTGCCGTTTACAAGAAAAGAGGTTTTAGTAAATGGACACTTTTTGTAGCGAACTGACGATCGAAAGTTGTTAAACGAGGAGTAATCAAAAACAACCAAGATACAATCTTTCATTGGAGTGCCTTATCTCCTATTGCTAGGTAGATTTAATTGCGCCACTAATTGATCAATGACACCATTATTTGAAATAAATAAACCTAGTTAAAAAAATTTTTTAAATGTTTATTATTTCGAATGTTTTACGCATCTTTCAGCAGTGGATGTTTTGTGCAAATCCGAACGTTAGTTCCGGTGGTGGATTCGAACCTCGATGCCCACCGAGGTCCGAATTCGAGCGCTGTATCACTAGACCACAACCGATAAGCAATTTATTGCTCATTTTTGCTCTAACCCACTGACCTACAAGCGGTTGAAAGTGACTGTGTAAATACAACAACAAATGTTGGGGACAATGCCACCTCTTTATTAATTCCCAGCTCTCGTAGCATTCTGCATGATCGATTTCTACTATTCATGGTTTTCGGCGGCGTGCACAGTCCAACGACTTTGCCGGTCGGAATAGCGTAAAGACCGTCCCGAACAGCACCCATCCAAGTACATTTGGTGACCACCTTTCCTTTTCTTCCAATCGACATTTGGACAAGCCAAGGTTACGGTACGTGAGATTGCATCACGAGTTTTGCGAAGAACGTGACATTGGAGGTCATCTTGAATTCGGCAATTGCTAATATTTTTCGTCCAATCCCTCTCTTGATACGGAGGATGGGTGTTGTGACATTTTGTTTCAAATTTTTTCCCAGTTTCATAATCTCCGATCTTGTAAGAGTCCAGGTTTGACCTACGTATAGAAACACGGTGCCGTTTTAACTGTGCAGTCTTGTCTTGTTTCATTCAGTCGTGTTCTCATGGAAGACAAAATGTTGACTGGATTGTGTAGCTCCACCTCGATGATCGAATTGCCCGACAGCACGCTCGCCAAGCCGCGTTTCGTCGTTCCATTCTGTGACATAATGTCGCACGTTCTCAAGCAACTGCCTGTCGCCTATTCCATAACCTATCCAAACGGACGACGCCAGATTTGGACCAAGAAGAAGCCGCCACAAATCATCGTGTATACGCTTACAAAAGCGGGCAAGAAATTGGTTAGTTGTTAATTGAGCAGGTGGTATATTTTGTCGTCTAATGTGATATTCCTAACGCCATAACTCCTGCGGTGCATATTAGGCAAAGGTTGGTGTCTCGGGAAAAAAATTGAAAAAATTTCATTTTTTAACCTTGATGGATAAGTATGAGGCACATGAATTCATTTATTGATCGAAAAGGAGTTGTTTGACCTTGATTCTTTTTGGTTGGTGACGTGGTCACCTCTTCATTGTTTATACGACATGTAGAACGATCGATTTTGATGGCTTGAAAAGCGTAGACAAACGTGGAAGAATAACAAAGTTTATTGGTTGGTAGACGGCATCCTTGTGACGTCGCCACTGTTCGCAAAGATTGACGAGGCCGCCTGATTTTTTGTCAGGGTTATCTCCCTTAGCCGAAGGGCTACATATGGTATACGTATACCTTTTGATACCTTTTAAGTATCCTGGGTGTATGTTCGCACACACCCGCCGTAGCGGAAGCCCAGTTATACCGCTGTGCACTCGGATCCTGCTGTTATTAGTCTAGATGCCTAGGGGCACCTAGTCCAGGATGCACCACGTGGAGGACTAACAGTCAGGAATATCACCATCATTAGAAATTGAGACTTTATATGCATTACTCAAATCCTCAGGATCATTAGCATCCCAAGGTGGTTACTACGCCTATCGGCGAATGTCGCTGAGTATGTCCTTGAGTATGGAAACATCGAGACTAATACAGAATAGACTGGGCTACCACTTTGGCGTATGGGTACCTAGGGTTCTCGTTTTGTTTTGCGAACAGAGACGCCCTCACAAGGATTGCGTTTGTTGTTGCATTCTTTAAGCTATTGAGGTACATTATTTCTTCTTCCTCTTAAGTCTTTCCCTCTTCTCTTTCTGGTCATTTTTCTCCAATTTGAAACATTTTGGCAAGTTTTTTACTCCTTTATCCAGACTTTGGACTGCCTAGATTGGTTCATTTTGTAATCCTCTCTAGGTGGATCACGGTGTTTCATTATTTAATATGCTGCACCAACCACAACGAAGTGGAAAGGAATAAGTAACTTTGTTATTACATATTAAACAATGCCATGTGTACGAACGTTTTTCATGTGCTCCGTAAATTGCTGGTTCCGCAAACACAAACTGTCGTTTGTGCTCCTGGTTGACTGGAACCAAGTGGGTTGATTATTGAAATCTAACCCTTCAAAGAATCATTGTTAAACATAAACCGGACTATGCCATATAGGCTATTAAACCTGTGCAGTATGCCAGGACCTATACTGTATTCAAGCTGTAAGAGAAGGGATAATTCAATATGGAATGACAGTGGACAATTGATATTACTACCCATAGCTCAGTTGTTAAGGCGTAGGGCGTGGGTTCGATTTCATGTATGTGATGGGAAACAACTGTACAGTGCTCCTGGTTGACTAAAACCAAGTGGATGTATTATTTAAGTAAGTCATTATTGAATATCCAAGAGATTGACAATGCTATTGTGTCAGGCAATCGTTTTATCATTATTTTTGTTACTTCTCGCAACCCAATTAATTATGTGATCATCTTTATCGATTGTCAGACACGCATCGTCAATGTAGACATTTTCAATATCGATCCTGAATCGTTTGTCAAACAACTCAAATTGAGTTTGGCCTGTTCCGTCGGACTGGTCGACGACGCCCAATATCCAACCGATACGGTGATCCAGGCCCAGGGGACGCATACGGCATCGATATCTGCGATTCTCGTTGGTACGTCCATCGGCGTCTGTTTGTGTTGGGATGATTGCGATGAGGCTTGTTGAATCATCTTTTAAATTAGCCGTGCATTTACGTACTACTTAGTAAAAATGAAAGTAGTGTGTAATTGTAAAATTAAAACTGTTTAGCAACTGTGGCACTATCGTTTCTAAAATGACGAAAAATGTAAACGTGTTCGCATATTCTACAACCAAATTGATTAGTGAAATATTTTGTGAGAAAAGAGCTATTTAAGTTACACTTTGAATCGATTTAGCATTGAGTAAGGTCAATCTTTTATACTGTGTATCCATGTGCCATGAAATAAAATGCGGGTTCTGTTCAATTTGTATAAAACGGGTTCAGTTTCTTTGGGATGTTAATGATTCTGTGGATATGAGTAATACTCAGTTTCCAATAATATTCCTGATCCTAGACTACAAATATTGATGAAGTACTGTAATACATTGTAACATCCTGCTCTAGTTACACACACATATATATATATATATATATTATACAAAACCCTTTTGCTTTCAAAATTAGCATGGGGCAATAAAACAACAATTACAGCGAAACAACAACAACAAAGTCTCGTTGACATTGAAGATTCTGCAAATCGAAGATTGAGCTTCCTTTCGGCTTTCACTCAACCCTGCCATCTATGTGACTCTGACATCCAGATACGTACGATTACTTCTTTGCCGTTGGATGCCGGAATGGCGTCCTCTTGATTGTTTCTGTGGCAGTATGCATTTTTTACAGAGGCCAGGTGGCTAACCTTGTGCGCTCAATCCCTCCTCCTTTATCCAGACTTGGGACTTGCTAGATTGTATCATATCTGATCCTGCTCTAGTTACTTATCTTAGACATATTTAACTCTTAATAATTCGTGCCTAAGATAATGCACATTAATTAACATTATTTGCAAAAAGATTTTCCAATTATAATGTACAACACTATCTATTGTTGCAATAAAGTATAATACCACAATTTACTAAAACTTAAATCAAAAACACCTAAATTGTTTATACATAATTTTATTAACTAAAATACATGAAAAAGTTACAAACTTTATGTCATCTATTTAAGGAACATTCACTGTCTTATAACTTCTGCCAGCCATTTCCAATCTCAGTCTACCAATAAAATCCTTTGAAACTCGATTTTTCATAACATAAATAATATTCTCCATAAGTAATACGTTATTTTGCAACTTGTTAATCTACCCGAACACGAAATTAATAACATTTAATTCCGGGACGATGAGGAACCAATATTCGAAGGTCCGTTTATGGAAAAAAAATTTCACTTATAATATTGAAATAATTGATACGATAAATGAAACTAATGTAATGCACGTATTCTCACGCAATTGTTAACCGTCATGGAAAAAAAAATTATAAAATTTTATGATCATAATAAACAAACATTCTATTAACTTAATACATCATAAATTGCTATTTACTGATTCT
>JAKXYG010000822.1:0-29862 GCA_025895645.1 Cardicola forsteri
AAAAAACCAGTTATATAAAACAAAATAAAAAAATAGAATACAACAACAATAAAAAATAATGTTATAATACTACAAAAATTTAAAACAATGTGTGAAAGAAGTTACAAACTTTATGTTGTTTTTAGTTTTAATTTATTAAAATACTAATAAAAATTCTATATAATATATATAATAAAACAATTTAGTAATACCTAATTATGGAATGTTAACAAAATTATTTTTTTTTATTTAAAAAGGTTTAATTAGTTTAAACCTGTCAATTTTTAAATTAATAGTTATACTAAAAATAACATAACCAATTTGTCAGTATACATTAGAGTATTATTGTTAACATGTTTTACATATTTTAAACAAACTTTCTTAAATTACAACCACCATAATTGTAAGGATGTTGTTTGTACAAACCTACTGTTATAAATCACGTCATTATATAATTAAATAAAACATATAAACAATTTTTTCTGTAAAACATTGTAACTTTTAGTAAAACACACACTACACTTTGGAACATTCAGTGCAAAAACGGTAAAGAAAAACACACATATTTTTAATTCTATATTTAAAAAAAATTATTTTAGATACATTTTATGCTTTTTATTAAACTCTAGAAATCTAATTTTGTGTACAATAAAACAAAACAGAAATAATCCCTATATTAAGCAATATGTAATACCTTTAGAATCTTCAATATTTAGAAAAAATTAATTATTTTTGTTTATTTTTTTAACTTTATTATTTAATTTTCTTTCAATTTTGTAATAATAAAATAAACATTTTTTGACTTGTAGATTTATTCAGACTGTTTATGTATAATTGAAAATATGTTTTATTGACAATTATTTTTTACACACTAAAACGTTTATTTTACAACTTTTTTTTAAAATTTAGTAAAGATCACTACCGTCCAATATACAATTTGACTTAATTTAACGTTATTTGCTAATACAAAATAGCATAATTCTATGTAAATTGATATA
Source organism: Cardicola forsteri (assembly GCA_025895645.1). Taxonomy (NCBI): domain Eukaryota; kingdom Metazoa; phylum Platyhelminthes; class Trematoda; order Strigeidida; family Aporocotylidae; genus Cardicola; species Cardicola forsteri. The sequence goes on from JAKXYG010000822.1 coordinate 978, forward strand.
ATAAACCAGATTAAATTACCTTTAAATTTTTCAAAACCTTTATTGCATTTGGGGTTTTTATTGTACAACTACTAAGCTAATTAATGTTAAAACGTAGTTATTAAAGTAAAACATATGTATCAATTACATAACTCAAAAAAAGAACTCAGTTTAATAATAATATATGCAATATTATATAATAAATAAAATACAGTTACAATATTATTAATATCTATTGTTAATATAAAAAATAATTGTATAAAAGTCAAACTTGTTAAAAATTAACAATCAGGTAAAATTATTAATGTAAAATATAACGTCAAATATTAAAAAAACACATGAAATATTTTAGTTACCAAATGATTGATTAAATAATTATAAACAAAATGTTTAATAATTAATGTAATCGCCTTTCTTTTTAACCATTTTATCAAGGCGGTTTGGAATGCTGTAAATGAAATTGTTGATATATTCTTGATTTATCACATATTAAACAACAAACTGAAAACGATTACTCAAATTCTGAATTTTAGTATGCTATTGATATTGTGCTTTAGCATAACATTTATCTCTTGACTATTAGATAGTAATTAATTAAAATATTTTTTTTTGATTTTAGCCTATTTAATGTCTAAATGTCAATATAAAACAAATAAAGTAAAGCTAGGTAAACACGACATTACCTTTTTGGACGTATGACATGGAGCATTGTCCTAACAAACATTAGTAAACCCTGTGTGACTGTGTTGCATTTTATTATAAAAAACTTCCTTCATTAATAAAACAACATTTTTACTATCTAAGGTACCGGATATAATTTTCTATGTAATATGTTCATTATACTTAATACAAAACTAAAACATTATTTGTAGAAGGTGGACTTTTTTTCTAACTACTGGAAGTAATTTTTTTTAAAAACTAGGCCCGCATAGTACTTTATTTTTATATTCAAATGATTTATTCCGAATCATTTTTTTATTAGCAAAATATACAAAGCGCTAATAGAATAATCTTTGTTTAATCTACTTGTTGCAAAACATAAATGTACATTCTTTTTGTTTTTTATTAATAAATGGTTTAACTATTGGCGATTCACGTGTTAAACCAAATTCTCTTAAACGGCTTCTCACCACCGAATAATTAAATTGTTCTAAATTTTATTTTATGTTATTTAAAATAAGCTTGTTGTAATTTAAAAATTTTTTTATTAACATTTATAAAATATGAATTAATAATAAAAAAAATAAACAACATTTGTTATTGTTATAATCAACAAATGAAAATACGTAGTTAAATGTATATATTAATTAAATAATTAAAATAAAAAATGTTTTTTTTAATATTAAGAGAAAAACTATTTTTTAGTGTTTTTATTAAACATGTTTAACATTATATATAACACAATTGTTATTAAATATGCAATTAAATGTTTTTGCTTATTTATTGTTTTAACAAAAGCACATATAAATAAAAATCTGACGTAATTAAATACTATACTGTATTATGTAAAATATAATTGCATTATTAAAAATATATTATTAAATTTTAATAATAAACCTAGTTAAAAGCCCAATCGTTATCAAAAAAAGGATAATTTGTAATTTTTGCTGATAGAAAAAGATGCACACTTGTTTATGTAATAGATAATTAAATAAAATCATTAAATAAATACTAAAAACATTAGGTTTTTTTAATAATTCCAAACAGTTATAATAAAAGACGTAATATATGTATATATTTATATACATATATGTGTATGCTTATATAATGCAATTAACTTAACATTGATACCTACACATACATACACATACGCAGCATGCATTAAATTATGTAACTTGATGATTTTGAGTTTATATTTAAAATACTATTTTTTTGATGAATGTAGATTTGAATTTACAAACATTTCAAATTATACAATATTATTAATAAGTCAGAATTTTAGCAGTTTAATTAATTTGTAGTTTTACCCCTGAACTGTATGGATTTTTATAAACACACAAAAATAAAGTGCACACTAAATCAATTTAATCAATGGTTAATTTGGCATATCATATATTAGCCAAATGGTTTAAGTAAATAATTAATTATGTTAAAAAACATAAATAAAAATAATTTGAAAAACACATTTAAATGTATTGATTATTTTGAGACATTAAATGTTCGGAACAAAATAATAACTTTAATTAAAATTGAGTCATTATTCGCAAATAATTTTTTTATAAAAAGCTGTACATTAATTAAATGATTACATTACATCAATTAAAATTAGTACTTAACTTTCGGTTGTATATCTGAAAAAACTGATTCTACTTTGTACAAAAAATACCAAATTTAATTTTTGTAGTAAATTATATATTTACACGGATCGAATATTCATCGAATATCCGTTAGGAACAACATTGGCAAACATCCTTTTATTACAAATCGAAGATTGAATAAAAAAAGCAATTAAAAATGTGGTTGTATACATACGGTACATTTATGACATGTTTATTGTTGCTCATAATAAATAGGACCGCTCATCTATGACAACATTCATCTTAATATCAAAATAAAATTTAAAATTTTCCAAACAATTTTACAAAAGAGTGCATTAGTTTTTTATTATGTATTTAAAATAACTTACAACTAAAAATAATTATAAACAAAAACAACCTGTTTTTATAAAACTACCGTTTAAAAAATAATATTATAAAACTTATAAATTAAGAAAACATACTTATTGACTCAATTCAAAATATTATGTACCACAACTTTTATGCTTTTGCCCAACGTAAAAACAATTAAAGCAATGTTTTTTATTTCCTATTGTATCGACCAGTATACTACCAGCTGTTGTAACAAATATATTAGTCGGAAAACTTGTGGTTTTTTAACGGACAATAACGAGCCTAACTTAAAAAAACATATGTGCACTTAGTCAATATTATATCACTTGGTTTAAACAAAACACCGAATAAAGTTTAATTTTTGTTTTAAAGTGTTAATAACTACTAAAATTGTTAATATGTTAAGAACACTGGAATCTGTTAACATTCACACATTAAAACCCATTTTGTGTGCACAAAAACAATTTGCAATTTTTCTAAATTTAGCATAGACTTAACATACGTGTATGTGTAGTTGTTAATGTAAATTTTATGTGTATATATACTGCTTTTTTACAATCATTTTAAAAATTAACGCAAAAAATACAAATGTATTACATTTAAATTAGTTTATTACATCCAATTGTTTTTATATATTTATAAATACTTAAAAATGTATACTTAAAAAGACTAAGTCGGCCAAATGGAATAATGTAAAAGCCACTTTTGTATTAACGCAGATAATAAATTAAAATTACATAATTTTTATTATTATTAATCTATTATTGTTTTTTATTCTTAATTTAATTAACAATGATCAATATCTAATCTTTAAAATTGATTTTAATCGCATTTTTAAATTTGACCTAATTGTAATGTCTTAATAATTATTAAAATAAGCATGTAATTATTTTAATTTATATAAATAAAAATAATAAAAATAATTTTTTTAATGTTAAATAAAAATATTAAAACAAATAAAATAAAGTATTACTTAAGATTAACCTTGATTGGTTTAACTTTATAATCACCAAAAATAAGCTATTTATTACCAAAATCAAAAGGATAATAGATTAGCCTTTTGTAAACTATGGAGTAAACAACATTTGTGTTATTAGCTTTCCGTATACATTGCCAATAAAACAATAATTTTGTACAAACAATTTAGATACAAAAACAAAGTGTTATGTGAATCCAGTTTTCAAAAACATTTACTCCCGATTGTTAGAAAAAAGCCCTTTTTTGACAAGTAATGTGTTGGTTTGGTATTAAGCATAATTAATTTATTAAATAAAAAATTATATCTGAAACCTTAAAAAATAAAAAAACGTGTTTTATTTATAAAGATTAGTTTTTATTTATATATGTTTACCATATTTGTTTTATATATACATTTAGACAGTAGAAGGGCTAACATTAAAAAGTTATATTTTACTCAATTGCCACCTGACAGCCCGGATGTTAATGTTATTATTTTTTAGTATGCTACAGCGCAACATTATTAAGGATACAAACATTTAGAATTTAGGTAAACGTATTTAATTTGTTGTTCAATATGAGATGAAACAAGGATATATTAACACTCTCAACGACAGCATTTCGAAACACCTGGATCAGGTTGTTTAAAAAAAAGCAATCACATAATTTATTAATTTTTTAAAATTTTGTAATGTATTTAATCATTTGGTAACTAAAAAAATGGATAAAATCGGTATTTTTGTTAAAAGTTGACGTTATAAACCATGTTAATCATTTTACTCTATTTTTGATTTTTTACCAGTTGAAATGTTATACAATGTTTTTACATACAATATATATATGTATATATAGTTATAATTTGTTTTAAAATTATTATTTAGTATTGTATATTTTATAATGAAAATGTTGTTTATGTTGTGTGCTATCTAATTGCTAGATAAGGTTTATTTAAATAATCACTTTTTTTGCAGTAATTTTTGTGAGAGTTGTATATGTTTGTAAATGAAGAAAATATACAAAATAAATTGATTTTACATTTACGTGTTGCATTATTATTTTTTGAATAAATAAAAAAACGTAATATATGTATTTAAAATATTATTTATTTATTAATAAAATACAAAAAAAATCATTATTTACATAAAATATTATTTTTATTGATTAAAGGGTACCAATAAAATCCTTTAAAACTTGATTTTTTATAACACAAACGATATCTTTTATAAGTCATTTTAAAATCTATTAACCTACTTTTTAATAAACTAAATATAAAATTAATAACACTTCATTCCAGTTTATTGAGGATTAAATAAACAATGGTCCGTTTTTTGTTTAGCAAGGTTTTTGCAGTCCAAATAGGTCAAACAAATAGTAAACTATAACGTATAGTAAAAAACAAGTTACCATTTTGTTAAAGTACACCAGAACATTATTTTGAACATGTTTTAATTTTTTTTCAACATTTTGCTAAATTTTAGATTTTGTTTGTGCGTATTCCTTTTTCTAACTTCAAACGCTTAATAACACTTATATCTGTAGATAACACACGTAAAGAACTTATTTTGCAAAATAATCGTAATCTTTATTAAACATTCTTACATAACAACATATGCATTTTAAATTGTTCAAAATAAATTTTACATATTTTAATATACTCTATATATCTGAATTATTATAAAACATAGAATATCTCAAATAAAATATTTTTTAGCAAATTTATGCAATTTTTAAAAATTCAGTATAAAACTTTTTTTAACTTTTTTTTCACTTAAAAAAAATATTGCTTGTAGATCCATTTAGTCAATTTATGTATAATTGGTTAAATGTTTTATTCATAAAAATTGTTTACACAGTAAACACGTTTATTTTAATAATGTTTAACATTTGCTTGACATTACTCTATTTTTCGCATAAAATTTAAACTTATTTTATTTTATTGTCCACATTGACTTAATTAATTAAATTATTTATATATATTATTGTACCAATTTTTATGAAACAAAGGATTTTTAAAATTATTTGTGTTAAATTATTATTACATTTTTTTTATTTGACCAATCAAATGTTTGGTGCAAAATTCTTTTTTTATATAGTTAAAGAACACAGTGCATTTTTACATAATTCTATAAACATTTGTTAAAAACTGTGTACATAATTATTGATTAATATTTTCTTTTCTGAAAAATTTATAAAATTTAAAAATAATTAATTATAATATATTGTTTTAATTAATCTATAAAACAATTAGTTATTAACTAACAAATATAAATTGTAAAAAAATAAAAATAATTATTATATTAACTAAATTTTTATTTATATAATAAGACTTTATTTTTTTCTTTAATTATTTATAAAAACATTTTAAAGGTTTACAAAAATTTGTTAAAAATATTTACCTGTTTTTGTAAAATATAAATTACAAAAAAAATAGTTTTATTATGTCTACTGTTTACATTTATTCTACTAATTTATTTTTAGTAATACAATAATTAATTAAACATACTTTATATGCAAACGTTTTAATAATAGAAATGCTTAAATTAAATATTATATCTATATATTAATATCCACAATGTTCTAAATATGCTTACTTGTATTAATATTATCTAATAAAATGGGTATACCTAAATTTTTATGTTTTGTTTATTGTAAAAACAATTATTGGTTTATTATTAACTCGTACATACTATTTGTTCTAACGTTTCTATAATTAGTTTATCGCTTATTAACGCTTATAAAATATAATGCTAAACATTATTATTCTTATTTATTTGTAATTACAATCATTTAAGCAATACACAATACGTGTAAAAAACATATGTGTAGAAGTTTTTAAAACTATATTTATTATTTAATAAAAATTTGTTTTTTAATGTATACTTTCATATAATATTTAACTTAAAATATAACTCAGCTTTTATTTAATAATATATTTTATTGATTTTTACAGTATGTGAGTTGATAAATTTAAAATTAGTTTATTTTAATTTATGTTAAATAAAATTAATTTGTTTTTGTTTTTGTGACAATACAATACACTTAATTATTAAACATTGGACACACCATTATCGATTATTATTGTGCATTATTTATTTAAAAAACGCTTTTATTTATAAAATAATAGAAACATTTACAATATATATATTAGCATACGTTTAAGAAACAAAACGAAAATGAATTTTAAACTTTGCATTATTCTGTATTTTATATTATCCTTAAGATGTAAGAATTATATATATATATATATATATATATATATATATATATATATAGTTATCTCTCTATGTATTTAGATTTAAATAGTGTAATATAAAAATATTTATTTTTTAAAGATAATATGCTAATTCGTTAAGTTGCATTATTTTTATTTGCGTAAAAATACATTCGTTAATATAATTTATAAAAATTAATATAAATTAATAATTTTATTTTATTAATGTAATTTATTTATATTGCATCAGAATAATAATGCAAACTTATGTTTAATAGATGGTTAGTTAAGATGTTTGTCGGTTGATATATATATATATATATATACCTATTTACATACGAAAATAAATATATAATTTTTATTTTCGTTAAATATTTTAAAAAATTAATATTTTTAAAAATGTTTGAAATAGTTTATTAACAATAATATATGTTCAAATTAATTATATATTAAAATATGTATGTAATAAATTTAATGCTTTTTATTAATCTTACAAATAGTAAACTACAATATTTTTTTAAAGATGGTTAGTTAAAAATTTTATTTGGTTAGATATATATATATATATATATAATTTTGTTACAATTTTAATAATAGCAAAATATGCATATTTATATTAATGCTTTTTATTAATATTACAATCAGAATAGTACAACTCTCACAACAATTACTGCAAAAAAATAATTATTTAACTAAATTGTCTCTACCAACTACATAGCATACAAGAAAAACGTCATTTTAATTAGAAAATATACAATACTATATAATAATTTAAAAAAAACTATAATTGTATATTCATATAAGTAAAAAAAGTATAATGCAAAATTGAAGATGGAGTAAATTGATTAACATAATTTATAAAAACTACTATTAACAAAAATACAAATTGCATGCAATTTTTTTAGTTACCAAATAATATTTGAAAAACATTAAACAGTTTAAAAAAATTAATTATTTATGCAACCGTCATTTTTTTGAACAAACTGATTTAGGCGTTTTAGAATGCTGTTAATAAAAGTGTTGGTATATTCTTGTTTTATTTTATATTAAACTACAAACCGAATGTGTTTACATAAATCCTCGATTTCAGTATGCTTATTAATGTTGCGCTTTATTATACTATATCATTTATTAATAATATTGATCTCTGGGCTGTTATTTACCAATTGAGAAATATTTTATTTTTTTGTTTTAGCTCCTCTATGGCTTGAGCGTAAATATAAAACAAATAAAGTAAAATTAGATAAATATGACGTTACCTTTTTGGACGTATGACATAGCGTATTGTCTTAAACAAAACTGTAGTAACCCCGATGTAAGTGTATTGCATTTTTTAATAAAAAACATTATTTATAACAAAAATATGTTTTATTATTATTTAAGGTACCAGATATAATTTTTTATTTTATAAATTAATTATTCTTAATACCAAACCAACTTGTCAACTTGCTATTTTTTAACAAAGGGGAGTAAATTTTTTTAAAAACTAGACTCACATAGTACTTTGTTTTTGTAATTAAATGGTTTGTACCAAATCATTGTTTTATTGGTAAACTATACGGAACGCTAATATCACAAATGTCGTTTACTCCATTGTTTACGAAAGGTAAATTTATTATTATTTTGTTTTTTAGTAATAAATTGTTAAACCAGATTTAATTGCTCTATTTCTTATTGTAAAATAATAAAAAATTGTTTAAAATATTTGTTTTTGGTTTTTGAAATAGGTTTATAATAACTTTGTGGTTTTTCACTATTTATAATTTGGAAAATTGTAAAAAGGTTAACTGTGTATAAATCTGTTAATTTTTTGGATACAAATTTTTTTATTTATTTTTAAATAAGATAATATTTATATTCGGTTAAAAGAAAACATTTTTTATCACTACTGTCCATTTCAAAAACGATGCAATAAGAAAGCAAAAGTAGCGGTTGAGCGAAATTTCAAGGTTAAACATAAATAATAAATTATTATTATTTTTTTTTTTTTATTTAAAATAAAAAAAAGATTATTTTTATTTACATATATTAAAATAATTAAGTGTTTTTATTTTGATAACTACTATAACATTACAATTAGGGCAGGTTTGAATAAGCGTTTAACATCAATTTTAAGAATTAGTTATTGTTTATTTTTAATAAAATTAAGCACACAAAATAATAATAGGCTAATTATTATAAAAATTATGTAACTTGCTTTTTTATTTACGTTTATATAAAATTAGCTTGTAAAATGAGCTATTTTAGCCGACTCACTTTTTTAAATAAATATGTCTAAGCATATATAAATAAACTATTAAGTACTTAATATTATTTTTAATTGTCAATGTTTATTTTTATGAACAAATAATTAAACATAACAAATTAATTTACATTTAATATTTTTGTAATTTTTTGCGTTAATTTTTAACAGATGGTTAGTTAAAACGTTTATCTGCTAATATATATATATATATATATATATATATATATATATATATATATATATCTTTTTAATGTGTTAAATAGTTTGTAAAATTAAATTAAACATTTATATATAAAATGGTTAATTACCAATTATTTATGTAAAAATTAAGACAATAACAAAATATGTATGTTATTATATTAATGTAATTTAATTATATTGCAATTAGTAAAATTCAAAAAAATGTATTTTTTAAAGATAGTAGGTTCCATTTCTATTTGCTAATGTATATGTATATATATAATATTTAATTATGTTAAATAATTTTTAAAATTAATTTAAAAATACATTTTAAATAGGTTAGTAACATTTATTTATTTTAAAATAAATACAATAATAAAATGTACGTCAATATATTAATAACATTTACTTATATTGCAATTAGCATAACACAATAATAATAACTTTTTTAATAAATAGTAAAAACGTTTATATATATATATATATATACACTTTTGTTAAGTAATTTGATAAATTAACAAATAAAGTCTAAAATTATTTAGTTATAATTATTAATGTTAATAATAATAAAATCGCAAACGTATTTGTTGTTGCTAAAACGTATTTACTTTAAACATTTATTTTTAATAATATTTTATTATTATTATTATTACAATGTAAAATATAATAATAATTTTTTTTAATATTGCGTGCCAAAATTATTAGGTGTTTAAGAACAGCTTTGGTTGGTTACATTAAAAAATGTGAAATATATAATATTTTATTAATATAACGTAAACATTTATATATTTTTTTTAAAAGGCGGTTAGTTATATTTTATTAATGTTTAATGCTTTACTTAATTAATAAAATATACATGATTAATAAAACATAATAATGGAATTATTTTAAAATAAAATAACTATGTTATAAATAAATAAAAAGTTTTTTTTCTTTTTTTTAAATAAATATTAAAAAGTGCATTATCAAAATAACGTTTTAAAATATGTACAATATAATTATATGTATGTATGTATTTAAACCAAAATGGACGTTATACAGAATAGCATAAATGTGTTTTATAGTAAAACAGGTTTACAATATTGACATAATTTGTATTTATTAACATATGACATTGTGTTTTAAATAATTCCTATTATTTTTAATACTATTTGTTAAATGTTTGTTTTTATATATTACTGGTAAACATAGTTTTAGTAAAATATTAGAACTTTTACAACAATTACTTAAAAAATTGGTGATTTAACTAAAATCTGTGTAGTAACTACAAAACATACAAAAAAAACATTATTTTAGTGTGCTGAAAGCTACTTCTACTGAAGTATCCAAGCCAATAACCATAAATAATAATAATAATAATAATAATATATACATATTTATCTTAAGTAAAAAAATGCATAAAATAACTTCTGGTAAAAAATTAAAAATGCAGTAAAATGATTAACATGATTAATAATAACAACTTTTAACAAAAACACGAATTACATGCACTATGTTTAATTACGAAATAATTAAAAACAACATATGCATTTAAAAATTAAATAAATAACGTGATAACCTTTTTTAAACAACCTGATTTAGGTGTACTAAAATAATGTTGATGAAACCGTTGACATATTCTTGATTTATCTCATATTAAAAAAAAAACGAATGCGTTTACATCAATCCTTAATTTTAATAAACTTATTTATGTTGCGTTTTAGCATAATAAATTAATTTTCAATAACATTGATATTCGGGCTGTTAGGTAGCAATTGAGTAAAAAATAGTTTTTTTGACTTTAGCTTATCTACTGTCTAAATGCGAATATAAAACAAATATAGTAAACTTAGATAAATATGACGTTGTGGTTTTGGAAATTGACATAGAGCATTGTTTTAAAAAACAGTTGTAACCCTGGTGCAAGTGTGTTGCATTTTATAATAAAACATTATTTATAACTGATACAATGTTTTAATTATTTAAGGTATCAGATATAATTCTTTTTTTTTGATTGGCTAATTATATTTAATATCAAACCAACACATTACTTTCTTTTTAATAACCGTTATACGTTTTCTTCAATTATTATTATAATGTTGTAGTGTTTGCCTGTTAATAGTCTAATAAATTGTTAAAAGTTTAACTCTGCTAATTTTTTTTAAAAAACTACTTTAATTTTCAATGTTTAACATTACAACATTTATTTAGATGAAAACATTTATTATTACTACTGTCTATTTCACAATCAATGCAATCAGAAATCAAAATGAGGGATTAAGCAGAATCTCAAGGTTAAACATACATAATAAATTATTCAATTAGTTTTAAAATTTTTATTTAAAATATATGTATGTTTATAATTTTTTTATATAGATTAAATTAATTAAATGTTTATTTTAATAATTATTAAGATATTACAATCAGGGCAGATTTGAATGTTTAACAAGTATTTTAAGGATTATTTATTGTTCAATCTTAATAAAATTAAGCAAACAAAATAATTAATTAATTAATTATTATAAACAGTATGCAACTTTAATTTATTATTTACGTTAGTATTTAAATAACTTTTAAAATATGCTATTTTGACAGATTTAATTTTTTTAAATAAATATTACTAAGTACATATAAATAACTATTAGGTACTTGACATTATTTTTAATTATTAATATTTATTTTGTACAAAAAACAATTGGACATAACAGATTTATTTATATTTTATAAATTAGTAACTTTTTGCATTAATTTATAAAGTGGCTGTAAAGCTTAACAATAAAAATAGAAACTATTGTCTTTGTTGCAAAAAATTAGCATATGTATTTTAGTTTTACACCAGTTATTTAAAAAGTTCATTTAAAAATTTTATTTATATAATATTTTAAGACTTTACAAAAATATAATTAAATTTATAATGTAATTGTGTAAATGCAAATTATTGTAAGATTTGTGTTGTTGATAATATTAAAACAGTTTTACAGTGCTTCTAGTTAAGTTTAAATATCTGCTAGAATTACTATTAGAGCAAATCTAATAATTAAAATATAACAATTCTCAACACAAAAAATTATTAAACAACACATTGGTATATTATGTTTGTGGCAAATTGTACAAGGTGTACATGTTTTTTGTTTTATTGATTAATGTTTTGTGATATGTTTATTTTTAATGCATAAACATTGATTTTTTTAGAAGTGTTTTTCAAAAACATTTAATTCTAAATCGTATTTAAATATATCTACATATGCGATTGTTAAAACAATTATTAAAACTAAAGTAAATAATTATACCTTATTTTAATTAATTTATCCTGAAAATAACATTATATAAAAAACACTTATTTTTAATAGTATTTTATAACACGTTTTTATTTTTTTAATATAATTTTTTTAAACCAGAAAATATTTTTTAAAGAATTTATTTTGTAAAATAAAAATTGTTTATAATGTAACAACATATAACGTATTTTAAAAAAAAGTTGTTAGTAAATTGTTTATTTGTGAAATGAATTAATGTGTTTATAAACATATTTTGTTAAATTAAATGATTAAATAAATTTATTTAATGTAAAATGATTATATTTTAATTAGTAATGTACCAATTTGTATATTTTTATAATTACGTTTTTATTTATTACAAATAATGATACTTTTATCTATGGATATAATAATATAAAAATAATATCGAAAAAAGATGAAACAAAAATTCAACAAACTATTCAATGTTTAAATGGTAATAAGTCATAATGCATAGTAAATATTTTATTTGTATTATATTAATTTACATACAATTTACTAAAATTTTAATTTAAAAGTTAGTAACAGAATTATTGATACAATAATAAAATTAAATAATTTATAAAAAATTAAAAAACATCTGCGTACATTTATATTTAAAGATTTTTCTCCTTAAATAAATGTAGCATATTCTTGTGTTCACCATAATTGTTAGTTTTTACATGTTTCATGCATATAGTGTGTATTTTTTAACACATTTTGTACAACAGAATTATAAAATTAAATGTGTTTTTTTAAATTAAATAAAAAAATTAAAATATACTGCCTAAAATGTTAACATAAGAGTTCTGCACTTTTTATTATATCAAACTTTAATCTTTTTAAACTAAAAAAATATTAAAAAAAACTGAATACCAAAACCATTTAAAAACATATAATAATATGTTTTTACAATTAAAAATTGTAATAAAATTTACAAAACGTGTGATTTTTGTTTTCGTATACAATATAGTATAATCCTAAAAATAAAATTGTTGATAAAAACGTTTATTTTTAATTATAACCAATTAATTTGGTTAAACAAAAATTAATTGCTATACGTATTTTAATTAAACGTATGTATGTATGTATTTATTTTAATTTTATTTTTATTAATATAAATGTTTTAGACATTTTAGCATAACCTGGTGATTAAAATAATGCGTACATTTATATGTTTTTTAAAGGCGGTTAGTTTAATGTTTATTTCTAAATTGCAATTTAATAATATATTTTAATTTTTATATAATTCTTTGTAAAAGTAAATTAAATAAACATAATTTAATTTGTTTAAAACAAAAGATTTTATAGTGTAAAAACTTTATTATATAAAACAGTATATAACAATATACAATACATTATTATACGTATATTATTTTTATCTTTATTACAAAACCCTTTTGTTTTAAAAATAAGCATAAAGCATTAAACAACAATTACAGCAAAAAAAACAAAAAAAAACATTTTGTAATTTAAAGAAAACATGAGACAACACAGTGTTTCCATGTATTAAAACATTTTGCCAAACGTTTTGCTTGATCCCATAAAACATACATTTTAATTATATCTTTGCAAATAGTTCTTAGCCAAGTTTTATGTGGTTTGCCATTGTTTTTACTATTTATAATTGTTTGTTTCAAAACCGTTTTTGCTGATTTTATGGGCGGTAAATGTAGAATTTGATTAAATAGTTTTTTAAAATTTAATTGTAATAATGTTATGAAGTAAACAAAAGTTTTTTTTTTACGATTTGTTTTTTTTAATGTGATTGCGGTAAGTAATTTTTAAAATACATTTAAGATACAAGGAATAAAAAACATTCAACATCTTATCAATATGGTTTATTTGTTTGTACGTTTTATCCCTATATATTTTGTCCTAGGAATAATTATTAATGCGTACAAAACAAAGGTTTGTTCTTAGGCAAATAGAAGAAAATAACCATATTGATTTGAGTTTATTGTTAACTGACATTGTCTTTCCAAATCTAGATTTAACAAGTATTAATAAATAAATACATTATTATTTTAAAATTTTAATTATTATTATATTAATTTAACATTATGTTCACAGTATGTTAAAAAAATAATTAACATAATTTAATTTTTTTTTAAGGTAAATATTTATTTTTAGAAAATGTAATATTTAATATTAGTAAACAAATAATATAAATAATATTTTAAGAATGAATGTTAGAACAGTTTATATGTTTTTCTAATATAGATATTTAATATTAATTTAAAACAAATTTTCTAAATTATTTTTACAAACTAAATTTAAAAGTAATATTTTAAACTGTTTAATTAAAATTATTTTTAATAAAAATAATTATTATGCACATAAAATACATGGTTATTTAAAAATGGTTATTTTTAACAATTACTCACAAAGTTCTTGTAAATATGTTTTACACCGTTGTTATATATACCTAAAATGTTTATTCTTAATAATATTTTAGTAACAATTTTATGAATGTAAAATATTATTATTTACTGTTAATATTGCGTGTCAAAATAAGTTAGCTATTCATGAATAGCAAGTAGGCAAGTAGGCATTATAAACCAACTTCTATTTTGTTTTTTTACTGTAAAATACGTTAAACCTAATTTATTTTTAATAAAACGTAAATATTTATATTTATTTTTAAAAGACGGTTAGTTATATTTTATTAACGTATTATATTTTATTTTATTAATAACAGGTACATAATTAATAAAACATAGTAATTAAAATAGTTTTAAATAATTTGTTTATTACAAATAATACAACAATTTAGGTTTTTTGGATTTCTTTTTAAATAAATTAGAAAAATCGTGCATTAAAAAATTAAGGTTATATTAAAATTACAGTATAATTTTAGTGCATTTAGTTAGTACAATTTTTAAAATAAAATAAGAAATTATAAATTTTAAAACAATTTTTATGGCAATTGATGTTATATGTAAAGAATGTATATTTAAAACATCTTTATATTATATTTCACAATGTTATATAATGTTGAACACTAAATAATAATATAATTCAATTTGATTTTTATTATGTCATTTATGACATATGTTTTGGATTTTTAACTATTGTTTTTAAACAAATTTAATTTTTTGAATGCAATTTTTTATTTATAATAATTTTTTTTATATGTTCAATGTAAAATTTTGATGCGGCATATAATTTTCTACGTAAATTTGTTTTTTCTATTTTGCAGACGGTTAGTTTAAATGTTTATTTAAAAATTATATTCTTACTTTTTAGTTTTTTTTTATTTTTTTAAAATTATGTATATATATATACAATTATTGTTTTATATTTTTTATTAAAAAAGAATTAAACAATTATAATTTAAATTAGTAAAATAAGAAATTAAATTAAATAATTTTAATACAAATTGTTATTATCAAATAAACATTGTCTATTTACATTATTAATAAAAATGAATTATATTATTTAATTTTTGCTTTTTTTAAATAATAATATACCAAACAAAAAACACGTAATTTTTTAATCAAAAATTGTAAAAATAAAGTATTTATTCACAATATTAACTGAATGTAATTTTTCACGTTTTCTGATAATCTTTGATTCAAGTACAAGGCTAATATTATTTAATTTGTACATTAGACTTTGAATATTAATACGTTAAATATGTTAAATCTTTAAACTTATATATATATATATATATATTTAAAAATAAATTATTAATATTTGTAAAAATTTAAATAATACATATTTTTCAGTTAAGCAAGGTTTATAATAAAATTCGCCAAATATGTAGTTTAAACTAAAATATATTTCGTTTAGTTTGTATACGTCAAGTATTATAAATAATTTTAAATATTGTTATAATTAAAATACAAAATAACAAGTAATTAATTTCTATTATTGCCTTTTATAAAAAGTAAATATTAAACAATTACATTTTTATGTCGTAATCCGTATTTGATAGAAAACCGATCAATACAAAAATTTACTTCTTCCATATTTATCCAAAATATTATTTAATCCAAAATCAACTAATATTAGACTACTAACAAACCTATTAAATTAGAAATTATTTTACTTACGCGTTTATTTAAACCAATTTAGACATTTTACATTTATTCGATTTATAGCAATTATTTTCTTAACCACATGTTTATTGTATTAACTACCTTTGTTTTTATTAACATATGACATTATATTTTATTTTGCTTACATTATTTGTACAACTATCTTTTAAATTATTGTTGTAATTATTTTGTTTTAGTGTATATTAATAGTAAAAATGTATATCTAGTAAAATATTAAAGCTTAATAATAATAATTATTATAACAATTATAATAACAATAATAATAATAAAATTAATAATTTTTATAGAGTTGAATATTACATATATTGAAATTATTTTTTTAAATGAATTTGTTAATTATCAATTATATAATCACAATAACACGATTCGTACATATATGATTTGTTTTTATAAATTAAATTATTTTATTTTAAGATAAATTATAAATAATAACGTTTACGGGTCTTAATCTTTGCTAAACAAAAAGCACATTATAAGTAACTATTATCAAATTAAATGTTCCTATTAGTTATACAATAATGTTTTAGTATGTAAAAATTAATTTAACTGACTTTTTTATTTTAAAATATATATGTGAGATTATATATTGTATGTATTTTTTTATTTGCAGACAGTTATTTACAGTCTATATTTGATTATACTATGTCCTAAATTATATTTCTATTTTTTTTACATACTTGTTTTAAAATAAACTTTAAAAATAATAATTAAAATTGTTAAATGCAAATTAATTATAATAAAATTAATATAATATATACATAAAGCAGTTCATTGTTTGCATATAACATATTATCGCGATTGTTAATACCATTTTTAAAAGTAAAATATTGTATAAATTTTAATTAATAAGTGAAATACTTTTATTTGATTTTTGTTTTTATATAATATATTTACTGTTTTTTAATACAAATTTTATCAATAAAAACTAATTACAATAATAATTTTTTTCATTTATAAATACATGTGCTAAAAATTATATAAAAATTATATATTTTTAATATATGTTCTGTAAAATGTTTAACATCAGATTAATTTTAAAAAACATCTGAAAATGATTTTAATTATTTTTTTTAAATCAACACATTACAATTTACTATTTATTTGTTAACTAATGTAATAAATAATAAACTCAATGTCAATTTTTTAATTTTTTTAAATTTTTAATATAGTTTATACACGCAAAATCAAATACAATTCAGTTTCTTTAATCTAAAATTTATGTAGCATATAATTATGTATTTATTTATTATTTATTTATTTATTTATATTTATTAGCTTAGATACTTTAGTAAAAGTAGCTTTCAGCGCACAAAAATGTATGTACAATAATAAAAACCCAATACAATTAGCAGTATGTAACATTAGTTCAAAAATAAATAAATAAATAAATATGTGAAATAAGAGTAAATTACATAGGCTAAATAAAAACTTAAAATTAACGTATTTTTAAAATTCATTTTTAATATAATATGCGTAAAAAAACATTGTAGTATTTAGAAAACGTACTACTAATAGTGTGCAAACATAATATTATACATGAATTACAAATGGCTTATAAGTAAACACTACCCTGGATAAAAAATAACAAATGGTCACACAAACAATAGTAATTGGTCAGACCAAATAATTATAAAACATACTTATGATTTAAATAAGTTATGTAAGAATCAGTTTAAACTTTGTTGGAATTTTATAGTAACTTTGCTAAATACGACATACATAAATTTAAATACACATATGTTTTGCATTTAACGTGTATATGTGATCTCCTTGTTATTTACAATAAAATCGATAATTGGAATTGTTAGAGTTACAACTAATAAATTCAAAACATTCTTTAAATTTCAATAAATTATTTTATTAAGAAGTGCCCGATAATCAGCTAATAATGATAATTCATTTTTTAACTTTACAAAATCTTTTTTTTTTAATCCCTGAAATATTACAAGGAAGCAATATAATATTATTGGTTAAACACCGAGATATTAAAAATTATTACAAGTATTAATCTTTACATTTAAATAAAGTTGACTCAATTGTGTTGAAGGTTTGTGTAAACAAAAATTAACTATTTTATTTTTTTTGTTCTGTTGACCTATTAACTAATTCACCAATTGACTCCAAGAAATGTGAATTATCTCCGGATAAAAAAATAGATTTACATAAAATTATACCATCCGTATATTTAAAAAATACAACAAGTTTTTTTGGTCAGAGAACATTCATTTATAATTAAAAAAAAGGAAATAAGACCGCACCTTGTGGAAAACTATTGTTATTTTGCATTAAAATAGATTTTTACCCCCAATTTGAGTAGATTGTGTTCTATTTTCAAAATAATTGAATGGGTATCTGATTGTGTGATTGGGATCATTAAGTATTATAAAACGCTTAAGCAGTTTGTTATTTCATATTGCAACTTTATAATCAACAAAAAACAACTTATAAAGCCTTGTTTCATTATGTAGTGATTTAACAACATAGTTAACAAATTTGGTTATACATTCTAGTGTAGAACTATTTTGCTTGTACGCAAATTAACATGCATTACTACTTACTTTGAAAGCAGAAGTTAGTTCATTCAAAATCAATTTTTCAGTCAATTTTCAAAATAATGACATGTTTGCAATTAATCAAAAATCTACTTTTTTAATTGTTTGTTTTTTGGGAATGGAACAATTTTGAAAGTTTTCTACAATTCTAAAATTTTGTTTTTGTTTTTTAAAATGTTAAAAATTTACAGTAATAGAAAGTATATTAACGGCAAGCATAGTCATTATAACTTTTTGTAGTAATACAGTGTTGTTCAACAAATAACTTTTTTTTTAATTTTTGTGATAAGTCTCGGGCTAATATGTACAATTTTAATAAGTGCGTCTAATTGTTTTTAAAAAAAATTGTAGGAATTGCTTAAATAATTGCGTGGTCTAACAAAACTAATAAAGCAAGTGATTTGGTTTTGTAAAATTGGGGAGCATCAGTAAAATGTAATTGATGACAATTAACGTGAGAAAATGGAAGCACTGTGATACTTTGTAGCATTCTGGTTTAGTTATTTATATTAGACATATTTAATTTTTACTCATACATACCTAAAATAATGCTTTAACAATACACATTAAGTAACATAAATTTTAAAAATAATTTTTAATTATAATATATATAAACTTTTATTCTTGCAATAAAACATAAAATCACCATATATTAAAACTTAAATAAAAAGCACATACATTGTTAAATAAGTATATTTATTAACTAAAAAACATAAATATGTAAAGAATAAGTTACAAACTGTATAATATCAGCAATTTATATTCACTGTATTTTGTAATTTGTGCTAGCCATTTCTAATCTCAGTCTATCCAGGGACCAATAAAATTCTTTTGTACTCCAATTTTTATAAAACATGCAATATTTCCTATAAGTAATACGTTATTTTACAACTTGTTGACCTACCCTTAAAAAAACATAAAATTGATAACATTTAATTCCGTGATGTTGAGGATCAACTCCGTTAATTTAAATATTTGAATACAGCTACAAAGAATATAAAATATCCCAAATGACATTTTTTTCGCAATTTTATGCAGTTTTTAAAAATCCATTATAATTTGATTTTAATTTTCTTTATTTATTTGCTTTAATTTTATTATTTAATTTTTTATAATGTTATAATATTAAGATAAACATAGTTTCCACTTGTTGATTATTTTAGTTCATTTATGTGTAATTTGTTAGATGTTTTATTTACAAAAATATTCTTAACACTAAACACATTTATTTCACGAATTTTTAAGATTTGCAAAACATTACTCTATTTTTACCATAAAATTCGACATAATTTAGTTTCTTAAGTAAGAAAAAGTAAGCGTAATCCTATGTAGTTAAAAGGATTAAACCAAACAACTAAATTTACCAAATTGTTTAAACTAGCTACATTGACCTTATTAATTAAACGAATTAAACTAATTATTTTCAAACAAAAAATTTTTTAAATTAGTTATAATAAAATAAATTATGATTAAATGTTTTCATTTGACCAATCAAATGCTTGGTGCAACATTCTTTGTCCTTGTGAGGCATTTAATTGTTAAAAAAAATATTTATTTTCAAAGAAATAATAATCTAAAATTTATATTTTTTTAATTAATTAATTTAATACATATTTTCAAAATTAAAATAATAGAATTTTTTTATTGCGAAATAATTTCAATGTAAATATTGAAATGAGTCACTGTTTTTATTATGGTAATTTTAAAAAATAATTTTTATTTATCAAACAAGTTTTATAAAATGCATTTTTTTTGTAATTTTTAAAATGCCAAATAATGTATTCTAAAGACGAAAATAAAACTTCTTATAAGAAATAAGCAAATGGATCGCTCCACATTGTAAATGTTTCTGTTAGTAATGTCAATAATATAATACGTTCATTATTAATATTTATTTATATTTTATTGTACCGTTTTAAACAATGTAATGCCGGGGTGGTCTAGCGGTACAGCGCTCGAATTTGGACCTCCGTGGGCATGGGTTCGAATCCCATCACCGGCACTAAAATGTGGGCCCACGTTCGGCTTTGCTAAAATGTCCACTGCTGAAAGATGTTTCTTGTAAAACATTCGAAGTAGAAAACATAAAATAAAAAATAAAAAAATAAAATAAAAAATATATATAAACACAATTTGTTAATACTGTTATAAAATTATGCTATTTGTGTCATTTTTTAGTGTTTATGTTTAATTTAAAATCAAATTTATAAACAATAATTTAAACGATAAAACAATATGATATAATCATAAAATATTTAATTACTTAAAGATAGTTATTTGTAACGTTATTTATGCAGTGATTAGTACAATATTTAATACAAAAATAGAAATTATACACTTTTAAACTAATTGTCTTTAATATATTTATACATTTTTTTGATATAATGTATTTGCGTTTTTTAATACAAACTCAAAAACAAAACCAAAAGTAATAATGTTTAATTTTTTATGTTAAAAATGTTTGCTAAAATTATTATAATACTATTTTTAATAAAGATTTGTTACAAAAAGTAGCATTACATTATTTCTAAGAAGTAATGTATGTTGTTGACATGATGTACATTTAAACATGAATAAAACATAGTTTAATATTTTTAATTGATTTTTTTATTAAATATTGCAATAGATTAAACGTTTAATGTCAATTTCATTTTTACATTTTTACGCCTATTATATACATTTTTACAAAAAATATTTAATAAACATTAATTTATTTAATGCAACATAGATAGGTTAATATACTTCCATATGTAAATGTATACGTTTTTGATTCATTATAGTATTAATGATGTATTTAAATTATTTCTAATGGCTTTTTTAAACTATATTTTTTTAAATAATCTTAATTGTTGGATGCAACGTCTTCATATAAAAACATTATAATAATTTTATAAAATAATTGGTTATTTAAAGATGGTTAGTTGTAACACTTAATCACATTGTTGGTAAATAATATTTTATTTGTACAATGTTTCAATCAATTTGTTTTGAAACATTTATTTCATTATTGTATTTGTGGATGTTTCTGGTTTCCTAATACAGTCTAACAATAAAACCAAAATCTAAAATTTTGTACTTCCGATATGTAATACTCATGTTTAAAAAAATAAAATACTTTACATTGTTTTAATAAAATTTAGTTAATATATTCAACAAGAGGTTTTCTTAAAAATCCCCAAATAAAGTTTCCAAAAAACATTTTCAAATTTGAATAACTTATTATAAAATAATATTTTTTGTTTAATGTAATTAATGCCCACTTAAATTATTTTTTGTTGTTTTTTATTGTGTTTTTTATATGTAAATAATAATAGAATTTAATTGTTTTAATATTAACGTGACATATACTATAGTATAAGCATTCTTTTTTTTCTTCTTTGTAGACATTTATTTAACACTTTTATAAGATTATATTAAACGCGTATTAATTTACGCTGTGGTTAATACAAATGTTAAAAAAAAAACAAATTATATACATTTAATTTATATGTCATAATAATAATTATTATTATAATTACTACCATAATAATTATTATTATTAATATTATAATTATTATCATAAAATATTATTGCTTTAAATATTTTTGTAAATAATGTTATATATATAATCAGTTTATTATCAATACAATTTTATATTTTACTGTACCTTTTAAAACAATAATACACAAAAAAAAAAGTAATTTAATTAAATGAGTGCAACATTTTGATGTAGCATATAATATTTTACTTAAATGTGCATTTCCTTTAATGTAGACGGTTAGTGTACACATCTATTTAATGATTACATACACACGTTTTAATTTTTTTACATTTTTTAACTTATATTATACACCTTTTTGAAAAATTAATGCAGAAAATTACAAAGGTGTTAATTCTAAATTAATTTGTTATATCCAATTGTTTTTTTGTAAAAACAAATATCGGGAATTAAAAATAATGTATAGTGCTTAATATATCCATTATGTATATTTAAAAATATTTGTATAAGAAGGCTGAGTCAACCAAAATAGCATATTTTAAAAGCTATTTCTATATTAACGTAAATAATCAGTTAAAATTACACAAGTTTTATAATAATTAGATTATTACTACTTTGTATGCTTACTTTAATTAAAATGAACAATAACTAATTTTTAAAATTGATGTTAAACGTAAATTCAAATCTGCTATGTTTGTAATGTCATAACAATTATCAAAATAAAGATTTAATTATTTTAATCTATATTAATAGAAATAATTTTTTAATTTTTTTTTATTTTAAATAAAATTTTTAAATCAAGTCTAATATTCTATTATTTACGTTTAACCTTGATATTCCGATCAGCCGCTAATTTTGTTTTCTGTTTGCATTGTTTTTGAAATAAAGAATAGTAATAAAAATTATTTTCTTTTAACCGAAAATAAATATCGTTTTATTAAAGAATTAAATAATAAAAGAATTTTACTTAAAAAATTAGCAAATTACTAAAGAGTTAACTCTTTAACAACGGTTAAAAACGACAAAATTATGTTTAAAGAAAACGTGTAAGAACAAGAACAGGTAATCAAAATTTATTATAAAGTTAAAAAAAATATAATAAACCTATTTCAGAAACAAAAATAAATAATTTAAACAATTTTGCTTATTTCACTATAAGAAACAAAACAATCGAATCTGGTTTATCTGTACAATCATTAATGATCAAACCATTTATTACCAAAAAACAACAGAATGACAGATTTACTTTTTGTAAACTATAGAGTGAATAACACGTATGTTGTTGGCGTTTTGTATACTTTGCCAATAAAACAATGATTTGGGACAAACCATTTAGTTATAAAAACAAAACGTTGTGTAGCTCGAGTTTTAAAAACATTTACTCCCGGTTGTTAGAAAGAAAGCCCATCTTCGACAAGTAATGTGTTGGTTTGGTATTAATTATAATCAACTTTTTAGAACGATTATTATATTTAGTATTTTAAATAATAAAAAATTTGTTTCAGTTATGAACTATGTTTTTTAATATGAAATGCAGCAGACTTACACGAGGGTTACAACTGGTTTTCAAAACAATGCTCTATGTCATACGGCTAAAAAGGCAGCATCATATTTATCTAAGTTTACTATATTTGCTTAATATTTACATTTAGACAATATAGGAGCTAAAATTTAAAAAAAAATTTAATTTAATTACTACCTAACAGACCAGATATTATTAAAAATTATTTTAGTATGCTAAAACGCAACATTTATAATCGCTGATAATTTATAAATAATAACTTATGCCACTGTTATTGCAATTTTTAAAACAAAAAATACACATATTTTGAAACTGTTTTTTGGTTGAATAATGCTATATGTAAATTTTTTATTTTTAGTAATATGTGTATATTATTTTTTCAGTTTATAAGATTGTTTGCTAACACCAAAAAAATCTAATATAGGTTAATTTGTACAATGCAAAAAATAAAAGTGAATATGAATACGTTTTTAACACTATGTCTATATCTTTAAAATTGTTTAATAATTATTAATATTTTTTAATATTTAATTAATAAACTTTTTGCTAATATTGAATACTTAAAATACAATTTGCTAAATGTAGAGTTTTAGTTAATTTAAGTTACGTTTAATTTATTTGCGACACATTTTAGAAAATAATTTAAATTGTTCTTAAAAGTAATGTACAAAATAACAATAACTTGATTATAATTTTTTTTGTATTTATAGGTTAAACATTAAGCAATTTAATTTTAAAAAGTTATTATTTAATTTTTTTTATAATTTTTAATTTAAAATAAATTAAATTATAAACAAAGTAACAGGAATCTATTAATAGCCAAATAACGTATTTAACATGTACTAATTTGCTTTTTCTAACTATTTTTATAATGCCAATTTGTTTTAATGGTTATATTATTTATTCCTAATTTAAATCATTTGTGTTTGTCTTTTAAAAAACGCATTTAGACATTAAAATAAGGCATATATTCCAAAATAATATAAAATAATATACACATGTTTATTGTCAAAATTTAGGCAGTAAGTTTAAGCGTTCGGTTAATAATTGTTTCTATTTAATATTATTTGCAGATTAATAAAATTAATTTTTAAATTAAAAATAATAAATCAAATATGTTTAATTTAAATTCTACATCTTCAAAATTAATAAAATAAGTGCATATTTTATTTGTTTATTTAAATTAAATTAATTTTATTTTTAGATTAAATGTAAATAGTTATTTTTACGATACTTAATACTCTTAAAACAAAAAACACATTATTATTAGCTTATATATATATATATATATATATATATATATATATATATATATATATGTTTTACTATTATTATTTAAAATCATATCCCATTAAATATTTAATATTGTGTACAAATATGGATACATTTTGCTACTTGACTAATATTAATATTAATACATTTTTTCTAATAAAATATTTATGTGCCATAAACTTTTATATGTATACTTATGTTGCCTTCTTTGTTGGCAGTTAGTTAAATCTTTTATATAATTATTATATTTTATATATAATATTTTTATAATTCCCAAAGATGTGCATTAAAAACTTTTTTAATAATAATTTAAATTGTTGAATGTAAATTATGTACCATATAAACATTAAAATATGTTTATACAATATTTTTTATTATAACAATGTTTAGTAATTACATTTAATTAACTTAAATTGTTAAATGCAAATTATTTATAATAAAATAAATATAATGTATTTATTAAATATTTTGTTATTTTTAAAGGTGGATAGTTATAATAATTACTCACATATGTTTTGTAAATATTATTTTATGCGGCGATTAGCACAATTTGGAAACAAATTAGCAAATTTTGCATTTTTTAACTTATTCATCTTGTAACTAATGTTATATACAATGAGTATATTTTTAAAATGGTACACAAAAAAGAAAGCAGTTTAATTAGATTATTGCAGTATTTTAATATTAGGTATAACATACTACTTAAAAGTGTATTTATTTTCTTGTAAAAGATTATTTTTAATTTTTTTATGCATATTAAAAACTAAATAAGATTTTTATAAAATATTTGGATATTTAAAGATAGTTAGTAAATATAATTTGGTTTATTATTTAAATATATTAATTATACAATGTTTTAATACATTTGTTTTAAAACATTTATTTTATTATTGTATTCATAGGATATATTTTGGTTTTTTAATACAAAGTCTAACAATAAAACTAAAATTTAAAATTTTATATTTTTAATATTTAATATTTATGTTTAAAAAACATATAATATTTTAAATTGTTTTAATAAAATTTAGTTAACATTTTTAACATGAGGTTGTTTTTGAAAATTGCCAAATGGAGTTTTTAAAATATATTTTCAAATACCAATAACTTATTATAAAATATTATTTTTTGTTCAATGCAATAAATGCCAATTTTAATTATAGTTTGTACATTTACTTTTTAAACGTACATTATAATGGAATTTAATTGCTTTAATGTAAAATATTAATGTGACATGTGCTATAGTATAATCGTACATTTTTCCTTTTTTGTGGAAATTTATTTTAAACTTTTATGAGATTATGTTATACACCTTATATTGCCATTGTTTTAAATATTTTCTAGTAATTTCTAATAATTTCTAATAAGTTCCAATATTGTTATTTACAAACTATATGTAATAACAAAAGTATAATATACATACTAAATCATTGGTTATTATTAAAGTTGTTTATTTATAACAATTTTTACTAATTGTTTGTAAATAATATTGTATGCGGTAATTAGTACAAATGTTTAAACAGAAATAAAAATTTTATATATTTTAAATTCATCTATTATAAAAATTGTTAGTACTATTTTTACTGCCATTATTATTATTATTATTATCATTATTATGACAATTGTCGTGAGAAAATGGGAGCATTGTCATACTTTCTGGCATTCTGCTGTAATTACATATTTTAGATATATTTTACTTTTTCTAATACATACTTAGGATAATACTTTAACAATGCACATAAAGTAACATTATTCACAAAAATAATTTTTTATTATAACATTTTGCAATAACGCATAATACCTCTATTTACTAAAACTTAAAAAAAAGGCACCTAATTCGTTAAATAAATAAGTTTATTAACTAAAATACATAAATATGTAAAGAAAAAGTTACAAATTGTATAATGTCAACAATTTAGGAAATATTCACTGTATTTTATAACTTCTGCTAGACATTTTCAATTTCAGTCAATCAAAGTACCAATAAAATACTTTGAAACTCGATTTTTTATAACACATACAATATTCTCTATAAGTAATACGTTATTTTACATTTTATTAATTTACCCATTAAGAAAACCAAAGAAAAAATAAATAATACTTTATTTCGGGATGTTGAGGATCAAATGTACAAAGATCCATTTTTTGTTTAACAGGCCAAACAAATAGTAAACTGTAGGTTATAGTAAAAAACAAATTACCATTTTGTTAACGTACACGGCAGCATTATTTTAAACGTTTTAAATTCTTTGAAACATTTTGTTAAAATTATGGCTACAATAAATATAAAGAAAAAATTATTAATTGTTTACTGTTTTTGATCTGATTTGTACTGAACCCTTTTTGTAACTCCAAACAATTTATAGTACAATATCTATGTAGGTAACACACAAACGCAAAATATTTTGCGAAAAAATTAAAACCTTTACCAAAATATACACAACATTTAATTTTGAAATGTTGAGTGCATAATCCGTAAAAAACATATTACATATTTTTAATTCCGTCTTTTTCTAAAATCATTTAAGATTAATTTCATACTTTTTTATCAGCTGCATTAATTTGTATCTTTGTATACAGCTAAATACAACATAACATATCCCAAATAATTTTTTTTTCTTAATTTTATGCAGGTTTTAAAAATTGACAATGACATATTTTCTACATTTTTTATCTACTTGCTTCAAATATATTATTTAATGTATTTCTTTAATTTTATAATAATAAAGTAAACATACTTTTTGTTTGTAGATCCATTTAATCAATTTATATATAAGTGGTTTAATGTTTTATTTAAAACACATTTTTTACACAACAAACACATATATTTTAAGCATTTTTAAGATTTGTTAAACATCACTCCGTGTTTGACATAATATATAATCTATTTTTATTTTATTGACTAAAATTCTTTTAGCGTATTCCTTTGTAACTTGATAGAACAAACCAGACAAAATTACAACCAAGTTTATCAAAATTTTTAAACTAGCCACATTGATCTTATTCATTAAATTATATATTTTTATTGTACCAATTATTATACAACAAAAGATTTTTAAAATTATTTTTATTACGTTTTTATTAAATTGTTTTTATTTGACCAATTAAATGTATAGTGCTAAATTCTTTGTTTATATGAGGAATGTATTTCTAAAAAAAATAATATTTATTTTCAAAGAAATAATAATTTAAAAGTTATGGTTTTTTGTATTAATTAATTTATTAGACATGTTAAAAAAACTAAAACAATTTAATTTTTTCATTACAAAATAATTTCATTTTAAATAGTGCAATCACTCATTGTTTTTATTATAGTAAATTTTAAAAATAACTTTTTCTTTCCAAATAAGTTTTACAAATTGCAATTTTTTTATTTATTTTTAAAATAATAAATAATGTATTCTAAAAACAAAAATAATTTTTTTTATAAGAATATGCAAGTAGATCGCTCCACATTGTAAATATTTCTGTTAATAATGTCAATAATATAATGCGTTTATTATTAATAAAATATTTATATTTTATTGTATCGTTTTAAGCAATGTTACACAAAAAAAGTGTAGTT